>JAGFNQ010006491.1:496665-534981 GCA_024364735.1 Boesenbergia rotunda
GAGGCATTAAATGGCAGGAAATGTAGATCACCCATATGTTGGCAAGAAGCTGGTGAGAAGAAAGAGATGGAGTCAGGACTAGGCAGTCAGACTGAGCTTATAGATGAGACCGCTCAGGCCATCCAGACGATCCGCCAGAGGATTGAGACCGCCCAGAGTAGACAGAAAAGTTATGCTGACACACGCCGTAGGCCACTTGAATTTCAAGTTGGAGATTCAGTATTTCTCAAGGTCGCCCCCATGAAGGGAGTGGTGAGATTTGGCAAGAAGGGCAAGCTATGTCCTCGCTACATAGGACCCTACAAGATCATAAAGAGGGTGGGTAAGGTAGCATATGAGCTGGACCTACCAGAGGATATGTCAGCTATCCACAGTACCTTTCATGTCTCTATGCTAAAGAAGTGTATTCACGACCCTAGCCAAGTGATTCAGCCTCAGTCAGTACAGATCCAAGAAGATCTTAGTTATGAGAGCAGACCGACACAGATAGTGGACAAGGCAGTTAAAAGATTAAGAAACAAAGAAGTGCCACTAGTGAAGGTCATCTGGCAGAATCAAAAGCATGAAGAGGCTACTTGGGAACGTGAGGACAGCATGAGAGAGAGATATCCAGAATTATTCTAAGTTCGAGGACGAACTTTTCGTAAGGTATGGGGGATTGTAACGCTCCAAAATTCCCATTTTTAGTTCTTAAAGTCCTTAGAATTATTTAAAAATGGTTTAGAAATATTCTAGATATTTTTAGGGATTTTTAGAATATTTTTATGAAATTTTCCGAGTCCGTTTAGTATTTTAAAAAGGAAGAAAAAAAAAGAAAGGGAGAAAAAAATCGTTAAGGGCAGCAGGGGGTTCGAACCCGCGACCAGCACGAAACCAGGCAAGCGCGCGACCAGCCAGGCTAGGGTATCAAGCACAGCAAAGAGTGGAGAGACATATATTTAAGTTGTGGTTAGGTCAATCCGCCCCATAAATATAAATAGATAAGTTAAGAGAGGAAATTGGATTTTTTGGTTTTCTCTCTTCCTCACCCTAGCCGCGCGACCCTTCCCCTCTCCTCTCTTGGGCGAAACAACACCAAGGCCAAGAGGGCCGGCCAAGGCTCTCCTCCGAGAGATATTCCTATATTCGGGATCCCCGCGACGAGAGGAACGCGTAGGCGCGAAGAATTCTCCGAGATCTCAAGTTTCTCCCGAACCTCCGACGCCGTTCTTGGTTGTAAGTCCAAGATATCAAGGTAAGTACTGCTCACCTGCAGTAAGAGGCGGTTTTTCCGCAAGAATTTCCTTTAAAAGTTTTAAAAGAGACATTTACCTTTAGTTTGAGATTTTTCATGTGATCTTAGTTCATTATATGCTTGTATAAGTTTGATTAAGCACCCTATATGAGATTAGGGGCTAAGAAAGTTATGAGAAAAGAAAAGTGAAGATAAAGATAAGAAAAGAAAAGGCCAAGGCCTTAAGAAATCCCCAAAAGTCAAGACTTAGGGATTTTAGCACGCAAGGTGCTCGAGAAAATGCCAAGGCATTTACAGATAAGAAAGAAAAGAAAGAAAAGTTATTTTATTTTCTAAGGCCAGTACCCGGCGTCCAAGGGCGTCGTTAAAGAAATCCAGGTGTCCAATTCCAAGGTCTTGGCCCTGGTAGACCAAGGTCTGCTCTATTAGGATTGGTGGCTCGCTACCCCAACCTTTTAGGGAACGCGCATATGAGATGGTACTTACGTCTTCAGTGGATCCAAGTGATTATTATTTTCAAGTATATGCTTTAGCAAAGTTTTCTAAAGTTTAAAGAGTTTTTAAAAAGTTAAAGAATAGCTAAAGTTTCAAGTTGAGCCAAGAAAAGTAAATCGAGATTTATTAATGCTTGAGTATGCATGTTTTTTTGAGTTATACATGTTCTTAGTTTTCTTTCAAGCATATAAGTATCTCATATGATTTTCATATTGTTCAAAAGCATGTTTGCACATTTCGAGATTTTGTGAGCTAGATAGTACTTACTAAGCTTTTTGCTTACTAGTTGCATTTCCTCTTACTGCAGATAAAGGTAAAGGCAAGCAATTCTGAAGGAAGGTGACGAGGCGGTGCTGAGTAAAGTGTGTGTGGTGGCTGATTTTGGAGAGATCTTTGAGACGAGACAATTTAGTTATTTGAATTACAATGTTATAGTTTATTCAAATTTCAAGTCCTTGCTTTATGGAGTTTAGCGAATATTTAAGCTTTGAATAGTTTTACATGCTCAATTTCTTAGGGTGAAGATTCCATGTCATTTCATTTAGCATATATATCCTTATGATGGCATTGGATGAGTAGAAGTGTGAGTAGTTGGAAATATTGATACTTTGTTAGAAATATAGATGCATGTGCCAAGATAGTATTAATTTCTCTTTGAATCAAGTTTTATTGCTTAAATATGTTTAGAAGAGTTACATTCACATTTCATAATGCTTTAGCAAGGTTATAGAACATGTATTTGGTGTTATGAATGCATAGGAGTCAAGATTGGTACATACTCTATTGTTAAAGTTCATATAACCTTGAATAGCTTATTTTCTTCCGCAAAAGTCCTAATTACAAGTTTATGGATTCGTTTTGATTGGCTAAACTCATTAGAAAACTGTCATAGAGTGTAGAAATGGTGTCATGATTCCATATGGCTCGAAATTATAGGTTTGGAGGAGCTGTGAAGTAACTGGCCGAAACCTGAGTTTCGAATTACAGGCCTATCAGTCGATTGATACAGTATCAGTCGACTGATACCTGCAGTTTGAGTTGGGCTAGGCAAGCTTCAAGTGTACCAATTGCGAGCTTTCGAGATAGTAAGTGTGATATGTTAATATGCATGATTGCTTAAGTTAGAATATGATTGTTAGGTGAATTTAAAAGTTTAAAAAAAAAAAGATTTCCGCATTTTTAGTCATGTATCAAAAGTAGAGAAGTAGAGAGAAGTAACGATCCGTCTAAGACAGGAGAAGGCGGGTCGCTACAATTAGAGGAACCGGTTGGCAAAAGGTAACATCTCCAGAGAGGAGTAGTTGAGGATGCGTTCCCCGGAAGAGGGAACAGTAGGCGTTAGTTCGACCTAGGGTTTCATTTTGAAATCCGAAGTCAGAACTAAGACAGCTCTGGCTGTGATTTATACGTGTCTTTATTTATATTATATTATTTTTGGACTAACCCTGATTACAGGATTGAAAGGAAGTAGGTTTTGCATCCCAAGCGCCGGAGAGGGCTCAGGCGCCCGAGAAGCCAGTCACTTGATAGTTATCAGGTGCTCCAGATAGCTTTTTCCAGCGGGTGAGTTCGGCTGAGCTGGCAGGCTGCCACGTTAGCAACTCTGGTGCCCATGAGCCATTAGGCACCACAGAGGTCCCAACCGCCCACGACCGAAGGATAGAGGTTTGGTCGCGTCTGCGGATAAGCACACGCCCGATCAACGACACGTGTTAGGTGCCCAACAAGCCTCAGGTGCCCGAGAATAGTATATAAGGGGCTTCACCCTTTGCTTTCAACAATCAATTTTCGATACAACACAAGAAAGCCATCTCGCAACTTAATCATGCCAACGCTCAACAGACTTCTTCCGTGCTCGAGTTCTTCCGTGCCGTAAACGATCAAGAATGATGACACGCCGTCCAAGACACTCTACGACCTTTTCAGTGTCGTCGGTATCATTAACATTCGTTGCTTAAATTTTGCACTCACATATTTGTAATTTACTCGATTTATTGAATTGTCAACGAAAACGCTCAAGGACTGTGGGCCTTGGAGTAGGAGCTGTCAAAGACTCCTAACTAAGTAAAAAGAAAGGGGCTAGCATTGTGTTCTTTAATTCTTCCGCTGTGTTCTGATTTTTCTGAAAATTTTATATAATCGCTATTCACCCCCCCCTCTATCGATTACAACGATCCCACAAGTGGTATCAGAACGGGTTGCTCAACCTTGGAGAAACTGCTCAGTAACCGCCAACTGAGAAGATTTTCGTAACTTTTTCGTTCATTTTTTGTTAAAAAAAATTAATATTCTCTTAGTCTTCGAGGTTGGTGCAACACCACTCGAATTGTTTATTTTTTGTATATCGCACTACTAATCCAAGACAAAGTCATGAAACGAGTCTTTTTTGTTTTTAAATTTTTTTCAGGAATATCAAATGGCCATGCAAGAAGGCTACAACACTGCGCGCCCTCCTCTCTTCTCCGGTGAGGATTTTCCAACTGGAAGAGTAGAATGGAGGTTCACATGAAAACTCAGGTGGAAATGTGGATCATTATCCAGTCTAGACTGGAGATCCCGAAAAATGCGTAAGGATAAATCCAAAAATACTCTGAGTGGGGCGCTTCCCTCAAAAAGAAAATAGAAGCGGACGCAAAAACCACTTAAACTCTCTAGTGTCGACTGACAAAGGAAGAACTTGTTAGGACCTTGGCGTTTAGCTAGAGGGAGGGGGGCTGATTAACAACTTTTCGATTTTGTCTACAAGAATGTTAGATAAATCACAAGACAAAATCAATAAACAATAAAAAACAATGCTAACTCCCTAATTTACTTGGTATAAACCTCCAAGATGTGACTAATCCAAGGATCCACACCACACGCACAAGCTCCACTATGATCTTCTCCTTCAAGGTGGAGCAACCTTCACAAGATGTTCTCTTTCTCTTGCACAAGTTGGAAATTAGAGTAGGAGGAAGAGAAAGAGACTTTGAGCACTTAGAATAGGATCTTACACTTAAGAACTGCAACCCTATTCTACTCCAAAGTCTCCCCTTAAATAGAGGAGAGAACTGTTCCTCAAACAGTTCAGTCTCGACGCCAGTCGACTGCCCGATGCCCAGCAAGTGGCTAGCCAATGGCTATATTTTTGAACTGATCAGTCGACTAGTGCCTAGACCAGTCGACTGATCTTTCTGTGAGTACGAGTTCTGTGCTGGCAGTCAACTGGCCCTTCCCGCAGTCGACTACCCATCTTACATTTCCACTCATCCTCACTTCGAAGTCCATCCTTCGCGTATGCCTTGAAGTCCACTCCCTTGGCTCGCCCCTTGAAGTTCTCTTCCCTTGGCTATCATCACTCTGATGCGCACACAAGACCACGGCTTGCCTCCATGTCATCCTTCGCGTATGCCCTTGAAGTCTACTTCCTTGGCTTTCCGATGGAGTCCTCTTCCTTCGGCTCTTGTCCCTTGGATGCGTACGTCATATGTGATTCACCAAGTCCAACATGACTCAAAGACACATATCAAACCAACATGACAACCTAACCTAATCATATTGACACACACACATCAAAACCATGATCCACTCGATCATACTTGGGTCGATTGCCCCAACAATCTCCCCCTTTTTGATGTGTGACAATATGTTTATGTTTGGTATAACAATAACTATTGAAAATTAAAGAGATAGTAAATTAAGAAGCATAAACATGCATCCTCCCCCTTAACCTATATCGTTCATGTTGGTTTCTCCCGGCACAAAACAATAAAAAAACGCAGTGGAAACAACAAACCACGAGCGATCCATGCGAAAGAAAACTCGTACAAAGCTATCTATCTAATAGATTTATCTACTGTTTATACCATTGAAGCATGCCCTTCGAATATCCCACTCGTCCAAGATGCGCCGGATCTCTTGCACGTTCAAACGTCCGTGCCTCTGTTCGTATCCACACGGACACAATCTCTCAACTTCGGGAGAACTACCTTGGTTGTGCTAGCAACTTGAGATAACTCGAAAACACCAAGAACTCTACAATAGAGTTTCGGCCAAGAGTGGAAGAGAGGAAGAAGAGAGGAAGGGAAGAAGAAAGCACACTTAGTCTATTTCGAAAATGACTTGACCCCTTTTATATTCATCCCATGAATACCAAGAGTCATTTGTCTCTTAGCCTTCCCTTCATTAAAGCCAATATAGAGCACATCTTTCCATGTGACTCTTCACCTTCTCTTCATCCAATGAAGAGAGACCTTTCTCTTTCCTGCATGAAAATCCGACCGGGCCTCTCGGGCATCCGACTCGATCTCCCGACCAAGTCTCCCGAGTGGCGAGCTCCCGACTGCCGAGTGCCGAGTCCCGACTGCCGAGTGCCGACCCAGTCTGCCGAGTGCTGATCCAGTCTTCCAAGTTTCGACTCAATCTGCTGAGCTCCGACTCAGCCTGTCGAGTACCGAGCTCCCGATCTGCGCTTCCGAGTTCCCAACTCGAGCTCAGATCTCCCGAGTTCCCAACTCAGGCTCGGACTTCCCGAGTTCCCCAACTCGGGCTCGGACTCCCGAGTTCCCAACTCGGGCTCGGACTCCCGAGTTCCCAACTCGGGCTCGGACTCTCGAGTTCTCCAACTCGGGCTCGGACTCCCGAGTTCTCCAACTCGGGCTCGGACTCCCGAGTTCTCCAACTCAGGCTCGGACTCCCGAGTTCTCCAACTTGGGCTCCTTACAGCCGAACAGAATTCCTGAAGTATTGTGTCCTTTGTGTGTGACCCAATAGGTTCTCGTGACGTTGGCAATGCGCCTAACACCTTAGACACATATGCAATGAGCGGCATCTAACAATGCATCACTGCTACCCACGTAACAAGAAAAGTCGAGATCTGACTAAACCTCCGTGACTATGATAATGTATGACCTTGTCCTTCTATCCTTGATATCTAGATTGCCCAATGAGGCATAGACTGTGTCATCCTCAATCAATCTTGTGTTTCTTGATCCCGAGTAGACTCACTCAATCAAATGAGCTCAATATCTCATATTGACTCATCTGAGCATGGCCATGCGTTTCAGTAGTCCTACTCGATCAAGGGGCCCACAGATATCACTCCCGTCATATGGGAGAGATAGATCCCATCTACATCACTCACATCCCTCCGCATAATTCATTACATACCCAGTGATCGCCTTTATAGTCCACCCTGTTATGGGTGACGTTTGACGATACCAAAGTACATAACTCCTTATGTAGGGAACCATGGTGACTTCAGGTCTAAGGACTATTCATATCAATAGTCACATGAGAGAGTCTATGACACTCATATGACAATCTATGAAACTTTCTCATGACGAGTCATTCAGTACACATTCTCCAATGTATACCCATGTGTCAACTTGATATCACATATCCATGACTTGTGAGCTCAAGTCATCAGTTGACCTACATGCTAGTCTCTATGCATTAATATTGCCCCTGAATATTAATGCTCGACTAGGAATAATTTAGTGTAATGTTCTCTACATTATCTCACTATCGATTCAACCAATCGATATAATGTAGATAAGAACCTACTACTCAAGGACATTATTATACTTAGTCATTCGGCACAGAATACAAAGTAAGTATAATAACCAAACATGCCTTTATTAATAATAGAATATGATACAAAATGCCTCTAGTCAATCATCACATAATTGGCTCTTGGGCTCCTACTAACAGTTCACATAATTTTCAATTTTCCACATGTTATGTTACAAAACTAACTTAAACCTCCCAATTCTCCCCCTTTGACACCATCAAAAGGATTGCTCCAAGCCATATAAACTATTGGCAACAAATATGAATACTTTTCTTTTTCTGAAACCCCCAGAAACCAGAAATCAGAAGGACCAGTCGACTGAGACAGTTATCAGTCGACTGGTGCCTTTGTATTGCCAACTTACAGAGAGTTCAGTCGACTGCCCCCAGAGGCAGTCGATTGATACATTTAAGTATGAACATTGCAGTTTCTGAGCCGAAATTCGGAAATGCATTATAAATTCCACACAATTCGAAAAATTATGAAACTTTGTAAAATATGTTTCTGATGATTTATTTAAATAGAGAAAAATATATTTTCTCTATGAAACTCCTATAGCAATGAAAGTCTGTGAACTCTGAAGAGAAAACCCCTCTGCTGCCTCGAGTTCTGTTAGAAGTTCTGCCCAGGAATATGAATGTTTGTCCACATTGTAGCTTCGGCGAAACTTCCCAAAACTCTTTGGTAGGGATTGGAGGATGAGATCGACCTAGGTATCCCCCATCGATTTATGCTCCAAGGATTTCCATCTCTTTCTTCCAAGCCATCATTTTGAGAACATGTTCCCTTATGGACATTCCCTCAATCATGGTGGTTGTTGTCAAGTACTTCATGACTTCTTGCCTAGCAGCCCGATTATGGTGTCTGAAGAGTTCATCGAGCTTGGAAGTTTTTGTGGGATCGGTTTGAATCGATAGAGGGGGGTGAATATCGATCGACAAATTTTTTGAAAAACGTAAGAGTAATTTATGCAGCGGAAAGTAAAACAAGGCAATGCTAACACGTTTGTTTTACTTGGTTCGGAGTCGCGGTCGGCTCCAACTCCAAGGCCCACGGTCCTTGACCGTTTACGACAGACAATTCTATATTGCGTAAAATATTACAACTGAAGTTCGAATATAGAATTAAAAAGAAAATACAATAGTAAAACAATTTTATACCGACAACCGGAGAAGATGGAAATTCGGAGCCGCGGGTCATCGTTGGCGCTTGAATCTTGAGCACGGAGCTTGTCGGAGCGGAGCGCTTGAATGAATGCGTAGAAAGCAATTTTGTTGGAAGCCAAAGGGGTGAACCCCTTTATATAGTCGTAGCTGGGGCGCCTGTGTTGATGGGGGTGCCTGATACGTGGCCCTCTCTGCGCGAAACTCAATCCGTAGATTTGGCCAGCGCTTATCCCTTCAATTGGGGCGCCTGAGCTTGAGGCTTGCATCACAGTTGTTCTAGAATTGCCCTTTGTCTGGGGCGCCTGTCTCAACACAGGCGCCTAGCCCAGCAGGGCGCTTCACTCCATTGAGGGGCCTGGGAGCATAAACCTTCATCCCTTCGTTCCTGCAACCAGGGTTAGTTCCAAAACACAAGTAACATATAAATGATATGAATTTAAGTATTATTAACAGCCTGAGCTGTCTTGGTTCTGACTTTGGGCTTCCCAAATGGAACCCTAGGTTGAACTGACACCTAATATTCCCTCCTATGGGAAGCGCATCCTCACCTACTCCTCTCATGAGAGTTTACCTGTTTGCCAACCGGCTCCTCCTGTTGGACTTTTGCCCAATCCTCTAGATCTGGTCTTCGTGGCCAGTCCGTGACTAAGACTTCTTGCCCAACCCTCGGTCAGGTCATCGGTGCCCAGCCCTTAGCCAGGACTTATTGCCCAATTCCTCGAATCAGGACTTCGTGCCCAGTCCACGACCAGGACTTATTGCCCAACCCAATGTCAGGACATAGTTGCCCAGCCCGTGGCCAGGACTTAGTGCCTAATTCTTAGAACCAGGACTTCTTGCCAAGAGTACCTAGGACTTTTTTTGCACACTTGATTCGCAATGTTAGATCACAATAAACCTTAACTTTTGAACCCTTTGCCATTATCAAAACACAAGTTTGGCTTTAGTGCTTCCGGCACCAATAATCTCCCCCTTTTTGATTTATGGCAACACGGTTCAAAAAGTTAATTTAACAAGTATTTCAAGCACATCAAACAAACAACATTATTTTTAAAAAACTTTAATTAGCTCCCCCTTAAGCATTCCATGATATGTAATTTTTGAAAAGCTTCTAAATGCTTTAAATTTTTGACTAGGTGTTTTTCAAAATAGAGTAAAAGCATTTTCATTTACAAAAAAACTTTTTACACTTTGACAATTTTCCACTTTAGAAAAGTTTTGCAAGCCTAAATTTTGCTTTAAAGACTTTTACTTAAACAGGCTTTGCAAAAAAAAACTTTTATTTAAACCAATTTTAACAGGCTTTGCAAAAAAAGACTTTTATTTAAACCAATTTTTGCAAAAAGGAATTTTTAACAAACTTTCCTTAGCCAAAAAACTTTATCAGAGAAAATTTTCACTTGAAAACATTTCACTTAAAAAGATTAGCCAAATTTTGCAACAAACAATTTGCAAAAAAACTTCAATTTTTGCACAACAGTTTTTGCACACTTAGAAAAATTTTGCTTTAAGAACAGTTTGTGCATTTTGTAAAACATTTTTACTTAAAAAAATCTTTAAGGAATTTTTAAACAAGTTTTTGCTCAAAATAAATTTGTTCACTAAGGAAAACTTTACTTAGAAAAAAAATTCAAAAAGTTTTTTGCTCAGACAATTTTGTACACTAAGGAAAACTTTACTTAGAAATAAATACACTTAGAAATTTTTGAAAGCACTTAGCAGTTTTTCTTTACTTTTTGCAAGAGAGATAAAGAAAATTTTGAAGGAAAAAAAATTTACAAACTTTTTCTTTTACTCTCCCCCTTTGCCATATATCAAAAAAATGATAAAATTATTGCAAGTCAATTTTGAATAAGAGATAGTTAAATGAAATTGTAGATCTATATTGAACCAACTCTAGTGAATTCAAGCAATAGAAAGGACCAAACTAATTAATCTGAACTTCTTCGGGTCCTGTCTAACCCAGTTAGCTACTTACTAATTGTTATTAAACAGTAGTTTTTACTAGGGTTAGTCAAGTTAAGTGATTTGAACAAGTTAGATTTGCTAAGCTTGAACACTTAACTTGATTGCTATTCAATTTGTATTTAACGCCCCAATTACTGCAGATGCACTGACTTAAAGCATCTTGAATCAAGGCATAGACCTAAGCATCTCAACCCAGTCTAAGTTATCAATCAATGTACCCTAAGGTGCTTGTGAGATGTTGGCTTCTAGATCTATAGGTGCATACAGTTCTAGGGTTAAGGCCTAAGCTAAGTCCATTTGTGCAAAACCCCTAGTTTTTAAGGGGGTAAGTTTTTGAAAAAATCTAAGTCCGAAAAACATTTTAAATTTCAACAATTTGATAAAAGAAATGATTTTTCAAAATATATTAAATGCTAATTTTCAAAAAAATGTGAAAATGGAAAAGATTTTTGAAGAAATATAGCACAATTCTATTCTACTAAGCATAACTTAACTGCCTTCTTAGTAAGTTAAACTCAGATTCAGGTAAGGGTTTGTTAAAAATGTCAGCTAAATGGATTTTGAATCCACATGCATAAGTACTATTTCGCCCCTGGCTATATGATCCCTTACAAAATGATGTATGACTTCAATATGTTTGGTTCGGGAGTGCTAAATTGGATTCTTAATTAAATTGATTGAAGTAATGTTGTCAATAAAAACTTTAGTTTGGGTGTAGTCTAGCTGGAAATCCTTGAGAGTGTGCATCATCTATAAAGTTGTGTCACACACTCTCCTAGGACAACATATTCTGCTTCAGCTGTGGACAAAGCTACGCAGTGTTGCTTTCTACTACACCAGCTGACTAGATTATTTCCTAACAATTGACAACATCCACTTGTACTCTTTCTATCTAATTTATAACCAGCATAGTCAGAGTCAGAATATCCTGATAATTCAAAAGTGGAAGTCCTAGGATACCAAATACCTACATTTAGGGTACCCTTAATGTACCTTAAAACTCTTTTTAGGGCTGCTAAGTGGGATTCCTTAGCACAGGTTTGTTATCTAGCACACATTCCTACAGAAAATAAAATATCAGGTCTACTAGCAGTAATGTATGTTGAGGCAATCTGTGGTCTGGAGTGACCAAGAGTTTTGATGTTTGGGCAAAGGGTTTATGTTAGGTTTACCCTTGTGTATTTGATATGTGTATGTTGAATGTGCAGGGTGCGCAGGTTACACATATGGACTTAGCTGGATGGCCTCGGTACGGTGAAGGGTGGCATGGAGACAAGCTGGAAGCTTGTGTGCACCCTGTTGGATCGAAGAAAACGATAGAGGGGGGGGTGAATATCGTTATGAAATTTTTTTGGACAGTTAAAGAATATGCGCAGCGGAAAGAAATAAAGTACACAAGAACACAAGTCGATTTTTACTTGGTTCGGAGTCGCGGTCGGCTCCTACTCCAAGGCCCATGGTCCTTGACCGTTTACTTTGGGCAATTTTATATTCGGAAAGATCTTTACAGATTGATAGTACAGATTATAGAATTTGAAAAACTGAATCACAACACTTTCGTAAACTAAAATTTTACCGACGCCCGAGGTGGATCGAATTTCGGAGCATAAGATCGTCGTCGGCACTGGAATCTCAAAATCAAACTTTGACGGGGCGCAGTGCTTGAGAGAAAGTGTTTGGAGTGTTGGAAAGAATGGATGTCGAAGCCTTGGGCTGAGCCCCATTTTATAATGCTCATACGGGCGCCTGTGACGTTGGGGCGCCTAACACGTGGCCCTCCCTACGCGAATCCTTATCCGTAAACTCGGTCAGCGCTTATGCACCTCCACATGGGTGCCTAAGCTGATGGGGGCACCCGTGACCTCACAGGCGCCTGATCCGCCTTGGTTCAGTGGCTTCGCAGCTGTGTTTGGGCTTTTAGCTTCACTCTTGGGCCCCCATATCCATACGGGCTCCTGAGCCCATTCGGGCGCCTGTGTCCATTCGGGTGCCTAGGACCAGTGAAGTACCTCACTTGCAGACGACCAGTCCTTCGACCCTGCAACTAAGGTTAGTACCCAAAACACAAGAAGTATTAGTTACAGCCGTAGCTGTCTTGGTTCTGACTTCGGGTCTCCCAAATGGAACCATAGGTCGAACTGACGCCTACTATTCCCATGATGGGGAACGCGTCCTCACCTACTCCTCTCAAGAGAGTTTACCTTTTGCCAACCAGCTCCCCCGGTTGGACTTTTGCCCAATCCACCTGACCATGTCTTCGTGCCCAACTTTCGGTCAGGTCTTCTTGCCCAACTTCTGGTCAGGTCTTCAGTGCCCAGCCCCTTGCCAGGACTTCTTGCCCAGTCCTCGGCTAGGACTTCTTTGCCCGACTTTCGGTCAGATCTTCTTGCCCAGTCCTTGATCAAGACTTCTTTGCCCAGCCCTTTGCCAGGACTTCCTGCCTAGTGTACCTAGGACTTCTTCCTGCACACTCAGTGAACAAGTTAGATCACAATAACAACTTAACTTCTGAACCCTTTTCCATTATCAAAACCCAGGTTTGACGTAGGTGCTTCCTGTACCAATAATCTCCCCCTTTTTGATTTATGGCAACACTGTTCAAAAAGTTAAGTTAATGAAGCAAGTAAGAAACTTAATTTCCTCCCCCTGGAAGAAATTCTCCCCCTGAGTTTTTCAAGAATATGTGGGTTTTTGAAAACATTTCTAAGTCCTTGTCTATCATAAAATGAAAAGATTTTTCAGGTTTTTAACACTAAGAAAATTTTCAAAAGGGATTTTCAAGTTAGAAAAATTTTCCAAAATATTTTCGAGTTGAGCACTTAGAGAATTTTCCAAAACATTTAGTTTTAACGCTTAGAAAATTTTCCAAAATAATTTTGAAATTTTAACACTTAGAAAATTTTTCCAAACCAATTTTTGAGTTAAGTACTTAGAAAGTTTTTAAAAAGAAGTTTTGAGTTAAGTACATAGAAAATTTTCAAAAAAGAATTTTGAATTAAGTACTTAAAAAATTTTCTAAAAGAATTTTGAATTACTTTACATTTGGAAAAAGGAGATAAAAGTTTTTGAAAAAAAATTAATTTGGAACATTTTAAATTTTAAAACTTTAGAAAAATTTAAATTTTAAAACCTTCTTTTCTCTCCCCTTCAATCTCTCCCCCTTTGCCATATATCAAAAAAAAAACATAGTGAAAATAATTGAGTAAGGAAAGTAAACTTCTATATTGAACCAATTCTATGCGTAAATTGGACCAAAACAATATAGATTTTCTCTTTCTGGTCGTGTCTAACCCAGTTAGCTACTTACTAACTGTTATAAACAGTAGCATTCGCTTGGGCTAGTCAAGTTAAGTGATCTGATCACGTTAGATTTTCTACGCTTGACACTTAACCTGATTATTGTTCAGTTGGTATTTATTGGCCCAATTATTGCAGATGCACTGACTTAAAGCATCTTGAATCAAGGCATAGACCTAAGCATCTCAACCCAGTCTAGGTTTTCAATCAAAAGTACCCTAAGGTGCTTGTGTGATGCTAGCTTCTAGATCTATAGGTGTATGAAATTCTAGGGTTAGGGCCTAAGCTAAGTCCATTTACGAAAAAGTCCTAGTTTTGAAGGGGGTAAGTTTTTTTTAAAAAAAACTAAGTCGGAAAATCATTTTAAATTTCAAGACGAAAAATGATTTTTCAAATAAATAACAGAAAAAAAACACAAGTAGAGCAGTCCTATTCTACTAAGCATAACCCTAACTGCCTTCTTAGTATGCTGAACTCAGACTCAGGTAAGGGTTGTTGGGTTTTTCGGGCCGCGAAAACTGCCTTTTCGCGTCGCGGAAACCCCGAGAACCCAAAGCCATGGATCTCGTGCGAAGAAAAATTCCAAAACAAAAATCACGTATTCATTTCATGCTCAAAACTCGATCTACTCCTAGATCTAAAGAGGGATAAACCATTTTACCTTTGGTGCGTGCCCCGCTTAATCCCGCTCGCTCCTTTTGGATGTCGGATCTCTAGGACGTCAAGTGCCGTCCCTCTAGAAGTATCCACGCGAACAAAGTGGATGGAGGAAACCCTTTAGGTGTGCTAGCACCTATCAAGGGTTCGGCCAAGAGGAGAAGAAGAAGAAGAGCACCAACACTTGGAGGAGGAAGAAGAGAAGACACACCATGAGAAAAAATGGAACCAAAAACTTAGTTTTTGTTCTCTCATTGTGGCCGGCCACATAATGGCCATTAATGGCCATTAAGTGGCCGGCCATAACCCCCTTTCAATTTGAATTCAAATTCAAATGGGGGGGTTACAACCTTTGGAGATGATGTGGAGCATCATCATTGGTCAAATACCAAGCCAAGTCATCACTTGGTCAAGTCAAGGTGAGGTGGCCTTTTGGTCAAGTCAAACTTGACCATTAATCTTCCTTGATGAGGTGGCATCCACACTTAATGCTCTTGATGATGTGGAGCATCATCAATGATTGGCTCCATGCCAATTCATCACCATCATGTGGCATTAAGTCAAGTCTAACTTGAGGTGGATTTGGGTCAAGTCAAACTTACCTTTTATGGACTTTCCATATTTAGTCAAGTCAAACTTGACTCCTTTTCTTCTCCCATGTCAAGTCTAACTTGAAGTGGAACCAAGTCAAGTCAAACTTGATTTGGATTTGGGTCAAGTCAAACTTGCCTTTTATGGACTTTCCATATTTAGCCATGTCAAACTTGACTTCATTTTTTTCTCCATCTATTTGTTCTTTGTGTGTGACCCTATAGGTTCTTGTAACGTTGGCAATGCTTCTAACCTCTTAGAAACATAAGCAATGAGCGGTATCTAGCAACACATCATTGCTACCCAAGTTACAAGAATGTTGAGATCCAACATCACCAATGTGACTACTAATTATGACTTTCATAATATGTGACAATGTCCTTCTATCGTCGATATCTAGATTGATCTTCTATGAAGCATAGACCGTGTCATCCTCCAATCAATCTATGTGTCTTGAACTCCAAGTAGACTCACTATAATCAAATAAGCTCAATATCTCATATTGCCTTATTTGGGCATGACCATGCACTTAGTGATCTCACTCTATCAAGACTATGATATCTCTCCCGTCATATAGGAGGGATAGATCCCATCTACATCACTCACATCCCTCCGCATAATTTGTTACATATCCAGTAATCGCCTTTATAGTCCACTCAGTTACGGGTGACGTTTGACGAAACCAAAGTACATAACTCCTTATGTAGGGAACTACGGTGACTTCAGGTCTAAGGACTAATAGTCATACTAATAGTCACATGAGAAAGTATATGACACTCATATAACGATCCATGATACTTTCTCATGGTGGGTCATTCAGTATACATTCTCCAATGCATACTCATGTGTCAACTTGATATCTCATATCCATGACTTGTGAGATCAAGTCATCATGTTGACCTACATGCTAGTCTCTATGCATTAACATTGTCCCTGAATGTTAATACTTGACTAGGAATAATTAAGAGTAGTGTTTTCTATATCATCTCACTATCGATTCAACTAATCGATTGATATAGATATGAACCTACTACCAAGGACGTTATTACACTTAGTTATTTGGCACCAATACAAGTAAGTATAATAACCATAATCAAATGCCTTTATATATATATGAAATATGATACAATGAGTCCATACAACAACCATCACATGATTGGCTCTAGGGCTCTCACTAACAAGGGTTTGGTGAAGATATTAGTTAAGTTTGACTTTGAGTCTATATCCTTAAGGACTATTTCACCCCTGGCTACATGATCTCTTACGAAGTGATGTTTAACCTCTATATGTTTTGTTCTAGAGTGTTGGATTGGATTCTTAGTTAGATTAATTGAACTTATGTTATCAATGTAGACTTGGGTTTGGGTGTAACCAAGCTGGAAGTCCTAAGAGTGTGCATCATCAATAAGAGTTGTGCTACACACTCTCCTAAAGCAACATATTCAGCTTCGGTTGTAGATAATGCTACGTAGTGTTGCTTTCTACTGCACCAACTGACTAGACTATTTCCTAAAAGTTGGCAGCTTCCACTTGTACTCTTTCTGTCTAGCTTGCATCCAGCATAGTCAGAATCAAAGTATCCTGACATGTCAAAAGTTGAGGTCCTAGGATACCAAATCCCTACATTGAGTGTGCCCTTAATGTATCTAAGTATCCTTTTTTGGGCTGCTAAGTGTGTTTCCTTAGCACAGGTTTGGTATCTAGCACACATTCCTACAGAGAAAAGGATATCAGGTCTGCTAGCTGTAAGATAAAGTAGACTTCCAATCATACTTCGATATAGCTTAAGGTCTACTGGTTTTACCTTCAGGGTCATTATCAATTTTTACATTTGTGGCCATAGGGGTACTTATGCTTTTAGAGTTATTCATTTTAAATTTCTTTATTAACTCCTTAGCATATTTGGATTGGTGAACATAATTTCCTTCCCTAGTTTGCTTAATTTGTAGTCGTAAAAAGAAGTTGAGCTCACCAACTAAGCTCATTTCGAATTCATTTTCCATTATTTTTACAAATTCTTTTAAGAAGTTTGAGTTGGTGGATCCGAAAATAATGTCGTCAATATAGATTTGGGCAATGAAGATGTCTCGTTCTAAGGTTTTAACAAAGAGAGTTGAGTCAATTTGTCCTTACTTAAATTCCTTAGAAATGAGGTAAGTTGATAGGCGTTCATACCATGCCCTAGGTGCTTGTTTTAGTCCATAAAGTGCCTTATTGAGTTTGAAAACATAGTTAGGTTTTTCTAGGTCCTCAAAGCCGGGGGGTTGTCCTACATAGACTTCTTCTTTGATAAACCCATTTAGAAAGGCTGACTTAACGTCCATTTGATACAGTTTGAATCCTTTATGGGCTGCAAAGGCTAACAGCATTCTAATAGACTCAAGTCTCGCTACTTAGGCATAGGTTTCATCATAGTCTAACCCTTCAACTTGACTGAACCCTTTAGCTACTAAGCAGACATTATTTCTAACTATTTCCCCTTGGTCGTTTAGCTTATTCCTAAACACCCACTTAGTATCAATAATGGATTTGCCCTCAGGTTTAGGTACCAGTTCCCAGACTTGATTTCTCTCAAATTGGGCTAACTCCTCTTGCATTGCTATGATCCAATCAGGATCAGATAAGGCTTGCTCTATAGTCTTAGTTTTAATTTTTGAAATTAGTGCGATCTGACTAAGATTTCTATATGAAGACCTAGTTCTGACTCCTAAGGTTGGATCACCCACAATTTGATCGGTTAGTTGACTTAGTCTAGGTTTCTTGGTTCTTCTAAAACTTGGTTCAGCCTCAGGTCTAGTTGGACAGTTTGGTTCAGTATTTGGTTCAATTACTGGTTCAATTGGCTCAGTAGTTGGTTCAATAGTCAGTTCATTTAGAGGTTCAACTAGTGGTTCAATTTATGGTTCAATAATTTGTTCATTTTCCTCTTTATCGAAATTTGATGGGTTTAAATTTTGATTATCAGGTTTTGGATTGGTTTCCTCATCAAAGATTAAATTAGTTGTTTCTTCAATTTTATTAGTTTATCTATTGTAGACCCTATAGACCCTACATGTTGTTGAATATCCTAAGAATATTCTAGGGGTTGACTTAGACTGAAATTTACCTAGGTAGTCCTTGGTGTTTAGGATATGGACATTGCACCCAAAGACCCTTAGGTAATGTAGGTTTGGAAGTCTATGGTAATATAATTCATAGGGAGTTTTATTATGTTATTTGTTAATTAGGACCCTATTTTGAATATAGCAAGCCGTACTAATTACTTCTGCCCAAAATTGGTTAGCTAGGTTGAATTCATTGACCATAGTCCTAGCGGCTTCCTGTAGGGTTCTATTCTTCCTTTCTACTATCCCATTTTGCTGGGGGGTTCTAGGATATGAAAATTCGTGAATATACCCGTTTATTCTACAAAATTCCTCGAACCTTTGATTCTCAAACTCTCCCCCGTGATCACTCCTAAGACTTTTGATTTTAGTATCATTTTGATTTTCAATTATCTTACAAAAATTAATAAACAGGTTTAGGGTTTCATCCTTAGTCTTTAGGAACCTAACCCAAGTGACTTGGCTCCATGTTTCCGCTTAGTGACTTGGCTCCATGTGAATCAAATAGGTCAAGGTGCAGGAGCTCAAGCGTGGTTTGAGATAGGTCTGATTGAATTGATTTGTGATTAGATTTGGTTTGTTTACCTTGATTGCATGAATTATATATTATGTTTTCATAGTTCTTAATTTTTGGTACTCCTTTAATTAGACCAAGATTAGTGACTTTTGAAATTAGTCTAACATTTGTATGACCTAATCTCCTATGCCAGAGGTTGGATTCTTCTAACTAAGTTAAGAGACATTTAGGTACTAAGGGTAGATTGATAGTATAAACATTATTTTTCCTAGTGCCCTTAAGCATGACTTCTGAGTCTTGCAAATTTCTAATCGGACAGTTAGAGTTAGTAAATGTAACTATATAGCCAGTATCACATAATTGACTTATACTAAGCAAATTAAATTTAAAGTTCTCAACTATGAGTACCTTTTTAATTACAAAATCATATTTGAGTTCAATGTTACCTAACCCAATTACTTTGAGTATAGCATTGTTGTCAAATGCTACTGAGCCTAGGTTCTTGAACTTGAGTTTGGTGAATTTCAATTTATCTCCAGTCATGTGTCTAGAGCATCCGCTATCCAACATCCATTGGTCTAAATCATTATGTTCCTACACATAAAATATTTATTGATTTGGATCCAATTAGAATTAAGGATAGCTTAAATTGATTTTCACAACCTAGTCTATCTCACCCAATCTATAGTTATTAATCACGTTAACCTTATCGGTTTTGTAAGACAGGTTTTAATAGAAGTAAAGATTTTATTTTGAAAAATATGATTAATTTTGAAAAGTTGAATTAATTTTACAAACAATTTAATTATAAATTTGTTTTGAAAAATGGTTGAATCTAAGATTAATTGAAATTTGTGTTAGATTCAAATCTGACAATAGTAAAGTGAATTTGGTTTTCAATAATTGGCTTCCAGGTCTTGGCGAGGCACTAGGCCTTTTTTGGCCGTAGCCTTATTGGATCATTAACCCTTTACTTGACAAAGCCTTTTATTGAAAACTCATCTTCAAGTTACTCCTTGAAAGATTTTGGCCTAACTAGTTTGGGTCTTGGATCGGTTGCTTCGGCTAGTTCCCCCAAAATGGCTTCCCTAACATACTATTATCTGACCTCCACCCAATACTATGCTGTTCAAATTTCAGTTAAATCGTTTCAGTCCTTAGTCTAACCAGTCCTAGGTCTAAACATGATAATTTGCAGAAATAAATAAACAATCAAACATACAATTAAAATTAAGGAAGTAAAAGAAATTTATCTAATTATCAAAATTGTTTTTAAATTGGCTCCCCCTAGACTAAAGCCACGGTAATGATTAGGCAAGATGTGAATTTTGTCCTTGGGGATCAAATACTGGTTTGGTCCAACTTGGTTGTTCAAGCAAAGTTTGGGTACCCATGCCTGAACTTTGAGTCTAGATTGGTTCAATACAGTAGTAGGACCGTTGTCTCGACATGGTTCGATACCCTAACCCAGATCGATTTAGAACGGACTTCTATTTTCCAAGGATCATGTCAAGACCCTTGGAAGCCGAAGTAAATCATTCTAAAGCCGCTCTAAGGTCTTTGACATGAGTTTTCAAGGAGGAGTTCTCTTTCTCAAGCTTTTCAACTTGAGTAGAGGTTCCTTCTTGAACCTTCTCGGACAAGGATCTAGAGTCAGCTTCCTCATTCAGGCGTTTTACTTCCTGTCGGAGAGACTCGACTCGCATTTTGGCTTTCGCCAAGTTACGAGATAAGTAAGCTATTAACTTTGATAATTCAATTTCAGAATAACCACTTACCGTTATTTGGCCATTTTCCGATATAGTGAGCCTTCCGTCGTCTGGCTCCGATTCTGATTCGGTGTCGATGTCTTCCGAAGTGGTTAAGGTGAGAAGGTTTGACTGTGGTCACTTCTTCTTCTTCGGAGGAAGATTCGTCCCACGTGGCTTGAAGAGCCTTCTTCCTTCGAGTCTTCTTGGATTCCTTTAGATTTGGACATTCTGATTTGTAGTGTCCCTTCTTGTTTCATTCGTAGCAGGTCACATTTGGTTTGGTCTTTAAAGTTGAAGGTTCAGCTGGATCTTTTTTTCTTCGGATGGCTTTCCTTCTGTTGGTCTGATGCTTCAGCACCTTGTAGTAGTCCCGGGCTAGCCGAACCAGCTTGGGTCGATCCCCTTCACTATCTTCTGAGTCTGAGTCTGAGTCAGACGTGGGTGCAGGTTGAGGCTTTTTCTTGGCTACCTTTCCTTGAGTTTTACCAGCAAGAAAAGTAATACCTTTCTCGGCCAAAGTGCAGTTAGTCTGTTCATGTAATTCTAATTTTGAAAACAATTCATCTAATTTTATTTTTGAAAGATCCCTAGAAACTTTGTAAGCATCTACCATAGATGCCCACAGAGTATTTCTTGGGAAAGCATTTAAGGTATAGCTGATAAGGTCATGATTTTCTACCTTGTGACCGATTGTGTGCAGGTCGTTCATCAGCTCCTGGATTCTGGCATGGAGCTGTGCTGCTGATTCACCCTCATTCATTTTTATGGTGTAGAGTTTGTTCAGTAGTAGATCCCTTTTGCTGATTCTGGTGTCGGAGGTGCCTTTGTGCAATTCAATTAGTTTGCTCCAGAGTTCTTTAGCACTATTGAAGGGACCCACCCGGTTCAGTTCTTCCTTGGTTAATATGCATTGCAGCATTTGGGTTGCCTTTGCATCAGCCTCGATCTTTTTCTTCAGTGAGGCGTCCCATTCTCAGTAGTGTTGTGCCACTCCTTCAGCGTTCTTGGGGATTTCAAGGCCAGATTGGATAATAATCCATATATCCACCTGAGTTTTCAGCTGGACTTCCATCTGACTCTTCCAGTAGGAGAAATCTTCTCCACTGAAGTGTGGTCGTCTGGTTGTGTTGAAACCCTCTTGCATGGTCATAATAATTTTTTGAAAAATAAAAACAAAGAAACTCTGTCCCAAGACTTGGTCTTGGATTAGTAGTGCGGGAAAAAATTAATCGAAATGAAAACGATCGAGTGGTGTTACACCAACCTCGATTAACGAGAAAAATTCGAAAAAAAATTAAAATTTTCATAAAATCCGAAAAAACTCTCAAATTTGTGGTTGCACCAAATTTAAGCCACCCGCTCTGATACCACTTGTTGGATCGAAGAAAACGATAGAGGGGGGAGGTGAATATCGTTATGAAAATTTTTCGGGCAGTTAAAGAATATGCACAGCGGAAAGAAATAAAGTACACAAGAACACAAGTCGATTTTTACTTGGTTCGAGTCGCGGTCGGCTCCTACACCAAGGCCCACGACCCTTGACCATTTACTTTGGACAATTCTATATTCGGAAAGATCTTTACAAATTGATAGTATAGATTATAGAATTTCAAAAACTGAATCACCACACTTTCGTAAACTGAAATTTTACCGACGCCCGAGGTGGATCGAGTTTCAGAGTAGAGAGTCGTCGACGGTGCTGGAATCTCGAAATCGAACTCTGTCGGGGTGCAGCGCTTGAGCGAAAGTGATTGGAGCGTTGGAAAGAATGGATGTCGAAGCCTTGGGGTGAGCCCCCTTTTATAGTGCTCATACGGGCGCCGGTGAAGTTGGGGGCGCCTAACACGTGGCCCTCCCTGCGCGAATCCTTATCCGTGGGCTCGGTTAGCGCTAATGCACCTCCACATGGGCGCCTGAGCTGATGGGGGCACCCGTGACCTCACGGGCGCTTGATCCTCCTTGGTTCAGTGGCTTCGCAACTGTGTTTGGGATTTTACCTTCACTCTTGGGCGCCCATATCCATACGGGCGCCTATGTCCATTCTAGCGCCTAGGCCCAGTGAAGTACCTCACTTGTAGACAACCAGTCCTTCGACCATGCAACTATGGTTAGAACCCAAAACACAACAAGTATTAGTTATAGCCGTAGCTATCTTGGTTCTGACTTCGGGTCTCCCAAATGGAACCCTAGGTCCAACCGACGCCTACTATTCCCTCAACGGGGAACACGTCCTCACCTACTCCTCTCAGGAGTGTTTATCTTTCGCCAACCAGCTCCTGTGGTTGGAATTTTGCCCAATCCACCTGACCAGGTCTTCGTGCCCAACTTCCGGTCAGGTCTTCTTGGCCAACATCCAGTCAGGTCTTCGGTGCCCAACCCCTTGCCAGAACTTCTTGCCCAGTCCTCGACCAGGACTTCTTTGCCCGACTTCCGGTCAAGTCTTCTTGCCCAGTCGTTGACCAGGACTTCTTTGCCCAGCCCGTTGCCAGGACTTCTTGCCTAGTGTACCTAGGACTTCTTCCTACACACTCAGTGAACAAGTTAGATAACAATAACATCTTAACTTCTGAACTCTTTGCCATTATCAAAACTCAGGTTTGACTTAGGTGCTGCCTGCACCAACACACCCGAGGGACCTTGGAGAGCAGGGACGATGAGTTGAGGGGAGAGGACTTCGAGGCATGCGTGAAGGATGGCATAGAGGCAAGCTGGAGACTAGCATGCATCCGAGGGATGGGAGCCGAAGATGAAGAGGGCGTGAAGGCAATAGTCGAGGCTGCTGATGAGGAGTCAGTTGAGTCGTGAGGGTACGAGTGTTGTGTGATTGTACTCGGGAAATCCTAGGGTTCATGTGCTGAGAGAAGTGTACTCGGGAAGGGAAACCCTAGGTGGGTGAGTGGACCAGTTTCGACTGGCCTTGGGGCAGTCGACTGATAAAACTCACAGAATGTAGTCGACCTGGGACCAGTCGACTGCTCTGGGAGTAGTCGATTGGTAGCGGCTGGTGAGTTGGCTGAAAATTCGAGCGTTGGGGTTGCAACGGTCAATTTTCCGTCGGACCAGTCGACTGCCCTAGGAGCAGTCTGTTGGTGCAGGCAGCACCTAAGTCAAACCTGGGTGTTGATAATGGCAATGGGTTTAGATGTTAAGATGCTATTGTTGTCTAACATGTTCACTGAGTGTGCAGGAAGAAGTCCTAGGTGGACTAGGCATGAAGTCCTGGCAAAGCGCTGGGCAAAGAAGTTCTGATCTAGGACTAGGCAAGAAGACCTGACCGGACGTCGGCAAAGAAGTCCTGGTCAGAGGGATTGGGCAAAAGTCCAACCGGAGGAGCCGGTTGGCAAAAGGTAAACTCTCCTGAGAGGAGTAGCTGAGGACGCGTTCCCCATCGAGGGAACAGTAGGCGTCGGTTCGACGTAGGGTTCCATTTGGGATACCCGAAGTCAGAACCAAGACAGCTACGACTGTAAATATTGACTAATATTCTTGCTTTGTATATTTTGGAACTAACCTTGGTTGCAGGTGTTGGGTCCAGGTGCATGTTGACATGGATGCGAGTTCATAATTTTAAAATTATTTACGTACAGCAGAAGGTTTAGCATAAATAATTTCTCAAATTATTTAACCACACATCTAAGCATACAACTTTATCTTATGTAGACATGATCATATATTTAAAATTTTGCAAAAATGTAAACTAATTTACTTATTACCTCGCGTAACTCGAAGGAAGGGACGAGATCTAACCGTAAGCGTCCCTCGGAAGCTCCGCCACTATTCGCGTCCACGCCGAGTATCTTCGTGATGACTTCGCAAAGCCACGAGTTTCGTGTTTTTGAGAACTACTAGATTCTTCGAGAACGCAACAAGAAAAACCAAGAGAGAAGTAATCTCATCGAAAAAACTCACTACCAGGGTTGGCCGGAATCACAATTTCGGCGAGAAGGAGGAAGATGACTTGCACCCAATCCCCAGGTGATGATGGCCGGAGAGGAAGATCGTCCCAACGGAAGAACTTCGTCGCCTCGGTGCTTCTCCTTGTGCTCACGGCAAGAAGAAGGGAGAAGAACCTTGTGGCCAGCCAAGAGGAAGAAGGGAGGAGAGGGAGAGAGCCCAGGCAAGAATACTTCGATTGATCTCCAAGCCTTGCCTTGGGTTCTCTATATAGTGGTCTCTCAACCGCCAAGTCTCTTTTTTCTTATGGAATAAATTTTTTATGACTTATTCCATCATGCCAAGTTTTATCATTTTTTAATTCATGATAAAAATCAACCAAGTCTCCTTTTTCTTATGAAATAACTTTTCTTATCATGGTAAATCAATCCATGATTGATTTTATAATATAAAATAAACAAATCCATGGTGCATTTTAATTTCCATGAAAAATAAACCAAACCTTGGTTTATTAAATAAAAAATTTATATCATCCATAATTTTATAAAACAATCCACACTTGGTTTATTTTATAAATTGAACCAAAAACTTGGTTCTCTCCCTTTGTTGTGGCCGGCCAAGCAAAGAGGATGGAGACCCTCTTTGGCCGGCCCATCCAAGCCACACCCCAATGAATTCAACTTATTTAATTCATCTATTAAGTCTTCAAAAGACTTAGCCATTTTACACATCCGATGCGTCTCTAAAAAATTCAGATTCGACTTATCATTTGGCTCAACCAAACCTAATCTCTCTTGATTGGAAAATCTAATTTTCAACTCATTTTAAATCCCTCGGATTACTCGTAGTGCGTGTGACTAAATAGGCTTTCGATTTATGTTGGTCGTCTATAATTAACCAATTGTAGAACGATCATGAGTGACACCTAGTAGTACATCATGATCCCCAATTAATCGAAAGATCAAAGGTTGACCTCAGAAACTATTCTGAAACCCTTCAGCAGCTATAATGAATCATGCCCCATTCCCTTCACCAACTTATACCCACTTGCTTCAGGACATGGTCTATGTGTGTCACTCCCCACTAGGCTGACTACGTCACACCTAGCCCAAGTAACGTTTTCTCGTCCTACGGATTCTAATTACTCTCATGTATTTAAGAGATTCATACTCTGAACATGTCATGCTCTGGCCAGAGGCTTCGAGTAACAATCCGACGAGAGGCCTCGGGTATACATCTCCTCGCAAGGAGTGGTGAATCCTTTGTAGGCTGTTCAAACATCTTCGGGCACTTCGGCTTATACCCAATCATCCTGGGTCCAAACCTCCTTGGAGATGATTGCTGAAGATGACAAAGTATAAGTCTCCATGACCAAGATGACTTGAACACCGCAAGTCAAAGGAACATCGCACTTAAGTTGCAGTAAGAACTTCATTGACATATCTATATGTAGACTACCATATGAAGTTTTACAGCCAGTCACTCCAATGAACTAGTTCTCTTAACTAGCATTCATGTTTATCTCCGGACATCCCAATGTCACCAGCCAGTGAGAATCAGCTGATTAGAGAATAACCCATGCTAGTCTCAAGAGAATTGATAGTGCCCGTATTTATCAATTCATCAACTAGGGACAATTTCAATACTTTACAATTGCACATGTAGAGATAATCACTAGTTGTGAATTCATCACATATTCTCTCATGCTGTGAATTGTATTGCGAGCATTCAGTAAATGAGTTTAAGTTCTCAATCAAATACATAAACATGTATACTCAAATAGTGAATATTCATTTATTAAAATAAATAATTACAATCATAAGGCGATTGTCTTAGGACACTTTTCTCATATTACTAACAAACTCCTACTTGGCCTAATGCTAATCGCTACGGTATCCAATACGACAGGCTCTAACATGGCCCTCAAACTTGCTTTAAGGCATGGCCTAGTTAAAGGATCCGCTAAATTTCTTCCAGTGGGAATTTTCTCAATTTGTATATCATTCCTACTTATAATCTCTCTGATCAAATGATAGAGGCGAACCACATGTTTGGATCGCTAATGAGACCTTAGTTCCTTCGCTTGTGCAATAGCTCCATTGTTGTCGCAATAAACCGGTATTGCTTCATCAATGGTTGGAACCACACCAAGTTCTGAGACAGACTTCTTGATCCAAACTGCTTCCTTTGCTGCTTCCGAAGCTGCAATATATTCCTCTTCCGTGGTAGAATCCGCTACGGTGTCTTGCTTGGAACTCTTCCAACTTATTGTGCCTCTATTCAAAATAAATACGTATCCGGACTGATATTTGGAGTCATCCTTATGTGTCTAGAAACTGGCATCTGTATACCCACGTAGTACCATATCACCTTCTCCATATATTAGGAACACATCCTTAGTTCTTCTAAAGTACTTGAGGATTGTCTTGACAGCCATCCAATGATCCATTCCTGGATCAGACTGGTATCTGCTTGTGATGCTCAGAGCATACGATACATCGGGCCTAGTACATAACATAGCATACATGATAGATCCTATCGCGGATGCATAAGGAATCTTATTCATGCAAATCCTCTCGTCTTCTGTGCGCGGACACATAGACTTCGAAAGGTTGATCCCATGCCTGATGGGAAGGTAACCTTTCTTGGATTCCGACATGCTAAACCTTTCTATCACTCAGTCTATATATGTAGACTGCGAAAGACCAAGCAATCGTTTTGATCTATCTCTATAGATTCTAATCCCAAGGATATAGGTTGCTTCTCCCAGGTCTTTCATGGAGAAAGTTTTGGACAACCAAATTTTAACTGACTGTAAGACTGATATATCGTTTTCTATAAGGAATATGTCATCAACATATAACATTAGGAATACGACTGCACTCCCACTAACCTTCTTATACACACATGGTTCGTCAGGATTTTTTTGAGAAATCAAATTCTTTGATTGTCTCATCAAAACGGATGTTCCAGCTCCTGGATGCTTACTTTAATCCATATATGGATCGTCGAAGCTTGCATACTTTGGTTTTATCAACCGATGTGAAACCTTCAGGTTGTATCATGTATACATCCTCAAGCAGGTTTCCATTAAGGAAAGTTATTTTCATATCCATTTGTCATATCTCATAATTATAATGAGCTCCTATGGCCAGGAGCATCCGAATGGATTTAAGCATAGCTACTGGCGAATAGGTTTCGTCATAATCAATTCCTTGTTTCTGACGATATCCTTTTGCCACTAATCTAGCCTTAAAGGTAACAACATTACCTTCCATGTCGGTTTTCTTCTTGAAAACCCACTTGCACCCTATGGGCTTAATCCCTTCAGGTGGGTTAACAAAGTCCCATACTTGATTTTTGTACATGGAATCCATTTCCGACTTCATGGCTTCAAGCCATTTATCCCTTTCTGAATTTTTCAGAACATCTTCATAACTGATAGGTTCGTCATTGTTAATGAGTAATACGTCATTCAATTCACTTATGAGAAATCCGTATCTCTCTGGAATATTGCGTGTCCTATCAGACCTACGAAGAAGTGGTATTGTTTTAGGTTCAACTGATAGCTCATCATTATGAGTTATTGGTTGTGGGTCTAGTCTAGGTATCTCTGTAATGTCTATTGGAGTTTCTTGAACTTCTTCAAGTTCAATGCTACTCCTACTGTTTTCTTGTAAAAGAAATTCCTTTTCTAGAAATACAGCATGCCTTGAAACAAACACCTTTTGTTCCAAGGGATGATAGAATTGGTAAACTTTCGTTTCTTTAGGGTATCCAATAAATAGCCATTTATCAGACTTAGCATCCAATTTGTCTGATACAATCGGCTTTACATAAGCAGGACAACCCCATATCTTGAGGTGAGATAAATGAGATTTCTTACTATTCCACGTCTCATTTGGAGTAGTTGAGACTACCTTGGTCGGGACTCTGTTTAGTAAGTAAACAGTTGTCTTAAGCGCATAGCCCCAAAAGGATTTTGGAAGAGTTGCATGATTCATCATAGATCTAACCATGTCCATCAAGGTACGGTTATGCCTCTCAGATACACCATTATGCTGTGGTGTATATGGCGGAGTCCATTGAGACAATATCCCATTGTCCCTAAGATAATCTTGAAACTCTTGACTTAAGTATTCACCACCCCGATCGGATCGAAGTATCTTAATACTTTTACCAAGCTGTTTCTCTACTTCACTTCTGAACTCTTTGAATTTCTCAAAAGCTTCAGATTTGTGTTTCATTAAGAATACATACCAGAATCGTGAGTGATCATCGATAAAGGTAATGAAGTAGCTATAGCCTCCTTGTGCAAGAGTTGACATTGGTCCACATACATCAGTATGTATTAGACCAAGCAATTGTCCCACTGGTTTACCTTTTTCGGAAAAGGGTAATTTGGTCATCTTGCCTTTTAAGCATGATTTGCATGTATCAAATGAACCAGGTTCAAATGATTCCAGAATTCCACATCGGTGTAATTTGGTCATGCGTTTCTTGCTTACATGGCCAAGACGACAATGCCACATATAGGAGTCTATTTGATTATCTATTTGAGCACGTTTGTTCCTAATTTCAATATTGAAAATGTCACTGGATAAATCTAACGTGTAGATACCATTGCATAAAGTTTCGGTCCCATAAAGAACACCATTTAAAGTTATGTAACAGCAATTGTTACTAAAAGTTAAATGATAACCCTTTTCATTCAAACATGAAATAGATACAATGTTCTTTATTAACGAAGG
Source organism: Boesenbergia rotunda (assembly GCA_024364735.1). NCBI lineage: Eukaryota > Viridiplantae > Streptophyta > Magnoliopsida > Zingiberales > Zingiberaceae > Boesenbergia > Boesenbergia rotunda. The sequence continues at coordinate 525,642 of JAGFNQ010006491.1, forward strand.
AACAAAATAACAATTATCCAATTCTAAGACAAGTCAAGTAGGGTGCTTTAGCAAATATGTTCCGATGGCAACAGCAACAATCTTTGCTCCATTTCCAACCCGCAAATTTACTTCTCCCTTGACGTGTCTTCTTCTATTCCTTAGCCCCTATATGTTATTACATATATGTGAGCTACACCCAGTATAAAGTACCCATGTGTACGAGGAAATAGAGTGACATTCAATAACGAAGATACCTGAAGAGGATGGGGCATCGGATGCCTTCTTCTTCAAGGACTCAAGATAAACCTTGTAGTTTCTTCGCCAGTGGCCCTCCTTGCCGCAGTGATGGCAAGTGTCTTTTGGTACCTTTTCAGTCTTTTTGGCCTTTTTCTTCCTTCCCTTATTTTATTCTTTGGGCTTCCTCTTAGAACCTTTCTTTGAGGAACCAACTAACAGTACCGTCTTCTGATCCTGCTTTACAGAAGGCTCTATAGTCTTCAGCAGGTTAAGCAACTCAGGAATGGTAGTCTCCAGTTTGTTCATCTGATAGTTCATTAAAACTGTAAGTAACTCTTGGGCAAACAATGCAGAATTAAGTCAATACTTAGTTCGTGATCCATTGCAAATCCGAGTGTGCCTAGTCGCTCAATGTACCCCAACATCTTCAACACAAACTGTGAAATAGAAGTGTCTTCCTGCAGCTTAGAGGTGAAGAGGAGTCTGGAGACCTCAAACCTTTCGGATTTCGCCTGCTCGTCAAACAGCTCATGCAGATGGAAGACGATGATATGAGCATCCATATGCTCATGCTGCTTTTGTAGCTCAGGTACCATAGCGGCCAGCATGATGCAACTCGCAAGTTCAGAATCGACCACATGTTTCTGATAGGCCACTAACTGGTCTGGAGTTGCATCTTTAGGAGGATGGTTGGGAAGTTGTTCTTCAAGGATATAAGCAAGCTTTTCTGCCTTGAGGACTATCCTCAGGTTTCGAAGTCAGTCCATGAAGTTTGGCCCAGTCAGCTTATTGGTGTCCAAAATGGAATGCAAATTCAGAGAAGACATGATCAGGTGATTATCCTAGAAATACAAATTGAGGTTATGTGATGAGAATGATAAAGAATGCATCAATATACATTAATTAAATCCTATTTATTTTTCGAATTGAATAACCCTTTTTATCAATTCGGGAGATTGTAAGAACATCTCCAAATAGGTTGATATCCAACCATAGATAAGAACAACCATGGCTAGAGTCCATCATGTTATTCTTAGCTATAAAGGTAGGTAATTATACATATTATACATATGTAACTATCACATTATGCTATCAACTAATTGAATGTTTGCATAAATCATTGGATTGTTAACTCATTAACAAGTATGCAACAATACACATAGCACCCAACTGCACCTCTCTTTACATCGACCTTCGCTGTGGCACAATAAATCGATGCTCCAAGCTTAAGGCTGACACATTAATCAAGAAATAGTTTTAATTTAGTTAGAGCTCATTCAACCATTTAGTCAGGCTTGGATGTATCCAACAACGAAAACTAAGGATTGACCTCTGACACCAACTATATTAATCATAAACTAATTCCATGGTTTGAACATGTTGAGGTTCAAGCCGGGCATGGATGTGTCCATCAACCCAAACGAGAAACAAAACTCTGATTCTAACCATATTAATGGATGGTGTTGGCCTTAATATTTTGTAAGGGGTTTTGGGTCTCATCCTTTTCTTTTATGCATATTCATGACATATAATTATGTCATGTTCTAACGATTTCCTTAATAAAGTATGTATGTGACGTAATTTATCAAGTCTCATTAATTGAATTAGGAACCGAATTTCCTAATTCTAATTTCATACTTTATTCAAGGAATTGTTTTTGGGAAACAATTTCCTAAATTATCATAATCAATTTCAGAATTAATATGTTTAAGAATTTGATTTCTCTAAATCAAATCTTATTAAATTAAGAGACAGATTCCCTTAATTCAACAACATATTATTTTAATGAAAATCTTATTTAAGGAAATATACTCTATAGGAAATAATTTTCCTAATTAATTTTGGAGACAATAATATATAAGAGCATCACCTCATAAATCAAATAAGGAAATTATCGTTTGACAATCACCTCAAAAATTTCCAAGATTTGATCACATATTTTATTTATGGAAAATTAATATCAATAACTTAATTTGGACGGCTCCCCGAGGCTCAATCCAAAATAAGAATTTGACAGTTTAAATTCAATTTAGGAAATTTAATTATAACAACTAACTTTAAATTGGACGGCTCCCCGAGGCTCAATCCAAAATAAAGAATTTTATAAGTAATTTAATTTCTAATTATGAATTTAAATACCAATTAATATTTCCATAATTTTGTCTAGACTTTCTTGAAAGAAAGTGCCCAAAATTGCGAGCTTTCCATAAATGGAAAGTTTCCAAAAATAAAAGGTTTTCATAATAATTGTATGTTTCTGGTACAAAGAAAACTTACGTTTTTTCAAAATTAGAAAATTTCCAAAATGGGAAATTTCCAAAATTGGAAAGTTTCCAAAAATGGAAGGTTTTCACAATTATCATAAAATTTCAGAAACAGGGATATTTCAAAAGTTTACGAAATTTCATGAGGATTTCCAAACTTTGAAATTCCTAAATCGAAAATTTACCATAATTGGAAAGTTTCCATAATTGGAAAATTTTCCAAAATTGAGATCATGACAAAGTTTTCCGCAAAAACAATTATATGATTATGTCGAACATAAACCTCGGCTCTGATACCACTATTGGGTCCGGGTGCATGTTGACATGGATGCGGGTTCATAATTTTAAAATTAATTACGTGCAGCGGAAGGTTTAGCATAAATAATTTCTCAAATTATTTAACCACACATCTAAGCTTGCAACTTTATCTTGTGTAGACATGATCATATATTTAAAATTTTGCCGAAACGTAAACTAAAGTACTTATTACCTCGCGTAACTCGAAGGAAGGGACGAGATCCAACCGTAAGCGTCCCTCGGAAGCTCCGCCTCTATTCGCGCCCACGACAAGTATCTTCGGGATGACTTCGCAAAGAAACGAGTTTCGTGTTCTCAAGAACTACTAGATTCTCCGAGAACGCAACAAGAAAAACCAAGAGAGATGTAATCTCATCGGAAAAACTCACTACCAGGGTTGGTCGGAATCACAATTCCGGCGAGAAGGACGAAGATGACTTGCACCCAATCCCCAGGTGATGATGGCCGGAGGGGAAGATCGTCCCAACGGAAGTACTTCGTCGCCTCGGTGCTCTCCTTGTGCTCACGGCAAGAAGAAGGGAGAAGAACCTTATGGCTGGCCAAGAGGAAAAAGGGAGGAGAGTGTAACGACCCGGAAAATTCTCTTAATATTTTCTTTAAAATATTAAGCAGGTCTAGATAATTTTCCGAAGGATCTAGGAATATTAGTACGAACCTTAGCCTAGAAATCAAGGTTCTCTTATTTAAATTGAGAAACTAAAATACTAAGGGGCCATATAGGGGTTTTCTAGTGCCATTATTATGGGTGGTTTTAGGTAAAATTTAATATAAAAATAGAGGGATTGTAATGAAAAATATTAACATAATTATGGGGGAATTTTTAAGGAATTTTCGAAAATGATAGGAAATAAATTAAAAATAAAATAGAAAATTAGTGCATGCACCAAGGATTGAACCTTGGACCTCTTATACAACCAAGCATGCACTAACCAATTCACCTAGCAAGGGAGTGCTATGAGGGAATGGAGTGGATATTAGTGAAGGTGTAGGAAATGAAGAGTCACCAAGGGAAGAGGCATCATGACTCTTCACTCACCCCTTTTCAAAATGATATAAATAGAAAGGAAGTTACAACTTCCCTTTTCTTCTTGATTTTCTTCTTCCTCCTTACTTTGGCCGAAAGTTCAAGGGTCTCTCCCCCTTGAGAAAAGTTCCACCAAGGACCCCATCTTGAAGATCTAAAGCCCCCTACAAGGATACAAGGACTAAGCAAAGTTTAGAGACAAGGAGGTTCTCTTGTTATCTTTTATTCGAAGTTTGTAAGCGAGTTCAAGGAAGGTAAAACCATCTCACCTGTGGTATGATTGTTCTTGATGTTGAATAAGATTTAGATATTGTGTACATGTAAGTTGGAGAAAAGAAACACATGATGTGGAGCCTAGGGTTTCGGCCAAGGCTATGGTTTGGGCCTAGGGATGTTGTAAATTCTCTTTTGTGCTCTTAAATGTTCCATGATATTATGTAAGGCATAGATTATGATATAGGGAAATTTTTGGATGCCCTAAGACCCTTCTAGGGTTTCGGCCATATCAAGTATAGGGCTAGGGATTTATTTTAAATTCCTCAAGCATGCTTAGTATGTCTTACTATGAAGTAGTATGGATGATAATAGGGACTTATATGATTTTTTTTATGGGCTTGCTACCCTTATAAGTTTCGGCCAAATCATGTATTGGGGCTAAAGCTTAGTGTTAAGTCCATTCAAGGGTGCAAGTGGTCTTCCATGGCATGATATGCAAGGTATAGAATATTAATCTTAACCTAAGAAAATTTTCTATGGATGTATTGTTAGTGATATGAGAGAAGTGTCCTAAGGCAATCGCCTTATGATTGTAAACATTTATTTCAATAAATGATAATTCACTATTTGAGTATACATGCTTGTGTATTTGATTGAGATCTTAAACTCATCTACTGAATGCCCGCAATACAACTCACAGCATAAGAGAATTTGTGATGGGATCACAACTAGTGATTATCTCTAAATGCGCAAATGTGAAGTATTGAAAATATCCCTTGTCGATGAATTGATAAATACGGACACTATCAATTCTGTTGAGACTAGCATGGGTTATTCTCTAATCAGCTGATTCTCATTGGCTGGTGACATTGGGATGTCCGGAGATAAACATGGATGCTAGTTAAGGGAACTAGTTCATTGGAGTGACTAGCTGTAAGACTTCATATGGAATCTATCTATAGAAATGTCAATGAAGTTCTTACTGCGGCTTAAGTACGATGTTCCTTTGACTTGCGGTGTTCAAGTCATCTTGGTCATGGAGACTTATACTTTAACATCTTAAGCAAGCATCTCCAAGGAGGTGTGGACCCAGGATGATTGGGTATAAGCCGAAGTGCCCGAAGATGTTTGAACAGCCTACAAAGGATTCACCACTCCTTGCGAGGAGATGTATACCCAGGCCTATCGTCGGATTGTTACTCAAAACCTTTGGCCAGAGTATATCATATTTAGAGTGCGAGTCTCTTAAATACATGAGAGTAATTAGAAATCCAAAGGACGAGAAAGACACTACTTGGGCTAGGTGTGACGTAGTCAGCCTAGTGGGGACTGACACAAATAGACCGTGTCCTGAACCAAGTGGGTATAAGATGGTGAAGGGAATGGGGCACGATTCATTAGAGCTGATGAAGGGTTTCAGAATAATTTCTTCTGAGGTCAAACCGTTGATCTTTCGATTAATTGGGGGTCATGATGTACTACTAGGTGCCACTCATGATCGTTCTATAATTTGTTGATTATAGACGGCCAACATAAATCGAAAGCCTATTTAGTCACACGCACTACGAGTAATCCGAGGGATTTAAAACGAGTTGAAAATTGGATTTTCTGATCAAGAGAAATAAGTCGAATCTGAGTTAATCAGAGGCGCAATGGAAGCTAAAAATGGCTAAGTCTTTTGAAGGCTTTTTGGGCGAATTAAATGAGTTTAATTCGCGTAGGTTCGGCTCGGTTTGGGTCGGCCAAAGAGGGTGCCAACCCTCCTTGGTTGGCTGACCACTTATTGGGGAGAAAACCAATTAATTTTGGTTTAATTAATAAAGTAAATCTAGCGCGATTTATTTTATAAATTATGGATAAATAAATTTGTATAAATAAATTTATAGAAATTTATTCTTTTTATGGAAGTTAAAATAATCCATGAATTGGTTTATTTTTATAAAATCAATTATGAATTGATTTTTCCATAATAAGAAAGATTATAAATTTCTTATAAAATTTATTCCATAATAAAAGGAGAGATTAATTAGTTTTATTATAAAGTTAGTTATAATAAAACTTGGTTTAAACAGAATAATTCATAAGAGAATTTATAGGATAAATTTCTTATGATAATTAATTAGTTTTATTATAAAGTTAGTTATAATAAAATTCATAAGAGAATTTATAGGATAAATTTCTTATGATAACTAATTAGTTTTATTATAAAGTTAGTTATAATAAAACTTGGTTTAAACGGAATAATTCATAAGAGAATTTATAGGATAAATTTCTTATGATAATTAATTAGTTTTATTATAAAGTTAGTTATATTCATAAGAGAATTTATAGGATAAATTTCTTATGATAACTAATTAGTTTTATTATAAAGTTAGTTATAATAAAACTTGGTTTAAACGGAATAATTCATAAGAGAATTTATAGGATAAATTTCTTATGATAACTAATTCCGTTAATTTGGTTATGAGGAGACTTGGCAATGGAGAAGCAACTATATAAGGAACCATAAGCAAGCCTTGGATTCCTAAGATTTGGATAATCGATGTAGAGCTCCCTCTCTCTCTCTTCTCTTCTCTCCTCCTTCCCCCTCCCTTCCATTAGGGCCGGCGGCCACCCTAGCTCCATTAGGGTCGGCGCCAAACCTACACCAAGGCAAGGTGTTGCCGTGAGCTTCATGGAGAAGAAGAAACCAACCAAGAAGAAGAAGAAGCGGATCACATCTCCCTCTCTCTCGGAATTCGATTCCGTTACTTCGTTGGTTAGTTACCTTTTCTTCTCTTGATCTTCTTTGTTGTGCATATAGAGAATCTAGTAGTTCTCGTCGGCACAAAACTCGTGACTTTGCAAAGTCATCTCGAAGAGAACTCGGCGTGGACGCGAATAGAGGCGGAGCTTCCAAGGGACGCTACGGTTGGATCTCGTCCCTTACTTCGAGTTACGAGAGGTATAATGTAAATTAGTTTACTTTTCCGTAAAGTTTTATTTTATGATTATGTCAACACACCATAAGATTGCATGCTAGATACGAAGTTATAATAATTTAGGAAATTATTTTATGCAAATTCTTCCGCTGCACGTAAAAATTTAAAATTTTACGAACTCGTATCCTTGTCGACATGCACCCGGTCCCAACAGTGGTATCAGAGCCGGTTAGTGTTCGACTTAATCATATAATTGTTTTGTGAAAAACTTTGTCATGATCTTAATTTCGGAAAAAAAAATTTCAATTATGGAAAATTTCAAATTATAATAAATTTTAGATTTAGGAATTTCAAAGTTTGGAAATCCTCATGAAATTTCGCAAACGTTTGAAATTTTCTAGTTTCTGAAATTTTATAATAATTGTGAAAACTTCCCATCTTTGGAAACTTTCCAATTTTGGAAATTTTTCTATTTTAGAAATTTTCCAATTTTGAAAATATGTATGTTTCCTTTGTACCAGAAACTTACAATTATTCTGAAAAATTATTTTTGAAATCTCACAATTTTGGGCACTTTCTTTTAAGAAAGTCTAGACAAATTCATGGATAGTTAATTGACAATTAAATTTAAATTTGTTTTTAAATTGACAACAAAATTCTTTATTTTGGATTGAGCCTCGGGGAGCCGTCCAATTTAAAGTTAGTTGTTGTAATTTAATTTCCCAATTTTTAATTGAAATTGTCATGTTTGATTTGGATTGAGCCTCGGGGAGCCGTCCAATTGGATTTACAACACATTACTTTTCTTTGGGTATCTGAGCCTCGGGGAGCCACCCTTAGAAAATGATTTGTTGTAATTAATTAAATCCATGAATAAAATATGTTCAAGAGGTGATGCTCTTACATATTGTTGTCTCCAAAATTAATTAGGAAAATGGTTTCCTATAGAGTTTCTTAAATGAGATTTTCATAAAAATAATATGTAGTTGAATTAAGGGATTTGTCTCTTAATTTAATAAGATTTGATTTAGAGAAATCAAAGTCTTGAACATATTATTTCCGAAATTAATTATGACAATTTAGGAAATTATTTCCCAGAACAATTCCTTTAATTAAGTATGAAATTGGAATTAGGAAATCCAGTTCCTAATTCAATTAATGAGACTTGATAACTTAAGTCACATACATACTTAATTAAGGAAATCGTTAGTCATGACATAATTTTATGTCATGAATGTGCTTAGAAAAGAAAGGATGAGACCCAAAACCCCTTACAAAATATTAAGGCCAACACCTTCCATTAATATGGTTAGAATCAGAGTTTTGTTTCTCGTTTGGGTTGATGGACACATCCATGCCCGATTTGAACCTCAACATGTTCAAACCATGGAATTAGTTTATGAATAATATAGTTGGAGTCAGAGGTCAATCATTAGTTTTGGTTGTTGGACACATCCAAGCCTGACTAAGCGGTTGAATGAGCTCCAACCATATTAAAACTATTTCTTGATTAATGGGTCAGCCTTAAGCTTGGAGCATCGATTTGTTGTGCCACAGCCAAGGTCGATGTAAAGAGAGGTGCAGTTGGGTGATATGTATATTGTTACATACTTGTTAATGAGTTAACAACCCAATGATTTATGCAAACATTCAATTAGTTGATAGCATAAAGTGATAGTTACATATATGTGATGTGTAATCGGTATAATTACATACCTTCATAGCTAACAAAAACTTGATGGCCACAGTCATGGTTGTTCTCATCTATGGTTGGATATCAACCTATTTGGAGATGTTCCTATGATCTCCCGAATTGATAATAAGGGTGACTCAATTCGCAAAATAAAAAGGATTTAATTTATGTATATTGATACATTCTTTAATCATTCTTCTCACATAAGCTCAATTTGTATTTCTAGATTAATCACTCGATCATGTCTTCTCTGAATTTGCATTTTATTTTGGACACCAATAAACTGACTGGGCCAAACTTCATGGTCTGGCTTCGAAACCTGAGGATAGTCCTCAAGGTAGAGAAGCTTGCTTATGTCCTTGAAAATCAACTTCCCAACCGTCCTCCTGAAAATGCAACTCTAGACCAGTTTCCTGAGTTGCTCAACCTGCTGAAGACTGTAGAGCCTTCTGTGAAGCAGGATCAAGAGACGGTACTGTTAGTTGGTTCCTCGAAGAAAGGTTCTAAGAGGAAGGCCAAAGAACAAAATAAAGGAAAGAAGAAAAAGGCCAAAAAGATTGAAAATATCCTAAAAGGCACTTGCCATCACTGTGGCAAGGAGGATCACTGGCGAAGAAACTGCAAGGTTTATCTAGAGTCCTTGAAAGAGAAGGCATCCGATGCCCCATCCTCTTCAAGTATCTTC
>JAGFNQ010006492.1:0-49877 GCA_024364735.1 Boesenbergia rotunda
ATATTATCCCAATGGACTCCGCCATATACACCACAGCATAATGGTTGTAATCTGAGAGGCGCAACCGAACCTTGATGGACATGGTTAGGTCAATGATGAATCATGCAACTCTTCCAAAATCCTTTTGGGGTTATGCACTTAAGACAGCTGTTTATTTATTAAACAGAGTCCCGACCAAGGTAGTCTCTACTACTCCATATGAGATTTGGAATAGTAAGAAACCTCACTTAACTCACCTTAAGATATGGGGTTGTCCTGCTTATGTGAAGCGGGTTGTATCAAACAAATTGGATGCTAAGTCTGATAAATGTCTATTTATTGGATACCCTAAGGAAACGAAGGGTTACCAATTCTATCATCCCTTGAAACAAAAGGTGTTTGTTTCAAGGCATGCTGTATTTCTAGAAAAAGAATTTCTTTTACAAGAAAACAGTGGGAGTAGCTTTGAACTTGATGAAGTTCAAGAAACTCCAATAGACATTACAGAGACACCGAGTCTAGGCCCACAACCGATAATTCATAATGATGAGCTATCAGTTGAACCTAAAACTACACCACCTCTTCGTAGGTCTGATAGGACACGCAACATTCCAGAGAGATACGGATTTCTCGTAAGTGAATCGAACGACGTGTTGCTCATTGGCGATGACGAACCTATCAGTTATGAAGATGTTCTGAAAAGTTCAGAAAGGGACAAATGGCTTGAAGCCATGAAGTCGGAAATGGATTCCATGTACGAAAATCAAGTATGAGACTTGGTTAACCCACCTGAAGGGATTAAACCCATAGGGTGCAAGTGGGTTTTCAAGAAGAAAACCGACATGGAAGGTAATGTTGTTACCTTTAAGGCTAGATTAGTGGCAAAGGGATATCGTCAAAAACAAGGAATTGATTATGACGAAACCTATTCACCAGTAGCTATGCTTAAATCCATTCGGATGCTCCTAGCCATAGCAGCTCATTATGATTATGAGATTTGGCAAATGGATGTGAAAACAGCTTTCCTTAACGGAAACCTGCCTGAGGACGTATACATGATACAGCCTGAAGGTTTCACATCGGTTGATAAAACCAAGGTATGCAAGCTTCGACGATCCATATATGGACTGAAGCAAGCATCTAGGAGCTGGAACATCCGTTTTGATGAGACAATCAAAAAGTTTGATTTCTCACAAAATCCTGATGAACCCTGTGTGTACAAGAAGGTTAGTGGGAGTGCAGTCGTATTCCTAGTATTATATGTCGACGACATCTTACTTATAGGAAACGATATTTCAGTCTTACAGACAGTTAAAATTTGGTTATCCAAAACTTTCTCCATGAAAGACCTGGGAGAAGCAACCTATATCCTTGGGATTAGAATCTATAGAGATAGATCAAAACGGTTGCTTGGTCTTTCGCAGTCTACATATATAGACCGAGTGCTAAAACGGTTTAGCATGTCGGAATCCAAGAAAGGTTACCTTCCCATCAGGCATGGGATCAACCTTTCAAAGTCTATGTGTCCGCGCACAGAAGACGAGAGGATTTGCATGAATAAGATTCCCTATGCATCCGCGATAGGATCTATCATGTATGCTATGTTATGTACTAGGCCTGATGTATCGTATGCTTTGAGCGTCACAAGCAGATACCAGTCGGATCCAGGAATGGATCACTGGGCGGCTGTCAAGACAATCCTTAAGTACTTAAGAAGAACTAAGGATGTGTTCCTAATATATGGAGAAGGAGATTTGGTAATACGTGGGTATTCAAATGCCAGTTTCCAGATAGATAAGGATGACTCCAAATCGCAGTCTGGATACGTATTTACTTTGAATGGAGGCGCAGTAAGTTGGAAGAGTTCCAAACAAGACACCGTAGCGGATTCTATCACGGAAGCGGAATATATCGCAGCTTCGGAAGCAGCAAAGGAAGCAGTCTGGATCAAGAAGTTTGTCTCCGAACTTGGTGTGGTTCCAACCATTAATGATGCAGTGCCGGTTTACTGCGACAACAATGGAGCTATTGCACAAGAAAAGGAACCAATGTCTCATCAGCGATCCAAACACATGCTTCGCCGCTATCATCTGATCAGAGAGATTATAAGTAGGAATGACATACAAATTGAGAGAGTTCCCACTGAAAGGAATATAGCGGATCCTTTAACTAAGGCCTTGCCTCAAAGCAAGTTTGAGGGTCATGTTAGAGCCCGTGGTATTGGATACCGTAGCGATTGGCATTAGGCCAAGTGGGAGTTTATTAGTGATATGAGAGAAGTGTCCTAAGGCAATCGCCTTATGATTGTAAAACATTTATATTAATAAATGATAATTCACTATTTGAGTATACATGCTTGTGTATTTGATTGGGATCTTAAACTCATCTACTGAATGTCCGCAATACAACTCACAGCATAAGAGAATTTGTGATGAGATCACAACTAGTGATTATCTCTAAATGCGCAAATGTGAAGTATTGAAAATATCCCTAGTCGATGAATTGATGAAAACGGACACTATCAATTCTGTTGAGACTAGCATGGGTTATTCTCTAATCAGCTGATTCTCACTGGCTGGTGACATTGGGATGTCCGGAGATAAACATGGATGCTAGTTAAGGGAACTAGTTCATTGGAGTGACTAGCTGTAAGACTTCATATGGGAATCTACATGTAGATATGTCAATGAAGATCTTACTGCGGCTTAAGTGCGATGTTCCTTTGACTTGCGGTGTTCAAGTCATCTTGGTCATGGAGACTTATACTTTGACATCTTAAGCAAGCATCTCCAAGGAGGTGTGGACCCAGGATGATCAGGTATAAGCCGAAGTGCCCGAAGATGTTTGAACAGCCTACAAAGGATTCACCACTCCTTGCGAGGAGATGTATACCCAGGCCTATCGTCGGATTGTTACTCAAAGCCTCTGGCCAGAGCATATCATGTTTAGAGTGAGAGTCTCTAAAATACATGAGAGTAAGTAGAAATCCAAAGGACGAGTAAGACATTACTTGGGCTAGGCGTGACGTAGTCAGCCTAGTGGGGACTGACACCATTGACCGTGTCCTGAACCAAGTGGGTATAAGGTGGTGAAGGGAATGGGGCACGATTCATTAGAGCTGCTGAAGGGTTTCAGAATAATTTCTTCTGAGGTCAAACCGTTGATCTTTCGATTAATTGGGGATCATGATGTACTACTAGGTGCCACTCATGATCGTTCTATAATTTGTTGATTATAGACGTCCAACATAAATCGAAAGCCTATTTAGTCACACGCACTACGAGTAATCCGAGGGATTTAAAATGAGTTGAAAATTAGATTTTCCGATCAAGAGAAATAAGTCGAATCTGAGTTAGTCAGAGGCGCATTAGAAGCTAAAAATGGCTAAGTCTTTTGAAGGCTTTTTGGGGGAATTAAATCAGTTTAATTCGCGACGGTCCGGGTTGGGTTTGGCCGACCAAAGAGGGTGTAAACCCCTCTTTGGTGGCCGGCCAAATGAAAGGAGAAAACCAATTTAATTGGTTTAATTAATAAAATAAATCTAGCACGATTTATTTTATAAATTATGGATAAATAAATTTGTATAAAGAAATTTATATAAATAAAATTTATAGAAATTTATTCTTTTATGGAAGATTAAAATAATCCATGAGTTGGTTCATTTTAATTTTATAAAATCAATTATGAATTGATTTATCCATAATAAGAAAGTTTATAAATTTCTTATAAAAATTTATTTATCCATAATTTATAAAATAAATCGCGCTAGATTTATTTTATTAATTAAACCAATTAAATTGGTTTTCTCCTTTCATTTGGCCGGCCACCAAAGAGGGGTTTACACCCTCTTTGGTCGGCCAAACCCAACCCGGACCGTCGCAAATTAAACTCATTTAATTCGCCCAAAAAGCCTTCAAAAGACTTAGCCATTTTTAGCTTCTAATGCGCCTCTGACTAACTCAGATTCGACTTATTTCTCTTGATCGGAAAATCTAATTTTCAACTCGTTTTAAATCCCTCGGATTACTCGTAGTGCGTGTGACTAAATAGGCTTTCGATTTATGTTGGCCGTCTATAATCAACAAATTATAGAACGATCATGAGTGGCACCTAGTAGTACATCATGATCCCAATTAATCGAAAGATCAACGGTTTGACCTCAGAAGAAATTATTCTGAAACCCTTCAGCAGCTCTAATGAATCGTGCCCCATTCCCTTCACCACCTTATACCCACTTGGTTCAGGACACGGTCAATGGTGTCAGTCCCCACTAGGCTGACTACGTCACGCCTAGCCCAAGTAATGTCTTACTCGTCCTTTGGATTTCTAATTACTCTCATGTATTTTAGAGACTCTCACTCTAAACATGATATGCTCTGGCCAGAGGCTTTGAGTAACAATCCGACGATAGGCCTGGGTATACATCTCCTCGCAAGGAGTGGTGAATCCTTTGTAGGCTGTTCAAACATCTTCGGGCACTTCGGCTTATACCTGATCATCCTGGGTCCACACCTCCTTGGAGATGCTTGCTTAAGATGTCAAAGTATAAGTCTCCATGACCAAGATGACTTGAACACCGCAAGTCAAAGGAACATCGCACTTAAGCCGCAGTAAGATCTTCATTGACATATCTACATGTAGATTCCCATATGAAGTCTTACAGCTAGTCACTCCAATGAACTAGTTCCCTTAACTAGCATCCATGTTTATCTCCGGACATCCCAATGTCACCAGCCAGTGAGAATCAGCTGATTAGAGAATAACCCATGCTAGTCTCAACAGAATTGATAGTGTCCGTTTTTATCAATTCATCGACTAGGGATATTTTCAATACTTCACATCTGCGCATTTAGAGATAATCACTAGTTGTGATCTCATCACAAATTCTCTTATGCTGTGAGTTGTATTGCGGACATTCAGTAGATGAGTTTAAGATCCCAATTAAATACACAAGCATGTATACTCAAATAGTGAATTATCATTTATTAATATAAATGTTTTACAATCATAAGGCGATTGCCTTAGGACACTTCTCTCATATCACTAACACCCCCGTGGCCAAAACGTCTATCCCCGCTAAAGAAAATTTTCTAATCCCTATTTCATCGAACTCAGTCATCAAAATAATCTCTCCGGCAGTGATGTCTCGACTATGGTGGTGAAGAAGGACGATGATGATGTGGCAGTAGGACGTACGTACTCGATCGTGAGTAGATACGCTCGATGCGTAGATGATGGTGTGGAATATGTGGAGGCCTATGTCAATGTCTAACTGATGAATCATGGCATAGAGTAAGAAGGTGTGAAACGGTCGCATGGTCGCGACATCTCGGGTGGTAAGTAGGAGTACACAACGAACTATGACTCGGTAGAGGGCATAGTCCTGGACTCGAAGGTCAACCGATTGAAATCGACGAGCCAACGTACTTCACACATCTCCAAAGAAATAGGAGTAAAGAGTATCTAGAGTAATGTGCGAATAGGGGGGGCGCGAAGGGAGGGTCGGCTGGAGGATAACAAGAGAAGGTAGACTGCGACTGCTGTAGTCTGAGAAACCGATTAAACAGGGTTGGTGAAATGGTTAGGGGAGTGCCTTGTACTGTGGTAGTGTAGAGTAGATTATCAATCTTGACTAGGTTATTGTAAAATTCTACACACAGGGTTGAGTTCACAGAATGTGTGCAGAAGACTAGATGATCCAGTTGATAGAAATTGATTGCGTCCATGGCTAATGGGCAAGATTGGGTGAAGAATTGCCTATTTAGGAAGCTAGTCTTTATAGGTTTATAGGTTGTTTGTGTTGGGACCGGGTGCATGTTGACACGGATACGGGTTCGTAATTTTAAAATTTAATTACGTGCAGCGGAAGGTTTTAGCATAAATAATTTCTTAAATTATTTTAACCACGTATCTAGCATGCAACCTTAAGGTGTGGAGGCATAATCATAAATTAAAATTTTGCAAAAAGTAAACTAATTTACTTAATACCTTGCGTAACTCGAAATAAGGGACGAGATCCAACCGTAGCGTCCCTTGGAAGCTCCGCCTCTATTCGCGCCCACGCCGAGTTCTCTTCGGGATGACTTCGCAAAGCCACGAGTTTTGTGCTGACGAGAACTACTAGATTCTCCAAAAGCACAACAAGAATATCAAGAGAGAAAGATGGAAACTAACCACCAAGCAACGGAATCAAGATTCCGGGAAGGATGGAGATGCGACCCGCTTCTACTTCTTCTTTGGCACCTTCTTGGTGGAGGAGGCTCACGACAACCCTAGGTGGTGCGCCGGCCCTAGGGGAGGTGAGAGAGAGCCAGCCCTAGAGAGAGAAAGTGGGCGCCGGCTCTAGAGAGAGAGAGGGAGAGAATTAGAGAGAGAGAGGGAGCTACTTAATCTCTTGATTACTCAATTTTGATTGGAATTCAAGGCTAGCCTTGGTTCCTTTATATAGTAACCTCTCCCTTGCCAAGTCTCCCTCTCAACGGAATTTTCATAAGAAATTTATCCTATAAATTCTCTTATTAATTATTCCGTTTAAGCCAAGTTTTATTGTAACTAATTTTATAATAAAACAAATACTTTCTCTCCTTTTATTATGGAATAAATTTTATAAGAAATTTATAAATTTTCTTATTATGGAAAAATCAATTCATAATTGAATTTATAAAATTAAAATAAATCATTCCATGGATCATTTTAATTTCCATAAAAAAAGGAAATAAATTTCTATAAATCTCTTTATATAAATTTCTTTATACAAATTTATTTATCTATAATTTATAAAACAAATCGCGCCAGATTTATTTTATTAATTAAACCAAATAAATTGGTTTCTCCCCATTGATGTGGCCGGCCAAACCAAAGGGGTTTGGCACCCTCTTTGGCCGGCCAAACCGAGCCGAACCCAACGCGAATTAAACTCATTTAATTCGCCCAATAAGCCTTCAAAAGACTTAGCCATTTTAAGCTTCCGTTGCGCCTCTGATAAATTCAGATTCGACTTATTTCTTTTGATCGGAAAATTCAATTTTCAACTCGTTTTAAATCCCTCGGATTACTCGTAGTGCGTGTGACTAAATAGGCTTTCGATTTATATTGGCCGTCTATAATCATCCAATTATAGAACGATCATGAGTGGCACCTAGTAGTACATCATGACCCCCAATTAATCGAAAGATCAACGGTTGACCTCAGAAATTATTCTGAAACACTTCAGTAGCTCTAATGAGTCGTGCCTCATTCCCTTCACCATCTTATACCCACTTGGTTCAGGACATGGTCTGTGTGTGTCAGTCCCCACTAGGCTGACTATGTCACACCTAGCCCAAGTAGTGTCTTTCTCGTCCTTTGGATTTCTAATTACTCTCATATATTTAAGAGACTCATACTCTAAACATGACATGCTCTGGCCAGAGGCTTTGAGTAACAATCCGACGATAGGCCTGGGTATACATCTCCTCGCAAGGAGTGGTGAATCCTTTGTAGGCTATTCAAACATCTTCGGGCACTTCGGCTTATACCCAACCATCCTGGGTCCACACCTCCTTGGAGATGCTTGCTTAAGATGTTAAAATATAAGTCTCCATGACCAAGATGACTTGAACACCGCATGTCAAAGGAGCATCGCACTTAAGCTACGGTAAGAACTTCACTGACCTGTCTATGTATAGACTACCATGTGAAGTTTTACAGTCAGTCACTCCAATGAACTAGTTCCCTTAACTAGCATCCATGTTTATCTCCGGACATCCCAATGTCACCAGCCAGTGAGAATCAGCTGATTAGAGAATAACCTATGCTAGTCTCAACAGAATTGATAGTGTCCGTTTTTATCAATTCATCGACTAGGGATATTTTCAATACTTCACAATTGCACATGTAAAGATAATCACTAGTTGTGATCCCATCACAAATTCTCTTATGTTGTGAATTATATTACAGACATTCAGTAGATGAGTTTAAGATCTCAATCAAATACACAAATATGTATACTCAAATAGTGAATTTTCATTTATTAAAATAAATGATTACAATCATAAGGCGATTGCCTTGGGACACTTCTCTCATATTACTAACAAACTCCCACTTGGCCTAATGTCAATCGCTACGGTATCCAATACCACAGGCTCTAACATGACCCTCAATCTTGCTCAGAGGCAAGGCCTTAATTAAAGGATCCGCTAAATTCCATTCAGTGAGAATTTTCTCAATTTGTATATCATTCCTACTTATAATCTCTCTGATCAGATGATAGCGGCGAAGCACGTGTTTGGATCGCTGATGAGACCTTGGTTCCTTTGCTTGTGCAATAGCTCCATTGTTGTCACAGTAAACCGGCACTGCTTCATCAACGGTTGGAACCACACCAGGTTCGGAGACAAACTTCTTGATCCAGACTGCTTCCTTTGCTGCTTCCGAAGCTGCGATATATTCCGCTTCCGTGATAGAATCCGCTACGGTGTCTTGTTTGGAACTCTTCCAACTTACTGCGCCTCCATTCAAAGTAAATACGTATCCAGACTGAGATTTGGAATCATCCTTATCTGTCTGGAAACTAACATCTGTATACCCACGTATTACCATATCTCCTTCTTTATATATTAGGAACACATCCTTAGTTCTTCTTAAGTACTTAAGGATTGTCTTGACAGCCGCCTAATGATCCATTCCTGGATCCGACTGGTATCTGCTGGTGACGCTCAGAGCATACGATACATCGGGCCTTGTACATAGCATTGCAAACATGATAGATTCTATCGCGGATGCATAAGGAATCTTATTCATGCAAATCCTCTCGTCTTCTGTGCGCGGACACATAGACTTTGAAAGGTTGATCCCATGCCTGATGGGAAGGTAACCTTTCTTGGATTCAAACATGCTAAACCTTTTTAGCACTCGGTCTATATATGTAGATTGCGAAAGACCAAGCAACCGTTTTGATCTATCTCTATAGATTCTAATCCCAAGGATATAGGTTGCTTCTCCCAGTTCTTTCATGGAGAAAGTTTTGGACAACCAAATTTTAACTGTATGTAAGACTGATATATCGTTTCCTATATGTAATATGTCATCGACATATAATACTAGGAATACGACTGCACTCCCACTAACCTTCTTGTACACACAAGGTTCGTTAAGATTTTGTGAGAAATCAAACTTTTTGATTGTCTCATCAAAACGGATGTTCTAGCTCCTTGATGCTTGCTTCAGTCCATATATGGATCGTCGAAGCTTGCATACTTTGGTTTTATCAACCGATGTGAAACCTTCAGGTTGTATCATGTATACATCCTCAAGCAGGTTTCCATTAAGGAAAGCTATTTTCACATCCATTTGCCATATCTCATAATCATAATGAGCTGCTATGGCTAGGAGCATCCGAATGAATTTAAGCATAGCTACTGGCGAATAGGTTTCGTCATAATCAATTCCTTGTTTCTGACGATATCTTCTTGCCACTAATCTAGCCTTAAAGGTAACAACATTACCTTTCATGTCGATTTTCTTCTTGAAAACCCACTTGCACCTTATGGGCTTAATCCCTTCAGGTGGGTTAACCAAGTCTCATACTTGATTTTCATACATGGAATCCATTTCCGACTTCATGGCTTCAAGCCATTTGTCCCTTTCTGAATTTTTCAGAACATCTTCATAACTGATTGGTTCGTCATCTCTTATGAGTAACACGTCGTTCGATTCACTTATGAGAAATCTGTATCTCTCTGGAATATTGTGTGTCCTATCAGACCTACGAAGAGGTGGTGTTGTTTTAGGTTCAACTGACAGCTCATCATTATGAGTTATTGGTTGTGGGACTAGACTAGGTGTCTCTGTAATGTCTATTGGAGTTTCTTGAACTTCATCAAGTTCAATGTCACTCCCACTGTTTTCTTGTAAAAGAAACTTTTTTTCCAGAAATACAGCATGCCTTGAAACAAACACCTTTTGTTCCAAGGGATGATAGAATTGGTAACCCATTGTTTCCTTAGGGTATCCAATAAATAGACATTTATCAGACTTAGCATCCAATTTGTCTGATACAGTCCGCTTCACATAAGCAGGACAACCCCATATCTTAAGGTAAGTTAAGTGAGGTTTCTTACTATTCCATATCTCATATGGAGTAGTAGAGACTACCTTGGTCGGGACTCTATTTAGCAAGTAAACAGCTATCTTTAGTGCATAGTCCCAAAAGGATTTTGGAAGAATTGCATGATTCATCATCGACCTAACCATGTCCATCAAGGTTCGGTTGCGCCTCTCAGATACACCATTATGCTATGGTGCATACGGCGGAGTCCATTGGGACAATATCCCATTGTCCCTAAGATAATCTTGAAACTCTTGACTTAAGTATTCACCACCCTGATCGGATCGAAGTATCTTAATACTTTTGTCAAGCTGTTTCTCTACTTCATTTCTGAACTCTTTGAATTTCTCAAAAGTTTCAGATTTGTGTTTCATCAAGAACACATACCCGAATCGTGAGTGATCATCGATAAAGGTGATGAAGTAGCTATAGCCTCCTTGTGCAAGAGTTGACATTGGTCCACATACATCAGTATGTATTAGACCAAGCAATTCTCCCACTGGATTACCTTTTCCGGAAAAGGATAATTTGGTCATCTTGCCTTTTAAGCATGATTCGCATGTATCAAATGAATCGGGTTCAAATGATTCCAAAATTCCACATCGGTGTAATTTGGTCATGCGTTTCTTACTTACATGGCCAAGACGACAATGTCATGTGTAGGAGTCTATTCGATTATCTATTCGAGCACGTTTGTTGCTAACTTCGATATTGAAAATGTCACCGGATAAATCTAACGTGTAGATACCATTGCACAAAGTTCCATTCCCATAAAGAACGTCATTTAAAGTTATGTAACAACAATTGTTACTAAAAGTTAAATGATAACCCTTTTCATTCAAACATGAAATAGATACAATGTTCTTTATTATCGAAGGAACGAAATAACAATTATACAATTCTAAGACATGTCCAGTAGGTAGCTTCAGCAAATATGTTCCGATGGCAACAGCAGCAATCTTTGCTCCATTTCCATCTCGTAAATCCGCTTCTCCCTTGATGAGTCTTCTTCTATTCCTTAGCCCCTGTATGTCATTACATATATGTGAGCTGCACCCAGTATCATGTACCCAGGTATTTGAGAAAATAGAGTGACATTCAATAATGAAGATACCTGAAGAGGGCGGGGCATCGGATGCCTTCTTCTTCAAGGACTCAAGATAAACCTTGCAGTTTCTTCGCCAGTGACCCTCCTTGCCACAGTGATGGCAAGTGCCTTTTGGTTTCTTTTCAGTCTTTTTGGCCTTTTTCTTCTTTCCCTTATTCTGTTCTTTGGCCTTCCTCTTAGAACCTTTCTTCGAGGAATCAACTAACAGTACTGTCTTCTGATCCTGCTTTACAGAAGGCTCTACAGTCTTCAGCAGGTTGAGCAACTCAGGAATGGTAGTCTCCAGCTTGTTCATCCGATAGTTCATCACAAATTGTGAATAACTTTTGGGCAAACAATGCAGAATTAAGTCAATACTTAGTTCATGATTCATTACAAAACCGAGTGTGTTCAGTCGCTCAATGTACCCCAACATCTTTAACACAAACTGTGAGGCAGAAGTGCCTTCCTGCATCATAGAGGTGAAGAGGAGTCTGGAGACTTCGAACCTTTCGGATCTCGCCTGCTCTTCGAACAACTCATGAAGATGGAAGATGATGGTATAAGCATCCATATGCTCATGCTGCTTTTGCAGCTCAGGTACCATAGAGGCAAGCATGATGCAACTCCTTTATATAAATTTCTTTACATAAATCTCTTTATATAAATTTCTTTATATAGATTTATTTATCCATAATTTTATAAAACAAATCGCGCTTGATTTATTTTATAATTTAAACCAATTAAATTGGTTTCTCTCCTTTAGGTGGCCGGGCAAACCAAAGAGGGTGGGCACCCTCTTTGGCCGGCCACTCCAAGCCCTTCCCTCGCGAATTAAACTCATTTAATTCGCCCAATAATCCTTCAAAAGACTTAGCCATTTTAAGCTTCCGTTGCGCCTCTGATAAATTCAGATTCGACTTATTTCTCTTGATCGAAAAATCTAATTTTCAACTCGTTTTAAATCCCTCGGGTTACTCGTAGTACGTGTGACTAAATAGGCTTTCGATTTATGTTGGTCGTCTATAATTAACCAATTTTCATAAGAAATTTATCCTATAAATTCTCTTATGAATTATTCTGTTTAAGCCAAGTTTTATTATAACTAACTTTATAATAAAACAAATACTTCTCTCTTTTAATTATGGAATAAAATTTGTATAAAATTTTCTTATCATGGATAAATCAATTCATAATTGATTTTACAAATTAAAATTAAACCAATTCATGGTTCATTTTAATTTCCATAAAAAGAATAAATTTCTACAAATTTCTTTATAAATCTCTTTATATAAATTTCTTTATATATCAATTTATTTATCGATAATTTTATAAAACAAATCGCGCTAGATTTATTTTATTAATTAAACCAAATAAATTTGTTTCTCCCCTTTGTATTGGCCGGCCAAACCAAGAGGGTGGACACCCTCTTTGGCCGGCCAAACCGAGCCGAACCCATCGCGAATTAAACTCATTTAATTCGCCCAATAAGCCTTCAAAAGACTTAGCCATTTTTAGCTTCCATTGCGCCTCTGATAAATTCAGATTCGACTTATTTCTCTTGATCAGAAAATCCAATTTTCAACTCGTTTTAAATCCCTCGGATTACTCGTAGTGCGTGTGACTAAATAGGCTTTCGATTTATGTTGGTCGTCTATAATCAACCAATTATAGAATGATCATGAGTGGCACCTAGTAGTACATCATGACCCCCAATTAATCGAAAGATCAACGGTTGACCTCAGAAATATTTCTGAAACCCTTCCGCAGCTCTAATGAATCGTGCCTCATTCCCTTCACCATCTTATACCCACTTGGTTCAGGACATTGTCTGTTTGTGTCAATCCCCACTAGACTGACTACGTCACACCTAGCCCAAGTAGTGTCTTTCTCGTCCTTTGGATTTCTAATTACTCTCATGTATTTAAGAGACTCATACTCTAAACATGATATGCTCTGGCCAGAGGCTTTGAGTAACAATCCGACGATAGGCCTGGGTATACATCTCCTCGCAAGGAGTGGTGAATCCTTTATAGGCTGTTCAAATATCTTCGGGCACTTCGGCTTATACCCAATCATCCTGGGTTCACACCTCCTTGGAGATGTTTGCTTAAGATGTTAAAGTATAAGTCTCTATGACCAAGATGACTTGAACACTACAAGTCAAAGGAACATCGCACTTAAGCTGCAGTAAGAACTTCATTGACATATCTATATGTAGATTACCATATGAAGTTTTACGGCTAGTCACTCCAATGAACTAGTTCCCTTAACCAGCATCCATGTTTATCTCCGGACATCCCAATGTCACC
Organism: Boesenbergia rotunda; assembly: GCA_024364735.1. Taxonomy (NCBI): domain Eukaryota; kingdom Viridiplantae; phylum Streptophyta; class Magnoliopsida; order Zingiberales; family Zingiberaceae; genus Boesenbergia; species Boesenbergia rotunda. The sequence goes on from JAGFNQ010006492.1 coordinate 13,466, forward strand.
AGCCAGTGAGAATCAGCTGATTAGAGAATAACCCATGCTAGTCTCAACAAAATTGATAGTGTCCGTTTTTATCAATTCATCGACTATGGATATATTCAATACTTCACAATTGCACATTTAGAGATAATCACTAGTTGTGATCCCATCATAAATTCTCTTATGCTGTGAATTGTATTGCGGACATTCAGTAGATGAGTTTAAGATCCCAATCAAATACACAAACATGTATACTCAAATAGTGAATTATCATTTATTAAAATAAATGTTTACAATCATAAGGTGATTGCCTTATGGCACTTCTCTCATATCACTAACAGCAGAGACTACCTTGGTCGGGACTCTGTTTAGCAAGTAAACAACTGTCTTTAGTGCATAGCCCCAAAAGGATTTTCGAAGAGTTACATGATTCATCATCGACTTAACCATGTCCATCAAGGTTCGGTTGCGCCTCTCAGATACACCATTATTCTGTGGTGTATACGGCGGAGTCCATTGGGACAATATCCCATTGTCCCTAAGATAATCTTGAAACTCTTGACTTAAGTATTCACCACCCCGATCGGATCGAAGTATCTTAATACTTTTGCCAAGCTGTTTCTCTACTTCATTTCTGAACTCTTTGAATTTCTCAAAAGCTTCAGATTTGTGTTCCATCAAGAACACATACCCGAATCGTGAGTGATCATCGATAAAGATAATGAAGTAGCTATAGCCTCCTTGTGCAAGAGTTGACATTGGTCCACATACATCAGTAAGTATTAGACCAAGCAATTCTCCTACTGGATTACCTTTTCCGAAAAAGGGTAATTTGGTCATCTTGCCTTTTAAGCATGATTCGCATGTATCAAATGAACCGGATTCAAATGTTTTCAAAATTCCACATCGGTGTAATTTGGTCATGCGTTTCTTACTTACATGGCCGAGACGACAATGCCACGTGTAGGAGTCTATTCGATTATCTATTCTAGCACGTTTGTTGCTAACTTCGATATTGAAAACGTCACTGGATAAATCTAACGTGTAGATACCATTGCACAAAGTTCCATTCCCATAAAGAACGCCATTTAATGTTATGTAACAACAATTGTTACTAAAAGTTAAATGATAACCCTTTTCATTCAAACATGAAATAGATACAATGTTCTTTATTAACGAAGGAACGAAATAACAATTATCCAATTCTAAAACACGTCCAGTAGGGAGCTTTAGCAAATATGTTCCGATGGCAACAGCAGCAATCTTTGCTCCATTTTCAACTCGCAAATTCGCTTCTCCTTTGACGAGTCTTCTTCTATTCCTTAGCCCCTGTATGTCATTACATATATGTGAGCTACACCCAGTATCAAGTACCCAGGTATTTGAGAAAATAGAGTGACATTCAATAACGAAGATACCTGAAGAGGATGGGGCATCGGATTCCTTCTTCTTCAAGGACTCAAGATAAACCTTGCAGTTTCTTCGCCAGTGACTCTCCTTGCCACAGTGATGGCAAGTGCCTTTTGGTTTCTTTTCAGTCTTTTTGGCCTTTTTCTTCTTTCCCTTATTTTGTTCTTTGGCCTTCCTCTTAGAACCTTTCTTCGAGGAATCAACTAACAGTACTGTCTTCTGATCCTGCTTTACAGAAGGTTCTACAGTCTTCAGCAGGTTGAGCAACTCAGGAATGGTAGTCTCCAGCTTGTTCATCCGATAGTTCATCACAAATTGTGAATAACTTTTGGGCAAACAATGCAGAATTAAGTCAATACTTAGTTCATGATCCATTGCAAAACCGAGTGTGCTCAGTCGCTCAATGTACCCCAACATCTTTAACACAAACTGTGAAGCAGAAGTGTCTTCCTGCATCCTAGAGGTGAAGAGGAGTCTAGAGACTTCGAACCTTTCGGATCTCGCCTGCTCTTCGAACAACTCATGAAGATGGAAGATGATGATATAAGCATCCATATGCTCATGCTGCTTTTGCAGCTCATGTACCATAGAGCTAGCATGATGCAACTTGCAAGTTCAGAATCGGTCACATGTTTCTGATAGGCCACTAACTGGTCTGGAGTTGCACCCTCTGGAGGACGGTTGGGAAGTTGACCTTCAATGACATAAGCAAGCTTCTCTGCCTTGAGGACTATCCTCAGGTTTCGAAGCTAGTCCATGAAGTTTGACCCAGTTAGTTTATTGGTGTCCAAAATGGAACGCAAATTCAGAGAAGACATGATCGAGTGATTATCCTAGAAATACAAATTGAGCTTATGTGAGAAGATGATAAAGAATGTATCAACATACATTAATAAAATCCTATTTATTTTCAAATTGAATAACCCTTTTTATCAATTTGGGAGATCGTAGGAACATCTCCAAATAGGTTGATATCCAACCATAGATAAGAACAACCATGGCTGTGGCCATCAAGTTATTCTTAGCTATGAAGGTAGGTAATTATACCAATTACATATCACATATATGTAACTATCACTTTATGCTATCAACTAATTGAATGTTTGCATAAATCATTGGGTTGTTAACTCATTAACAAGTATACAACATTATACATAGCACCTAACTGCACCTCTCTTTACATCGACCTTGGCTGTGGCACAACAAATCGATGCTCCAAGCTTAAGGCTGACCCATTAATCAAGAAATAGTTTTAATATGGTTGGAGCTCATTCAACCGTTTAGTCAGGCTTGGATGTGTCCAACAACCAAAACTAAGGATTGACCTCTGACTCAAACTATATTATTCATAAACTAATTCCATGGTTTGAACATGTTGAGGTTCAAGCCAGGCATGGATGTGTCCATCAACCCAAACGAGAAACAAAACTCCGATTCTAACCATATTAATGGAAGGTGTTGCGTCCCGCTTCTTCTTCTTCTTGTATGGCTCCTTCTTGGTGGTGTGAATCCACGGCAACCTAAAGGGAGGGTGGTGCGCCGGCCCTAGGGTGGATGTGCGCCGGCCCTAGCAAGTAGAGGTGGGCGCCGGCCCTAGGAAGAAGAGAGAAGGAGAGGGAAAGATTAAGAGAGAGAGGGAGAGAATTAATCTCTTGATCAATCTGTTGAGGAATTCAAGCCTAGCCTTGGTTCCTTTATATAGTAGACGCTCCCTTGCCAAGTCTCCCCTTTAACGGAATTTTTCATAAAAAAATTTATCCTATAAATTTTCATATGAATTATTCCGTTTAAGCCAAGTTTTATTATAACTAACTTTATAATAAAACAAATACATCTCTCCTTTTATTATGGAATAAATTTTACAAGAAATTTATAAATTTTCTTTATTATGGAAAAATCAATTCATTAGGACACTTCTCTCAAATAGTGAATTTTCATTTATTAAAATAAATGTTTACAATCATAAGGCGATTGCCTTAGGACACTTCTCTCATATTACTAACAAACTCCCACTTGGCCTAATGCCAATCGCTACGGTATCCAATACCACAGGCTCTAACATGACCCTCAAACTTGCTCTGAGGCAAGGCCTTAGTTAAAGGATCCGCTAAATTCCTTTCAGTGGGAATTTTCTCAATTTGTATATCATTCCTACTTATAATCTCTCTGATCAGATTATAGCGGCGAAGCACGTGTTTGGATCGCTGATGAGACCTTGGTTCCTTTGCTTGTGCAATAGCTCCATTGTTGTCGCAGTAAACTGGCACTGCTTCATCAATGGATGGAACCACACCAAGTTCGGAGACAAACTTCTTGATCCAGACTGCTTCCTTTGCTGCTTCCGAAGCTGTGATATATTCTGCTTCCGTGGTAGAATCCGCTACGGTGTCTTGTTTGGAACTCTTCCAACTTATTGCTCCTCTATTCAAAGTAAATACGTATCCAGATTGAGATTTGGAGTCATCCTTATCTGTCTGGAAACTGGCATCTGTATACCCACGTATTACCATATCTCCTTCTCCTTCCCTCCTTGGGTCGGCGCCCCTTGTTCATCCTAGGGCCGGCGCCCCTAGTCCAACCTAGGGCCGGCGCACCCTCACCCTTCCAAGGGTTGGCGTGAGCAACCATCACCAAGAAAGAGCCAAACAAGAAGAAGAAGAAGCGGATCGCAACTCCTCTCTTCAAGGAATTTTGATTTCGTTTCTTGTTGGTTAGTTTCCATTCTTTTCTCTTGTTGTTCTAGTTGTGCCTTTAGAGAATCTAGTAGTTCTCGTCGGCACAAAACTCGTGGCTTTGCGAAGTCATCCCGAAGAGAACTCGGCGTGGACGCGAATAGAGGCGAAGCTTCCAAGGGACGCTACGGTTGGATCTCATCCCTTACTTCGAGTTACGCGAGGTACTTAGTAAATTAGTTTACTTTTCCACAAAATTTTAATTTATGATCATGTCAACACATCATAAGGTTGCATGCTAGATACGTGGTTAAAAATAATTTGAGAAATTATTTATGCTAATTTTTCCGCTGCACGTAAATATTTTAAAATTTACGAACCCGTATCCTTGTCAACATGCACCCGGTCCCAACAGTTTGGGCAAACTTGTTGAACAATTCTAGGTTGGGGAACCTCGGGTCGGGGCTAGGTTCGGCCACGGGGTTGGGTTGAGAGACGCGATGTTTTCTAAATATGTAAAGAAAAATTGAGCATTTAATAAGAAAAATAGGGAAAAAGGAAATTGCTTGAACAATGCATAATAAAATTGATACCGGGGCGGCATTTTCGAAGTGGAGCGTTTGAAGACGAGGAAGGAGCGTCCGCGCACCTTGGGAAGAAGAGAAGTGAATGAAGGTTTTGGTTTTGGTGTGGGGGAAGAGGGAGGAGTCATGCTCCTTATATACTGTGATACGGGCGCCCGTGAAGGGCCGGGTGCCCGAGTTCATTGGGGCGCCCATAAGGTCACGGGCGCCCGAGTCAGTGGGCAGCTTTTTGGCAGACTTGACTGCCTTGGATGAAGACAAAGACCTAGGCGCCCGATAAGTCACGGGCGCCCGGGTCAGATGGGTAAGGGTTGACAGCTTTTGTTGTCTTGGTTGAAGAGAAAGAAGGGGGCGCCTGACAGGTCACGGGCGCCCGAGCTGACCAGGGTTTGACTATTGACCAGTTTGACCGTTTGACCAGGTTTGACTGTTTGACTTGGTTTGACCATCCAATGATTAAATCAATCAAGCTCTAAATTGCATGATTCAATGTTTTTACTTGACAAAAGTACAAAAATCAGATAAGTTAGGTTCTAACCATCTCACCCGGTCTATAATTATCAATCATGTTAACCTTATGGGTTTTGTGAGACAGTTTTTTTTTACAGAAGTAAAGATTTTATTTTTAAAAAATGATTAATTTTGAAAAGTTGAATTAATTTTAAAATCAATTTAATTGAATTTTAATTTTATTTTAAAAAGTGGTTGAATATAAGATTAACTGAAATTTGTGTTAGATTCAAATCTGACAATAGTAATGTAACGCCCGACCTTATATCTACCCTAAAGGCGGGGTTACGGGTCCATACATTCATATCATCCAATCATGTTAAACATGTATATCCAAACAAAACAGTTACAATACATGAACTAGTAATAAGCATGCTTATTGAAAACTAATTTACCAAACAAGGTTTTTCATTTCTTTTATATCTACATGCATTTACAACCTAATATGAAAATCATTTAACACACTATAGCATGAAATCTCAAGTAAGAATATAGCAAGAGTTATCTAGTCTTAGATACATGCAAAAGAAGCATATACAAAAGAAGCATTCATAAGCAACCGAAAATAGTAAACATCTAGCAATTTTACTGAGCATGCATACTATAGGAATTAGACATTGATAATAGTATTATCTAACATGACCTAGGTTCCATATCTCTAACAGTAGAGTAGTCACAATCATCATATATTCAGAGTATAGTAATACAATTTCAATCTTTTATCGGAAGCAGTTAGATTCTAGACAAACTACGGTAGATAGAATCTTTCATCCTTTCCCGAGCCATCACCACACACATCCTCTAGCCTTCCCTCTGCCCCTTCCTTTAATTCAAGTATTTCTTACCGCTATCTGCAGCATAAGAAAACAACATGAACTAGTAAGCAAAACATGCTTAGTAAGAATCCGGGCCTACTCGCAAAATCCATATCGATACATCATATCATGTACTCAGTAATCAAGATAGAACAAGATTAAGCATCATAAGCATCTCATCAAGCATCATAAACATCACATCAATTTATCTCTAAGTACTTTACGGAACAATATTATCACATGATGGGAAAAAGTATGCTTTTCAAAAGGTTCCATAATGGTAAGTACTTCAATATATCATATCATCATCCAGGGCCCAGTTGTAGTACCACATCATGCGCGTTCCCTAATAAATTGGGGTAGCGAGCCACCAATCTAATTAGAGCAGGACCCTTCCGTCCTACCAATGCCATGACCTTAACATGCTCATTGGATTTGTTTAACGACCCCCTTCCGAGTCGGGTACACAACTTTTCAAAGTAAAGTAATTTATCATGCAATTACTCATATATGTATATGCCTAAAGGTACTCTTAATCACTTCTCAAAGGGACACACCACACATTCGGGTGCTCTTGATCCCCTAGGGACACACCACGCATTCGGGTGCTCTTGATCCCAGTTTCAATAGAGTATCTCCTTTTTAGGCATATTATCAACCACATCATGTTCATACATCACATGTCATCCATACATGCATCATGTTTTCATACATGTTCATATATTCATCATATTTCATACATGCCTCATAATTCGTACATGCATCATATTTCAATCACACATCTCATTTAATCATCTCATGCATATACATCTCATATCAATTCACATACACATCACATAAAATAATTCCACCTTCCTAAACCCTAATGTTCATCATAGGTAAATCAATCATCCCTAAACTCTCATCTTCCTAAGTTGGCCGAATATTGTAAGGGTAGGGTAGGCTAGGTTTTTGACATCCAATCTTCACACAAATATTTATCCAAGCACCTTACCTACACTACTAACCATTTACTCATCCTAGGATAACAAACAACCCAAAACCCTAATTCAATCCTCTTGGGCCGAAAGTTGTAGGATAGGGTAGGCTTGGTTTTTGGCACCAAATTCTCACACAACCAATTATACAAACATCTTGTATACAATATCATACCATACATTAAACATGGATAAACTTTTGGATAATTCCACCCTCACTAATCCCTTCTCTAGGTCTTGGCCGAAACTTAAACAAGGGGTAACCCTAGAATTTTGTACATAACACCATTAAGAAAATCCATACACATTTACATTAAGTTTTAAGGAATGTATTCCTATAACCAAAGGGATCAAGGCCTCCCTCCAAGGGGGTGGCCGAAAGTCTCCCAAGGGGAAACCCTAGTGTTTTGTTCTCCCAAAAATTTGGAAACAACACCTATGGGTCTAAAATCCCTAGGGCACTAGCATGTATCAAGATTTGACAAAGAAAACTTCACTTGGACCCCTTACAAGGGGTGGCCGAAACTTCCTAAGGGAAGTCTTGTGATCTTTTGCAAAGGAATGCACACAACAAACGTTCAACAACAATTATGCCACAGGCGAGAGGATACTTACATCCTTGCGCTTGAATTTACTCTTCTCTTTAAATTGTAAGGTACCCTACACTTGGAGGGTGAGTGAGAATCCTTCTCTTGGAATCTTCCTCTAAGCCTTCTTGAACTTAGTAGTGACAAGGTCTTTGGAGAGTTTTCTTCCTTCCAACTTTTCTAGGGCTAGAACCCTAGATCTTGTTTTCGAAAATGGAAGGGGAAGGGAGAAAGGGGGTCTCGGTTTTGGAAGATGATGAGGAAGAAGAAAAGGAGAGAAGGAAGTTGCTCCAACTTCCACCTATTTATACTTTTCTCATGAAAAGACATGTCTCTTCACTCTTACACACTTAACAAGCATGTTTCTTATTCTCTCAACAAGAAACAATGCTTGGTGTAGTGGTTAAGGCATGGAGAGTGCAACTAGGAGGTTCAAGGTTCAAATCCTTGCTTCCTCCTTTCCACCTCTTCTTTTTATTTTATTTTGCACTAATCCATATCCAACCCCTTAAGCCAAACCCATCATGAAATTTCATAACAATAATAATATCATGAATTTCCTTAACATTTCATAATATTTCATGATAATATTTCATGAATTCCATCACATCTCATATTCATGAATTCATAATATTTCATAATATTTCATGATAATATTTCATGAAGTCTATCACATCTCCTATTCATGAATTCATAATATTTCATAACATTTCATGATAATATTTCGTATTCTTCCATAATAATATTTCATCATGAATTCACAATATTATCCCCATAATATTTTATAAGGAATTCATAATATTATTCATGGTGAAATTTCGGGGTGTTACAATCCTACACACCTTATAAAAAGTTCGTCCCGAACTTTAGAACAGATCCGGATACTTTAATCGCATCGTATCTTCCTGTTCCCAGGTGGCTTCTTCAAATTGCTCATTCCGCCATAGAACCTTTACTAAGGGTACTTCCTTGTTTCTTAGCCTTTTGACCTCCCCGATCTAAAATCTGTATAGGTCGGCGTTCGGAACTAAGGCTCTCCGGTTCTTGCACTGGTGGGGGTTCCATCATTTGACTCGCATCAGGGGTACACTTCTTGAGCATCGATACGTGGAATACGTTGTGGATAGCCGCCATCTCTGGCGGTAGCTCCAGCTCGTAGGCCACCTTGCCTACTTTTCTCAAAATCTGATAGGGTCCACGTATCGCGGACTCAGTTTCCCTTCTTTCCGAATCTCATCACCCCTTTCATAGGGGCTACTTCAGGAATACCGACTCCCCAACCTCGAACTCGAGTGGTCGACGTCGCTTATCAGCGTAGCTCTTCTGCCGACTCTGAGCAGTCTCTATCCTCTGGCGGATATTCTTTATAGCCTGAGTGGTCTCATCAATAATATCGGTCTGGGAGTCCCATCTCCCTCGTTTCACCACTCTCGTGCCAGCATAACGGAGATCTGCATTTCCTTCGTATAGTGCTTCGTACGGTGCCCTCCCGATAGTAGCCTGATAACTGTTGTTATAAGCAAATTCTGCCAGGCTCAGGTATCGACACCAGCTTCCCTTGAAGTCCAAGGTGCAAGCTCGTAACATATCTTCTAGTATCTGGTTAACTCGTTCAATCTGCCCGTCAGTCTGGGGGTGAAAGGCTGTACTGAACTTCAGCTTCGTGCCAAGGGCCTTCTGCACGTGTCCCCAAAAATCAGAAGTAAATCGACCATCTCGGTCAGAGACGATGGTCTTGGGAACCCCGTGTAGTCGGACAATCTCCTTGACGTACAGTTGAGCCAACTGCTCCACTGAATAAGTCATCCTGATAGCCAGAAAGTGCGCGGACTTGGTCAGTCGGTCCACAATGACCCATATACTATCATATCCATTTGTAGTCCGAGGCAGCCCTGATATGAAATCCATAGAAATGTCCTCCCACTTCCACTCTGGAATGGGTAGAGGCTGCAGAACTCCCCCAGGTCTCTGGTGTTCTTCTTTGACCCTCTGGCAGGTCAAACACATGCTGATATAATGGGCTACATCCTTCTTCATGCCGGACCACCAAAATTTACCCTTCAGATCTTGATACATCTTGGTAGACCCAGGATGCATCGCATAAGGTGTGCCGTGAGCTTCCTCGAGTATCCTTGGTCCGTAATTCGGGAGTCGTCGGGAACGCATAATCGATCCCCGGAAATATAAAACTCCGTTTCTCGGAAATCCGGAATCCCTCGTCCTTGCCTTCGAGAATTTCCTGCCTGATTCTTCGAAGACTCGGATCAAGATTCTGCTTCTCCAGAATACCATCAAATAATGTCGGCGCAATCTGTAGAGTAGAAAGCCGTCCGATATTATCTCGATTCCGAAATCCATAATCTCTTCCCCTAAGGTCGTGACAAAGCTGATAAAGACAACAATGCAGCACAAGATTTTCTTCTGAGAGCATCTGCTACCTTGTTGGCTTTTCCCGGATGGTACAAGATCTCACAGTCGTAGTCCTTGGACCAACTCGAGCCATCGGCGTTGTCGCATATTCAGGTCTTTCTGGGTGAAGAAATACCGCAGACTCTGGTGATCAGTAAAGACCTTGCACTGAGTGCCATATAAATAATGCCTCNGTACAAGATCTCACAGTCGTAGTCCTTGACCAACTCGAGCCATCGGCGTTGTCGCATATTCAGGTCTTTCTGGGTGAAGAAGAATCGCAGACTCTGGTGATCCGTATAAACTTTGCACTGAGTTCCATATAAATAATGCCTCCATGTTTTCAGTGCGAAGCCACCGCTGCTAGTTCCAAATCATGGGTAGGATAATTCTTTTCATGTTCCTTCAGTTGCCTAGAGGCATAGGCAATTACCTTCCCATTTTGCATAAGTACAGCTCCGAGTCCAAGTTTGGATGCGTCGCTGTACATATCGAAACCCGTATCATTTTCCGGAAGAGTCAATATAGGAGCGCTAGTCAGTCTCCTTTTCAGTTCAGAGAAACTCTTCTCACATTCCTCGGTCCAGGTATATTTCTTATCTTTCTTTGTAAGAGCTGTCATAGGGGCTGCAATCCGAGAGAAATTCTCTACGAATTTTCTGTAGTAACCTGCTAACCCCAGAAAACTTTGACCTCACTGGCATTCTTGGGTCTGGACCAGTTACTTACGGCCTCAATTTTAATTGGGTCGACCATCACTCCGTCCTTGGAGATAATATGTCCCAGGAATGCTACTTGATCATGGGTAATCATCTCATAATAGGTTTTTCTGTATTATTCATCCTTATGTGTCGCATGATCAATATTGGATAAATGAGATTTTTATTCATTATTCCAACCGGAACTTATTTTTATTTATTCTCATAAGTCAACATACACTAATCCACCCAGGGAGCCAGATGGGCTGCCTGGATGCCCAACATAAAGAATAACATAGCGACACCTACTATCTCCTCGCTCATCACCCTCTGGCCCGCCTCAGGATCCTCAACTGTTCCCATCGGGTCTTCTTCTTCTTCGATCTCGAGGATCTCCTCGTCTGCCTCAACATCTTCCTCGAACACCCACACATCTCTGGATCCTCCTCGAAGGGCTCGGGATCCTCCTCGAGGGCCTCGGGATCCTCCTCGAAGGGCTCAGGATCCTCCTCAAGTGGCTCGGGATCCTCCTCGAAGGGCTCAGGATCCTCCTCAAATGGCTCGGGATCCTCCTCGAAGGGCTCAGGATCCTCCTCAAAGGGCTCAGGGTCCTCCTCAACCGGCTCAGGGTCCTCATCTGACGGCTCGGGATCCTCCTCGGAGTCCCCCAGATCTGCTGGGAACTCATGGCGGAGAAGCTGCCTGCACAACTCCGCATAGGGAATACAGCATCTGTGCTGTCCCCAGATCTGAAGCGCCACCTCTCTGGCCCGGTTGGGCAAGGAACGGAGTAAAGCGCCAATCCTATGATCGTCCGTGGCTGGAAACCCTTCTCGCTCCAGTTTCCAGAAGTGCCGATCCAAGAATCCTATGGTGTCCTGAATTCCCCGAGTCGGCCAATACCTAATTGTCTTTATCTGCTCCAGCAACTCGCGGCATCTCTCAGGGTAGTCCTCCTGCAACATCTGGAATTAAAAAAAATGACATGGTTAGTACTAAACCATTCCTTTTTCAATTCGCAAATGTATACAGGGGAAAACTCACACCAAATCGGTGTAGTTTACCCTAGTGATTACTATATGTAACCACCCTCCTACCCAAGTTCTAAATTATTAAAATAGTGTTCATGTTCACCTAACTTACAATTACTTATCATATATATTATACAGGTGATAATTCAACTATCATAAACACTACTTCATGCAAGCATGAATCATTTCTATACATAGTCATTAATATCATACAAGTGATAATTAAGCTAACATAATTACTACTTTATGCAAGCATTAATCATTTCTATATCATGCAAACATACTTCATCTCATATAGTCGTACTGTACATGAAATAAATAAAGTAAGGCGAGTTAGGATTTCTTACTTGGAAGTGGCAGGAGGAAGCTTGATGTGTGTGTGGTGGAGGGGAAAACTGCTCTGATACCAACCTGTGACGCCCGCCCTTATATCTACCCTCGGGGCGGGGTCACGTGCACTTAATCTCTAAATCCGCATATAAAATTTTTCTTTCTAAAGTACTAAGGACAAAGTACTAAGCATGCTTATTTAACCTATAACATAATAGGTTTCACTTATCATAAAATCAAGTATATAAGTGATTCAAGTATAACATTCATTAATAATAAATGTTAACACAGTATGATAATGTAGATATGAAGATCTTTATTCCCGAGCCACCACCCCACACATCTTCAGCTCTCCTGCCTCTTCCTTCAGTTCAAGTGTTTCTTACCGCTATCTGCAGCATAAGAAAACATGAAACTAGTAAGCAAAACATGCTTAGTAAGAATCCGGGCCTACTCGCAAAATCCATATCGATACATCATATCATGTACACAGTAATCAAGATAGCATTATAAGCATCATAAGCATTGCTTCACATACCTCTAAGTGCTTCACCGCACAAGATCATATCATAATAGGAAATGTTTTTCAAAAGATTCCATAATGGTAAGTACTTCAAAATATCATATCATCATCCAGGGCCCAGTTGTCGTACCACATCATGCGCGTTCCCTAATAAATTGGGGTAGCGAGCCACCAATCTAATTAGAGCAGGACCCTTCCGTCCTACCAATGCCATGACCTTAACATGCACATTGGATTTGTTTAACGACCCCCTTCCGAGTCGGGTACACAACTTTCAAAGTAAAGTAATTTATCATGCAATTACCCATATATGTATATGCCTAAAGGTACTCTTAATCACTTCTCAAAGGGACACACCACACATTCGGGTGCTCTTGATCCCTTAGGGACACACCACACATTCGGGTGCTCTTGATCCCAGTTTCAATAGAGTATCCTTTTGTTTCAAGCATATTATCCACACATCATGTTCATACATCATATGTCATCCATGTTCATACATCACATGTCATCCATGTTCATACATCACATTTCATGCATACATGCATCATGTTTTCATACATGTTCATATATTCATCATATTTTATTCATGTTCATACATACATCATATGTCATACATGTTCATATGTTCATCATATTTCATACATGCCTCATAATTCGTACATGCATCATATTTCAATCAAACATCTCATTTAATCATCTCATGCATATACATCTCATATCATTTCGCATACTCATCACATAAAATAATTCCACCTTCCTAAACCCTAATGTTCATCATATTTCATACATGCCTCATAATCCGTACATGCATCATATTTCAATCAAACATCTCATTTAATCATCTCATGCATATACATCTCATATCATTTCACATACACATCACATAAAATAATTCCACCTTCCTAAACCCTAATGTTCATCATAGGTAAATCAATCATCCCTAAACCCTCATCTTCCTAAGTTGGCCGAATATTGTAAGGGTAGGGTAGGCTAGGTTTTTGACATCCAATCTTCACACAAATATTTATCCAAGCACCTTACCTACACTACTAACCATTTACTCATCCTAGGATAACAAACAACCCAAAACTCTAATTCAATCCTCTTGGGCCGAAAGTTGTAGGATAGGGTAGGCTTGGTTTTTGGCACCAAATTCTCACACAACCAATTATACAAACATCTTGTATACAATATCATACCATACATTACACATGGATAAACTTTTGGATAATTCCACCCTCACTAATCCCTTCTCTAGGTCTTGGCCGAAACTTACACAAGGGGTAACCCTAGAATTTTGTACATAACACCATTAAGAAAACCCATACACATTTACATTAAGTTTTAAGGAATGTATTCCTATAACCAAAGGGACCAAGGCCTCCCTCCAAGGGGGTGGCCGAAAGTCTCCCAAGGGGAAACCCTAGTGTTTTGTTCTCCCAAAAATTTGGAAACAACACCTATGGGTCTAAAATCCCTAGGGCACTAGCATGTATCAAGATTTGACAAAGAAAACTTCACTTGGACCCCTTACAAGGGGTGGCCGAAACTTCCTAAGGGAAGTCTTGTGATCTTTTGCAAAGAAATGCACACAACAAACGTTCAACAACAATTATGCCACAGGCGAGAGGATACTTACATCCTTGCGCTTGAATTTACTCTTCTCTTTAAATTGTAGGGTACCCTACACTTGGAGGGTGAGTGAGAATCCTTCTCTTGGAATCTTCCTCTAAGCCTTCTTGAACTTAGTAGTGACAAGGTCTTTGGAGAGTTTTCTTCCTTCCAACTTTTTCTAGGGCTAGAACCCTAGATCTTGTTTTCGAAAATGGAAGGGGAAGGGAGAAAGGGGGTCTCGGTTTTGGAAGATGAAGAGGAAGAAGAAAAGGAGAGAAGGAAGTTGCTCCAACTTCCACCTATTTATACTTTTCTCATGAAAAGACATGTCTCTTCACTCTTACACACTTAACAAGCATGTTTCTTATTCTCTCAACAAGAAACAATGCTTGGTGTAGTGGTTAAGGCATGGAGAGTGCAACTAGGAGGTTCAAGGTTCAAATCCTTGCTTCCTCCTTTCCACCTCTTCTTTTTATTTTATTTTGCACTAATCCATATCCAACCCCTTAAGCCAAACCCATCATGAAATTTCATAACAATAATAATATCATGAATTTCCTTAACATTTCATAATATTTCATGATAATATTTCATGAATTCCATCACATCTCGTATTCATGAATTCATAATATTTCATAATATTTCATGATAATATTTCATGAAGTCTATCACATCTCATATTCATGAATTCATAATATTTCATAACATTTCATGATAATATTTCGTATTCTTCCATAATAATATTTCATCATGAATTCACAATATTATCCACATAATATTTTATAAGGAATTCATAATATTATTCATGGTGAAATTTCGGGGTGTTACACGGACCAAGTCTTCATTTCCTAGCAGTCCTTCGCCAAGTGCCTAGCAGCCCTTCGCTAGGTCTTTGTTACCAAGCGGTCCTTCGCCTGGTGCCTAGCAATCCTTCGCTAGGTGCCTAGCAGCCCTTCGCTAGGTCTTAAGGTTTCGATGCCTAGCAGCCCTTCGCTAGGTCTTGGGGTTTCGATACCTAGCAGCCCTTCGCTAGGTGCCTAGCAGCCCTTCACTAGGTCTTAAGGTTTCGATACCTAGCAGCCCTTCACTAGGTGCCCAGCAGCCCTTCGCTGGGACTTAGGGTTTCAATGCCTAGATTAACTAGGACTTTTCTTCATCTAAGGTTACTTCTTTTGCTCCCCTTTGTCTGTTCAATGTATCACTGACTTAAGTGTATTGTCAAACATTAAAACACTTAAAGAGGAATATCATTGATGCAACTTGCACCAACAATCTCCCCCTTTTTGATGTTTGACAATTAACTTAAGTTAGATTGGTTTAAGGGGTTAACTATCCTTGGGATCAACCAAAAAGTGACCTTAGTTTTGAACAAATTTTTGATCCTCTAGGAAAAATAAGAAAAAATTTCTAACTTAAGCATACCTCTCCCCCTTTGTCATACATCAAAAAAAACACAAGAAAATACTTGCACCAACAATGAAAAATTTTGGTTCTTTTTGAAAATACTTGGTGCAGAAATTTTGAAAGCATTGTATTTTGAATGATATATTGCATTTTTGAAAAAAAGTGCATAATTTTGAAAAAGATGTTATGCGCTTTGAAAAGTACAAGTACTTTGAAAATGATCTTTAACAACATGCAAGTACTTTTGAAAGAATTTGTAATTTTTAAGAAACATAAGTACCTTTGAAAAATGTATTGAATTTTTTGAAAAATTAAGTACTTTTTGAAAAATGTATAATTTTTGAAAGAATGCTATTTCAAAAAATATAAATATTATGCATATTTTGTAAGTACTAACTATTTTTGAAAAGAGATGAGACTTTGAGAAATATAAGTAATTTTTGAAACATAATATTTTACTTGACTAAGTTTATTTTCCAGTCTGACACAATTCTGGGAAACCTTGTTGACTACAAGGATATTTTCCTAAGTGTCCTGGAATTTCTTTAAACTCAAGTAAATATTGTTTCAAAGATAATTTCATAGGTCACACGAAAACAATAGACTAATAGTATTTTGAAAAACTACTTATGTTTCTAGCAGGATTTGAAAATACAGCGCATGAAAACATTTGAGATATTCAATAATTCTTTTAATTTGATCTCCCCCTAAACTTGACTCAGTCCTGGGAAGCTTGTTGATCACAAGTACTCTTCCTCTAAGTCTTAAGGTTTGATTCAAATTAAAGAAATTATCTAATAATTTTAAAACAATTAATTAAACAAAATTATTTCAGAAGTTTGATTTACACTCCCCCTAAAGTTGACACATCCTAGGAGTCCTTGTAGATTATGAAGTGGACTTTCCTCTGTGTCTTTAGGGTTTATCAAAATCAAACAAGACAGATAAATTTTACAACATAAACCTTTTTCGAAAAACACAAGTGATGACGATTTAAAGCTCAATTTTCGAAAAGTATTTTCAAATAATAGTAATTTTGAAAGCAAAAAAAAATGAAAATCACTCCCCGTGTATCCGATCCCGTTTGACTCTATCTAAGTGCCTTAAGGAACTTTAGTGTTGTCCTAAGAGGCTTGTGTCTAATTGCGTGAGTCAAACAATTTTTGAAAAGATATAATTTTTGAAAAACGTATAATATGTATATTCAATCAGACAAGCATGAATTCCATAAAAACATTATTATGTTGAAACACTATTTTGAAAATATATTTTTAGAAAAATATTCTAATGATTTTGAAAAACAATTTTGAAAAATATTTTTCAATTTATTAGTCCTTAACATCTCACTCATTTTAGATGAATCAATACAACAAGCATGATTGTCTTATAAGTGTATTGTGAGATGCTTGAATCATTTTTCTTTAATTTATTTTTAAGTCTAAGATTTAATTAAAGCTTGTGTTAGATTTGATTTTTGACAAGAAGTAACTTGAATTTGAATTTCAAAAATTGGCTTCCAGGTCTTGGCGAGGCACTAGGCCTTCTTTGGCCGTAGCCTTATTGGATCATCAACCCTTTCCTTGACAAAGCCTTTTAATGAAATTTCATTTTCAAAATTACTTTTTGAAAAATTCTGGTCTAACTAGTTTGAATCTT
This sequence comes from Boesenbergia rotunda, assembly GCA_024364735.1. Classification (NCBI taxonomy): domain Eukaryota; kingdom Viridiplantae; phylum Streptophyta; class Magnoliopsida; order Zingiberales; family Zingiberaceae; genus Boesenbergia; species Boesenbergia rotunda. Next base: position 30,665 of record JAGFNQ010006492.1, read on the forward strand.
GGATTGGTAGCTTCGGCTAGTTTCACCAGTCTAAAGAGACCAAGTATACTTGACTTATTAGAATTGACTTCCCTAACGTACTATCATTTCACCGTCACCCAATACTAGGTTGATCAAGTTTCAATTATTCTTTTTCCTATAGCCATTCTAATATATGCATAAAATTTAAATATGAATGATATGTCATATATTTAAAAGGAATAGCAAATGCATGGCATGGCAATTATGCATGAGTCAAACAATTCAAGTCATTTTATTTAAGTTTCTAAGAATGTATCAAATTCCCGATTTGTTACATGTCGAGTGAACCCGCGAATATGTCAACCCACTTTGACATATTTAATGTTATAAATTTTGATTGTTGCGGTTTGGGTAAGATTTTAGTTTAGTTCGGGTTTAAGTTATTTAAGATTTTAGTTGAATTTAGATTAATTAAGAATTGATTGGATTAGAAAATTAATTAATCAATTGAGAATAAATGAATTTATGTTTCAATTAATTTGGATTAAATTAAATTTGAATTTAATTTAAATTTGAATTTTAATTTAAGTTTGAATTTGAATTTAATTTAAATTTAAATTTGAATTTAATTTAAGTTTGAATTTGAATTTAAATTTGAATTTAATTTAAATTTGAATTTCGAATTCAATTTGAAATTCGAATTGAATTTAATTTGAATTTGAATAATTAAGTAAGCCTTAATTTTAATTTAATTTAACTTAGATTTAATTTTAATAATTAAAATTTAATTAATTTTAATTTAATTTAATTAAGATTTAATTTGAATTTAATTAAGATTTTAATTAAGATTTAATTTGAATTTAATTAAGATTTTAATTAAGATTTAATTTGAATTTAATTAAGATTTTAATTAAGATTTAATTTGAAATTTAATTAAGATTTAATTTGAATTTAAATAAGATTTTAATTAAGATTTAATTTGAATTTAATTTAATTTTAATTTAATTTGAATTTAATTTAATTTAATTTAATTTGAATTTAATTTAATTTGAATTTAATTTAGTTTGAATTTAATTTATATTTAATTTAAATTTAATTTAGATTTAATTAAGATTTAATTAGGATTAAATTAAGATTTAATTCGAATTTAATTAGGATTTAATTAAGATTTAATTTGAATTTAATTAGGATTTAATTAAGATTTAATTCGAATTTAATTAGGATTTAATTAAGATTTAATTAATATTATAATGATTAATTAATAATTGTGAGTTTAAATTCATCATTTTCATTATTTCAAAAATTTCTTCTTCATTTTTATCTTTCTTTTCAAGTTTTTCTAATAATTTTGATTTATTTGAATTTATGTAATTTTTATTAACTATGGCCTTTATCTTAGATAGTTCTATATCCTCCTCAAGATTAGGTCTTTCAATATCCTTACAGTAGGTGGAGTAATTTGGGCCACTAATTAAGGTTTTGTAATAATCTTTAATATTATCTATAATTAAATTATTATCTAGGAGAATTTTATATTCAAAATTATCGTCAGATATATTTTCAATATTTTCAACATTAATCTCTAGATTATCTTTAGGATTTTTAGAATTAATTTTTGAATTAATCTTGAGATTTTCAGAATTAATTTCTGAATTATCCTTAAGATATTCAAATTTGAATTTGGATTTATCCTTAGGATTTTCAAATTTGAATTCGGATTTATCCTTAGGATTTTCAAATTTGAATTCGGAATTATTCTTAGGATTAATTTTGTCTGAATTAAAATTATCAGAACTAATTTTATCAGAAAGATTATCAGAATCAGATAAATTATCAGAATTAATTTTATCAGATAAGTTATCAGAATTAATGTTATCAGATAAATTATCAGAATTAATGTTATCAGATAAATTATCAGAATTAATGTTATCAGATAAATTATCAGAATTGATTTTATTAGATAAATTATCAGAATTAATTTTATCAGATAAATTATCAGAGTTAATTTTATCAGATAAATTATCAGAATCAGATAAAATATCAGAATTAATTTTATCAGATAAATTATCAGAATTAATTTTATCAAATAAATTATCAGAGTTAATTTTATCAGATAAATTATCAGAATCAGATAAATTATCAGAATTAATTTTATCAGATAAATTATCAGAATTAATTTTATTAATTTCTGAATTGATATTCTGAATTAAACAATTAATTTCTAATATTTTGGTCATATTCATGTTTTGTAATTTAATATGCAAAAAGTTAATTTTACTATGCAGTAAATCTACTTTATTAAAAAAATTAACTACTTTATCACATGGCAGTGCAGGAACTTGTAAAATTTTTGGAAGATAAATCTTGTGTACCTTCGCCGGACACTTGTTTTTGTAATGTCCGTATTTCTTGCATTTGAAAAATTGTACGTGACTTTTGTCCCTCCGGTTTCCTGGCGCTGGTGCCTCCTTCGCCACCGGTGATGTAGACCGAATCTTACGAGTAGGGCACTGATTTTTATAGTGCCCTCTCTCCTTGCACGTGAAACAAATAATATGGAATTTACAAATGAACATTTTAAATAAAATATACTTGATTCACCCCTGGGCTCCCCCTCAACTCCTGGCGTCTTTGCTCCGTCGGCGGTTAGTCCGGTGAAGAGCAGCTCGGCTCTGATACCAATTGTAGGACCGGTGCCGTCGATAGAGGGGGGGTGAATATCGATCGTGAAAAATCTTTCGGAATTCTTCATAAAACATTCGTTCGTTCTGGACTTAGAATATTAGTGTAACACCCAATAATTTCCTGGTATTATTAGGGATTTTTTAGGAATTTTTCTAGCATTTTTCGGAATGTTATAGCATTTTTTCGAAATGAAATTAGAAAAAAAAAAGAAAAACTTTAAATGGCAGCAGGGGGGTTCGAACTCGCAACCACAGGAGGAGCAAACCCCTAAGGGCGCGAAGCTGACCAGACGGGCTAGGGTATCAAGCACAGAAAAAGGTGGAGAGAAATAATGTTGTAGGGTAGTTAGGCCTTTTCATTAAGAGGTATATTAACCCCGCTTAAGTCACGTAAGGGGGATTAGGGATTTTGTCGGCTGCGTGCGAGAAGGGGGCGAGGGAGGGGCTGCGAAAACAGAGGAAGCCAAGGATTCTTCTTCTTCTCCTCCTTCCCCTTTAGTAGAGAGAATCTAGGGTTTCTCCCTAGGGCCAAAGAGTGGAGGTTTCTCATAAGGAAGAAGAGAGGAGTTCTACGCTAGGTTTATACCTCGATTTAGTGAGTTTTCTTCAAGATAACGGTAAGTAGATCACTCACCTGCAATAGAAGTAGTTTCCGTTATGTAGTTTTCGATGTAGAACCTTGATTTTATGATCTAAGTGCATGTTTTAAGTTTATGCTAATTGCGTGTCTTAAGTTTATAAAGAGAACATGTTTATTAACCTAGAACTTGGTTTTAATTAAGTTTTGGTTGTGTGACCTAAGTGTGATAAGACTAAATTCTTGAAAAGTCCCAAAAATGAGTTTTGGGTTAAGGGCACGCAAGGTGCTCGATGAAAGTTCCAAGTAAGAAAGGTAAAGTTTTGTAGTGCAAAAAGTTATGCAAAAGGAAAGATAGCTTGATAATTATAAGCTTTATGACTAAGAAAGTATTTTACTTTTGTAAAGTGACATGTACCGGGCAAAAGAGAGGCCCACAGAAAGTTAGAAAGAAGCTCTAATAGGGTGCGGTGGCTAGCTACCCCGAAACCTATTAGAGAAGCGCGCAATTGGTACATTGATACCATGTTACAAATGTCAAGGCCTAAAGAAAGTTGAATATTATTTTCAAGTATATAAGTATTTATAAGTGTTTTAGCTTTGAATACATGTCTTTATTTCAATAAGTTCACATTGATACTTCGCAAGCATGATAAAGGGTAAGAGTAAAGAAGTTAGTGTTTTTAAGGTATGAGCATGATAAGTTTGCAAATGTTTTATGCAAGTAATGTTTTCTTCATGATTGAGCATGATAAGTATATGTAAGTTTTCCATGTGCATGTATTTTGGAAGTAAGCATTCTTTGAAAAGAGCATGTTTATCCCTTATCGGTTGGATTTGTGAGTTAGGATTTACTTACTAAGCAATTTGCTTATTAGTTGCATTTTCCTTCTATTGCAGATAAAGGTAAAGAAAAAGCATAAGTTAAGGAGGCGAAGGGACTTGCTTTGATGTTCAGTGGCGGTGGAACCGTGGAAGAGATCTTTGGGCTAAGTCTTGTAGAACATGTGTTATGGTGTTTCGAAGTGGTAGAATGAATGACTTTGTTTAAACCTTGCATAGATACAAAATTTGGTACAAACTCTAGTCTAAAGTTCATATAGATTTTCATAGCTTATTTACTTCCGCAAAAGTCCTAATTTCAAGTTTATGAAGTTGTTTTGATTGGCTAAAATGTTTAGAAAACTAGTATAGAGTATAGAAATGGTGTTATGTCTTTGTATGGCTTGAAAGTATATGTTTTGTGGATGGATGGAGATGAGTTTCGGGTCTGAAATGCAGGTTTTCAGGCGTGCCAGTCGACTGGTACAGGACCAGTCACCTGCCCTATCGAACAGTAGCTTCTGTTCGATGCACCAGGCGACTGCCAAAGGCCAGTCGCCTGGTACCAGGCGACTGCTATATAGCAGTCGACTGGTACCATTGAAAAGAAATGGTATAGAGCAGCTGGTTAGTGCTCTAGTGTTACAACTAAGAGGTCTAGGGGTCAAATCCTGGCAAAGCAAATAAAATGAAAGTTGTTTTGTTTTTTTTGAAAAAAAAAAGAGAAGGAAGAAAAAAAATAAAGCAAGTTAAGGGAAGTCAAGTAGTAGTAACTTAAAGCTTAGTAGATAAAAGTTGGGTCGTCACAATTAGTAGCGCAGCGGAAAATAAATAGAATGAAAAAGCAAAGTAAAGGACACAGACACAGAGGATTTTTACTTGGTTCCCGACCCCCCAGGGTCCGTACATCCAAGGCCTATGCATGGGAATGCCCGTCCACTATTGGTCTCCTTCTCGGACTTTCCGGAGGCGGAGAAACCCGACTTACAGTGCAAGTTTACAATCAAAAGATATGGAAAACTAATTGCAGTGTAATTAAAGCAAACCGAATAGAACAAGTTTGAAGCTTGGCCGATCTGGACCTCCGAAGTGCCGCGCACTTTCTCCTGGAGCCTCCCGGTCGTAGAGGCTCGTTTCTAGTGCGTTGTCGTCGGTCAGAATGCTTGGAATGGTTCTTGGAAGTCGTTGTTGAAGCAGAGGGGTCGAAGCCCCTTATATAGCACTCCTGGGGGAGCCCTGGACGTTGGGGGCGCCCCGGAAGACTCGGTCAAACTTTATCCCTGCGTCTACCTCACCGCAGCTGATAACAGCTTTGACCAGGGCGCCCCGGACCTTTCAGGCACCATCTTGAACCCAGTCTGTGCTTATCCACTGCTTCGGACTCGCAGCAATGAAACAATGTTGACCCGGGCACCCCGGATGTTCCGGGCGCCCCGCATGACACCTGTTCTGCCTGTTTCAACGAATCAGCTGATTTCCTCTTTAGCTCAGGGCGCCCTGGATGATGGGGGCACCCTCAACACTGGGGGCGCCCTCCTTAAGCCTGCAAACCTATTTTCTGCTTGCTTTGTCTCCGAATCTTGGTACCTGCAAGATACAAACACAAAGCATATATACATTTAATATTTGCCTTAGGGACTTGGTTCGGACTTCGGATTTGCACGAAACCCTAGGTCGAACCGGCGCAAGTTCCCACCCTCGAGAACACGCCTTTCACCTACTCCTTTCAGGAGACGGTTGCCACCCAGTCCTTCGGGTGGACTTTTGCTTAGCTTCCGATACTTCCGGACCTCGAGACGCCCAAACCCTGACCCGTCTCTACTCCTGTCCTTAGTCATCGCTCAGCTAAGTTGCTTAGTCCCTCGGACCAAGTCTCCATTCCCTAGCAGTCCTTCGCCAGGTGCCTAGCAGCCCTTCGCTAGGTCTTTGTTACCAAGCGGTCCTTCGCCTGGTGCCTAGCAATCCTTCGCTAGGTGCCTAGCAGCCCTTCACTAGGTCTTAAGGTTTCGATGCCTACCAGCCCTTCGCTAGGTGCCTAGCAGCCCTTCGCTAGGTCTTGGGGTTTCGATACCTAGCAGCCCTTCGCTAGGTGCCTAGTAGCCCTTCGCTAGGTGCCCAGCAGCCCTTCGCTGGGACTTAGGGTTTCGATGCCTAGATTAACTAGGACTTTTCTTCAGCTAAGGTTACTTCTTTTGCTCCCCTTTGTCTGTTCAATGTATCACTGACTTAAGTGTATTGTCAAACATTAAAACACTTAAAGAGGAATATCATTGATGCAACTTGCACCAACAAAAACTACGTTTTCCTATAACTCGCTCTATTATTCATAGAAGTTGGTATAGTTGTTGCTTTAACGTTAAAAACTTTGAAGCTTACTCTACTAATCTTAAACAGTTATAAAATCATAATAATTATTAACACTTACATTACGTTCATAATATGTTTCTAATATATCTAGTATAAGATTTATAATATGAAATATAATTCTATTATCTACTCTTACTTCAACTTCTAATTCTCACTCAACTCATTACACACACTGAACTAAATGCTACTTGTGAAAATATTTTTCTTCTGCTATAACATAGAACTACTTTTCTTACTACATTTACAATTATGTACACAAACCTTCTGTTAATATGCGCATTATATACTCCATAACCTAATTCTACTTATCTATCTTTTACTAACATTTACCTATGTAACATCACTTATTTTTACTACTTCTCTTAACATCTTTCATAAATTATTTCAATTAATATTTTTCATCTATTTATCTCTTCTTCTTTCTAATATTTCTTCTTTAGCACTTCTACGTCTCATTGTCTACTTTTAATCAGTTTTATTACTACTTAATAAATTACAACTTGCTATGTGTGTGATGAGATGATAAGTAATAATTATAATTATAAGGGATTTAAGAGAATTGAGATGAAGTATCAAACAATTTAAAGATATACTTTAGAAAAGAAGTTATTCTTATAAGTAAAAAATAAGATTGAGATAATTACTAGAAGGAGAGAAGCAAATTTTGTGAAAAATGAACTTAGGAAACAAAGTAGTATTAACATTAAGGAGTTATGAAGTAGCTTGAATTTATACTAAAAAGATTAGTGTGATGTAAGACTATTGAGTAAGTAGATATAAAAAGAATTGATTAAAACAATGATAAATCAAGTAAAAGATGAGAAAAACAGAGTTGTGAATCAGAAGACTAGACAGCTTAAAATGTAAAGTATTCAAAATGAATTTAAATAGATATTTAGAATTAGTGTATTGTTTAATTATAATTGTTAAGAATGTATTGTATTTTGCGATAGATATGCTAAAGCTTATGAAAAACGTTATATGAGAATTTTTTTTTTTGAAAGAATGTGAGGATAGATATACAGAGAAAGATATAAGTTGAGAAAAGATGTATGTTATGTAAGCAAGAGAATAAATTAGAGAACGAGAAGAGCTAAAATATAAATATGCTTTAATTTGTAGAGTAGTAGTAAGTAGATAAAAAAAACCTAGAGAGAAGATAGATTTGATAGTAAGTTAGAAAAGAGCAGAGAAAAGTAAGTACTCTAATAAGAAGATGTGAAGGATAATAGATTAAGTTCAGTAGTGCAGTCTCTAAAGTGCGAAGTTTTAATATTGAATCAATTAAGAGATAGTAGAATTAGATATATATATATATATTAAGATTTTGTTAAAGATTAAAGATAAGAAATAAGTATATTAGTGTTGTTAGAGAAGTTATAGCTGATTATGAAATGTAGATTATTTGCTTCTAGTGTGAGTCAACAAGCATAGAGATTTAGAGGAGACTGAGAATAATTAGAGACAAGAGTGTATTTGATGAAGTAAGAATATATCTATGTTGGATATAGCATATCGCAGTGAGCAGTTTTATTTTACGTCTTTATTCTTGAGAAGAAGCGTTTCAATCGTTGTGTATTTTTGAAACTTGAGAAGACATAGTTTTGTGTTTAACTGATGTACTCACATGCTTTTCTTCATAAAAGACATGTAAGACTAATATAAGTTATTGTTATTCCTACCCGCATATCAAACTCTAAAGTATTCGATATCATAAAGTAAGCTAAGGTATCGTTCATATTTACATATCCTAAAAGTACTCTCTATCATAAGGTATCATTCATACTTGCATATTCTAGAATCATAAAAGAAAGTAAGGTAGGCATAGAGGTACTTACTTGGAAACTGCAGGAAGAAGGCTTGATGTGTGTGTAGTGAGATGTCAATTGGCTCTGATACCAACCTGTAACGCCCGCCCTTCCCGCCCTACGATGTAGGCGGAAGGCGGCGCTACGCAAACATACATATACGCATATGAAGATCTTAATGCAGCGGAATAATTTAAAACTTCATACATATGCGTTTAAACCATGCAATTCAAACTTTAATCATGTTGGCATATCTTAGCTATCATTCTTAAACATGGTTACTTGGTAAACATAGCATTACCGTAACATAAATTGCATGCGAGACATAACTTTCTTGAACATGCTTGCATTAACTTATTGTTCTAAACAAACACATCATGGTATAGCATGTTAACATCATAATCTAGCAATGATAAGTATGACAATAAAGTACGATATAGAAATCATCAAAAGTTGTTCATTAAGAAAACCATCATAAAGTATAGCATGAAAGTAAAGATGACAATGCAAAACATAAGACATGTGACAATTATGAATAATAGGATCTTTTTCTTTTTCTTTTGCCGTGTCACTGCCACACACACACACTTGCCCCTTCTACTGCTTCCCTAAGCTTAGTATCATCTTGCTTGATCTGCGGTATAAGAAAATAAAACATATAAGCACATAGGCTTAGTAAGACTCTTTCCTACTCACTAAAATCATACGTCACATATAGTCAACAGAAAGGCATAACATAGAAAGTGTAACATAACACAAAAGCATATCATGAGAAGGTATTCATAAAGCATTTGACATGAGGAGGCATATAGATGTACATGAAAACACATAATCATATAGAAGTGCTTAACATGAAATGAAGGTGCATAGAGCTCATGGCATAAGGAGTACTTGACATAAAATATAAGCATATGAACATACTTGACATGGCATAGTTCTTGACATAAACATAAGCATATGACATACTTGACATGGCATAGTCCTTGACATAAACATAAGCATACGACATACTTGACTGTTGGTGCAGAATGCACCCAAGTCAAACCTGTGTTTTGATATTGGCAAAAGGGTTCAAAAGTTAAGGGTTAGTTGTTGTCTAACAAGTTTCTTGAGTGTACAGGAAAAGCCCTAGCGAAGGAATGCTAGGCACTGGCAAAGGAATGCCAGCCAGAAGAAAAGCCCTAGCGAAGGACTGCTAGGCTCTGGCGAAGGACTGCCAGAATGGACAAACCCTAGCGAAAGAATGCTAGGCACTAGCGAAGGGCTGCCAGAAGAAAAGACCTAGCGAAGGGCAGCTAGGCATCAAGCGAAGGGCAGCTTGGCAACTCAAGACCTGGCGAAGGACTGCCGGGCAAAAGTCCAACTGGAGGATCCGGTTGGCACCAGGTAAATTCTCCCGAGAGGAGTAGGTGAGGACGCGTTCCCCTTGAGGGAACATTAGGCATCGGTTCGACCTAGGGCTCCATTTTAGAGACCAAAGTCAGAACCAAGACAGCTAAGGCTGTATAAAATAATAATATAATTGTTATTTGGACTAACCCTGGATGCAGGATCGAAGGACTAAGTATCTGCAGCTCAGAGAGCCTCAAAGGAGTGAGGCAGAAGCTGAGTAGGGCGCCCTGGACGATCCGGGCGCCCCCAAGGTCAACCCAAGTCTGTAAGAACCTCAACGCGCTTCGCCCCGCTTGTCGCTGGCGCCCCGCGTGTCTCGGGCGCCCCCACTGCCAGCTGCCGAAGCGCATCCCTACGAAGCCGAGGAGATTAGGCTTTGACCGGTCAATCCGGGCGCCCCGAGCCATCCGGGCGCCCCGGTCAAACCGGATCCCGAGGATAAGGGGATCAGACGGCGACCGAGCAACAACCGGATCTGCTGCCACGTGGGGGGGCGCCCCCGTCGACCAGGGCGCCCCCAGGCCCTATATAAAGGGCCCTCGACCTCCTTCTTCAGAGCATCAATTACTGCGACGCTTCCACGCTCTACAGCTTTCATTCAACGCATCCAAACGCTCTGACGACCGCGCTCTGCTCCAGGAACTTCCCGACTCAAGTCCGAAGCGCCGTCGACCTCCCGCTGCACCGAAACTCGAGCCTACCCCGGGAGTTGGTAAATACAGAAGTGTAATCTTTCTTATTGCAAACTGTATTTCTCTTCTGTATTCATTCTACGCATTATAGAATTGCCCAAAGTAAACGGTCAACGACCGTGGGCCTTGGAGTAGGAGTCGACCCAGGCTCCGAACCAAGTAAAACGACCTTGTTAGCGTTGTGTTGCTTTGTCTCTATTTCCGCCGCGCACTTACTCTTTTTTAATCCGAACGATTTGCGACATTCACCCCCCCCTCTATCGCATCTCTCGATCCAGCAAGTGGTATCAGAGCGGGGAATTCAAACTTGGTGCAACCACCAGTTTGAAAATTTTCGGATTTCTTTCATTTTCTCTCTCAATTTTTTTTAAATATTTTTCGTTTGAGTTTTACTTTCAAGGTTGGTGCAACACCCCTTGAAATTTGTTTTTATTTACTCTTCCCGCACTACTAATCCAAGACTAAGTCTTGGAATATTTTTGTTTTTTTTTGTTGCAATTTCAGAACGAATGGCCATCCAAGAAGGCTTTAGCACCGCCAGACCTCCACTTTTCAGTGGAGAAGACTTTCCTTACTGGAAAAGTCGAATGGAGGTCCACCTGAAAACTCAGGTGGATATGTGGATAATCATCCAGTCTGAACTGATGATTCCCACAAATGCTGAAGGCGTACCACAAAACTACTCAAAGTGGGACACTGCCCTTAAACGCAAGATTGAAGCTGATGCCAAAGCAACTCAGACCCTTCAATGCGGACTGACAAAAGAGGAGCTGAACCGCGTAGGCCCATTCAACAATGCCAAGGAGCTATGGGCTAAACTGATCGAGCTCCACGAAGGAACTTCAGATACGAGGATCAGCAAACGGGATCTGCTACTGAACAAGCTCTTCACCATCAGAATGGCAGATAACGAGACAGCAGCTCAGCTCCATGCCAGAATCCAGGAATTGATGAACGGTCTTCACGCAATAGGTCACCAGGTTCAAAACCGTGATCTTATAAGGTATGCCCTAAACGCGTTCCCTAGGACCACCTTGTGGGCATCTATGGTAGATGCATACAAGGTCTCTAAGGATCTTTCAAAAATTAAACTAGATGAGTTATTTTCTGAACTTGAACTGCATGAACAGACTAACTGCAATTTGGTCGAGAAAAGTATAGCTTTCTTTGCAGGGAAAACAGGAAAGACGACCAAGAAGCAAACTCAAGTTAAACCCGAATCTACCTCAGATTCAGAAACAGAAGATCAAGAAGAAGACCAATCTGAACTGGTCCGGCTAGCTCGAAGCTACTACAAAAAGTTGAAGAACCAAACCAACACACGGAGAACAAGCCGAAGAAAGGACGGACAAGCTGAACCGGCAACTGACAAACACAAGCCCAACGTAACCTGCTACGAATAAAGAAGGGCCACTACAAGACTGAATGTCCAAGCCTGAAGGAGTCCAAAAAGACCAGAAAGAAGAAGGCACTCCAAGCAACCTGGGACGAGTCTTCCTCAGAAGGAGAAGAAGAAGCACCCCAGTCCAATCTTCTAGCCCTGACCGCTTCGGATCAAATCGAGACTGAATCAGACTCGGACCAGGACGACGGCAAGCTGACCTTCTCCAACAACGGCGAAATAAGGGTAACAGGTTTTTCAAAATTGCAATTAAATTCTCTTATTTCATATCTATCCCGAGATTTGGCGAAAGCCAAACTCCGAATCGAGTCCCTCCGACAGGAAGTAAAATTCCTGAAAGAGGAAGCTGAGTCTAAGGCCTTAACTGAGAAACTTCAGGAAGGAACCCCTGATCAAGTTGAAAAACTTGAATCAGAGAATTCCTCCCTAAAAACTCAAGTTAAGGACTTAAGTACAGCCTTAGAACGATTCACTTCTGGTTCCAAGAACCTTGATATGATTCTTGGAAAACAGAAGTCTGTTCTAAACCGATCCGGACTTGGCTATAGAACCAAATCTCGGCAAAGATCTTACTTTGCTGTACTGAACCAGTCAAGACCTAAGGTTCAGGCATGGGTGCCAAAACTGTGCCTGACTAAACCAACTGGTTCAAATAAATTTTGGATCCCCAAGGACAAGATTCACATCTTGCCTAACCAATACAGAGGCTTTAGTCCAGGGGGAGCCAAAATCAAAACAATTTTTATAATTAGATAATTTTTTGCTTGATTGCTTGGTTATTTAATTTTCTGCAATCTGCCATGCTTAGATTTAGGGATACTTAGATTTAAGGACTCAACTATTTGAAACTTGAAAACATAGTATTGGGAGGAGGTGAGATGATAGTACGTTGGGGAAACCAACTCTAATAAGATCAAGTCTACTTAGTCTCTTTAGACTGGTGAAACCAGCCGAAGCTACCGATCCAAGACCCAAGCTAGTTAGACCAGAAAATGACCTAATTTAATTTGAAAATGAAATTTCATTAAAAGACTTTGTCAAGGAAAGGGTGGATGATCCCACAAGGCTACGGCCAAAGAAGGCCTAGTGCCTCGCCAAGACCTGGAAGCCAATTTCTGAAATTCAAATTCAAATTATCTTTTGTCAAATTCGAATCTAACTCAAATTTCAAATAATTATAGATTCTAACCTGATTTCAAAATTTCTATTTTTCAAACTTACTCTCTTTTTGAAAAACACTTAATCTGTTTTCAAAATTTCTGTTTTTTTATCTGTTTTCAAAAATAAAGAACTTTTTTCGAAAATAAATTGAAATTCCTTTTCAAAACTAATTTTTACCCTCAAACCTGTCTCACAAAAACCTTAAGGTTAACGTGATTGAAAACCCTAGACTAGGGTGAGACAGACTAGGAAGTGAAACTCAATTTAAGCTATCCCTAACTCAAATTGGATCCAAATCATCAAAAATTCTTTATGTGTAGGAACATAAAGATTTGGACCAATGGATGTTAGATAGCGGGTGCTCCAGACATATGACTGGGGACAAATTGAAGTTCACCAAACTCAAGTTCAAAAACCTGGGCTCAGTGGCATTTGGTAATAATGCTACACTCAAGGTAATTGGGTCAGGTAATATTGAACTTAAATCCAATTTCATTATTAAGAAAGTTCTATTGGTTGAAAACTTCAATTTTAACTTACTTAGCATAAGTCAGTTATGTGATTCTGGTTATTTAGTTACCTTCAACAATTCTAACTGCCTGATTAGAAATGCACAAGACTCAGAAATCATGCTTAAGGGCACTAGGAAAAATAATGTATACACTATAAATCTTCCCCTTATACCCAAATGCATGTTAACACAGTTAGAACAATCAAAACTCTGGCATAGGAGATTAGGTCATACCAATCTAAGAACTATCTCAAAAATTACCCAACTTGGCTTAATCAAGGGTATCCCCAAAATCAAAATAATGAAAACCTAATATGTGAATCTTGTAATCAAGGCAAACAAACCAAGTCTAGTCACAAATTGATCCAATCTGATCAAACTCAAACCACACTTGAGCTCCTACACCTTGACCTATTTGATTCACATGGAGCCAAGTCACTAGGTGGAAACCGATACTGCTTAGTGATAATTGATGACTACTCTAGGTTCACTTGGGTCAGGTTTCTAAAGACCAAAGATGAAACCCTGAACCTATTTAACAACTTTTGTAAATTGATTGAAAATCAAAATGATACCAAAATCAAAAGACTTAGGTCTGACCACGGGGGAGAATTCGAGAATCAAAGATTCGAAGAATTCTGTAAAGTAAATGGATATAAACACGAATTTTCGTGTCCTAGAACCCCCCAACAAAATGGCATAGTAGAAAGGAAGAATAGAACCTTACAGGAAGCTGCTAGGGCTATGCTCAATGAATTTGATCTACCTAACCACTATTGGGCAGAAGCAATCAGCACAGCTTGCTATATCCAAAATAGGATTCTACCTAATAAAAGGATAAATAAAACACCCTATGAACTTTACTACCATAGACTTCCAAACCTACACTATCTTAGAGTCTTTGGATGCAAAGTCCATATTCTTAATACCAAAGACTATCTTGGAAAATTCCAATCCAAGTCAAACCCAGGTATCTTTTTAGGGTACTCTACAACAAGTAGAGCTTATAGGGTCTACAACAAAACAACTAAGAAAATTGAAGAAACAACCAACTTAATATTTGATGAAGAAACTAACCCAAAATCTGATAATTCTGACTTAGCTTCATCAAATACTGATCAAGAAGATAACTCTGAAACCCCAATTGAACCCTTTAATGACTTAACAATTGAACCAACTTCTGAATCAATTGAACCAACCAATGAACCCAGAATTGAACCTATTGGATCAGCTGGACCTGAAGCTGAGCCAAGTACTAGAAAAACCAAGAAACCCAGACTCAGTCACCCAACTGACCAAATTGCAGGTGATCCAACCTTAGGAGTCAGAACTAGAGCTTCCTATAGAAATCTTAGTCAAATAGCCATGATTTCAAAGATTGAACCTAAGACTATTGAGGAAGCCCTACCTGATCCTGACTGGATCCTAGTTATGCAAGAAGAGTTAGCCCAATTTGAGAGAAACCAAGTCTGGGAGTTAGTACCTAAGCCTAAGGGCAAATCCGTAATTGACACCAAGTGGGTATTTAGGAATAAGTTAAACGACCAAGGTGAAATAGTCCGAAATAAAGCCCGCTTAGTAGCTAAGGGATTCAGTCAAGTAGAAGGGTTGGATTATGATGAAACCTATGCCCCTGTAGCTAGACTTGAGTCTATTAGGATGTTACTAGCCTTTGCATCCCATAAAGGATTTAAATTATACCAAATGGATGTAAAGTCAGCCTTCTTAAATGGGCTTATTAAGGAAGAAGTTTATGTAGGACAACCCCCAGGGTTTGAGGATATAGAAAAACCCGATCATGTCTACAAACTTAGTAAAGCCCTTTATGGACTAAAACAAGCACCCAGGGCCTGGTATGAAAGATTATCCAATTACCTGATTTCTAAAGAATTCAAACAAGGTCAAATTGACCCAACCTTGTTTGTTAAAATTTTGGAAAAGGATATATTTATTGCCCAAATTTACGTAGATGATATAATATTTGGATCAACTAACTCTAAATTTCTAAAAGAATTTGTAACAATAATGGAAAATGAGTTTGAAATGAGTTTAGTTGGGGAACTCAACTTTTTCTTAGGGTTACAAATCAAACAAACTAAGGATGGAAATTATGTACATCAATCTAAATATGCTAAAGAACTAATTAAGAAATTTAAAATGGATAACTCTAAAAGTATAAGTACCCCAATGGCCACAAATGTGAAAATAGATAATGACCCTGATGGCAAACCAGTAGACCTAAAACTTTATAGAAGTATGATAGGAAGTCTACTATACCTTACAGCCAGCAGACCTGATATACTTTTTTCAGTAGGAATGTGCGCTAGGTACCAAACTTGTGCTAAGGAAACTCACTTAGCAGCCCTAAAACGAATTTTAAGATACATTAAGGGCACCCTAAATGTAGGGATATGGTACCCTAGGACTTCATCCTTTAAGTTGTCAGGATACTCTGATTCTGACTATGCTGGTTGTAAATTAGATAGAAAAAGTACAAGTGGAAGCTGTCAACTTTTAGGAAACAGCTTAGTAAGTTGGTGCAGTAGGAAGCAACACTGTGTTGCTCTATCCACAACTGAAGCTGAATATGTAGCCTTAGGAGAGTGTGTAGCTCAACTCCTATGGATGATGCACACCCTTAAGGACTTTCAGCTAGACTACAATCAGACCCAAGTCAATATTGACAATATTAGCTCAATTAACTTAACCAAAAACCCAATACAACATTCTAGAACCAAACACATAGAAGTGAAACATCACTTTGTAAGAGATCACGTAGCTAGGGGTGAAATAGTCCTTAAGCATGTAGACTCCAAGTCCAACCTAGCTGACATATTCACTAAACCCCTACCTGAATCTGAGTTCAGCTCACTGAGAAGGCAGTTAGGATTATGCTTAGTAGAATAGAATCATTTGGTTTTTGCTTTAATTTTAAAATGTTTTAAATTGATTTTAAAATGGTGTTTATTTTAAACGTTTTCTTACTTAATCTTAAAAAGTTTTACTTTGGTATTAAAATTTTTCCTTGACTTAGTTTTATTTCAAAAACTACCCCCTTCAAAACTAGGGTTTTCTTCGAAATGGACTTAGCCTAGGCTCTAACCCTAGAACTGCATGCACCTATAGATCTAGAAGCCAGCATCTCACAAGCACCTTAGGGTACTTTGAGTGATAACCTAGAAAGGGTTGAGATGCTTAGGTCTTTGCCTTAACTCAAGATGCTTTAAGTCAGTGCATCTGCAGTAGTTGGGGCACTAAATACAAACTGAACAGCAATCAAGTTAAGTATCAAGTTTAGACAATCTAACTTGAACAATGCACTTAACTTGACTAACCCTAGCGAAAACTACTGTTTATAACAGTTGGTAAGTAGCTAATTGGGTTAGACACGTCCCTAAAGATTTAACCAGACTTAGGTTCCAGGTTGATTCAGTACAGCAAATGCTTTAATTATTGCAAAAATTTTTTCTGCATTTTTGATATATGTCAAAGGGGGAGAGTTGGAAAGGAAACAGGGAACAAAATTTTTTTTAAAATTTTTTCCTATCGTCTTCTTCAAAAAGTTGAACTGAAAAAATTGGTGAATCAAAGTTAGTTTTATTTCTAAACTCTGAATTTTTTTGAAACTTAATGTTTTTGCTTAAAATTCTTGTTAAGCTTAAAGGTTGTAAAATTCTCTTTAAAAATTTCCAACTCTGAACTATGTGTTTTGAAATTATGTTTAAGCTTAACGTAGTGTCTGAAATTTTCCAAAACTGAAAATTTTCTAAGTCTGAAATTTTTCCAAAACTGAAAATTTTCCAAAGTGTGAAATGTTCCTAAAACTGAAAATTTGTCTAAAGTTTTCCAAACTTAGAACATCTTTTCAAAAAAATTAGCAAAAAAACTTTAGAGTTTTCCCAACTTATTATCAAAACATGAAATCTTCTAAGTACTTAACTCACACCACCTATTTTTGAAAAACCTAGGGGGAGATTTCTTCCAGGGGGAGGGAATCTAACTTAGGATTTCAATATCAGCATTTTTTTTCCTTAACTTTTTGAACTAGGTTGCCATATATCAAAAAGGGGGAGATTGTTGGTGCAGAATGCACCCAAGTCAAACCTGTGTTTTGATATTGGCAAAAGGGTTCAAAAGTTAAGGGTTAGTTGTTGTCTAACAAGTTTCTTGAGTGTACAGGAAAAGCCCTAGCGAAGGAATGCTAGGCACTGGCAAAGGAATGCCAGCCAGAAGAAAAGCCCTAGCGAAGGACTGCTAGGCTCTGGCGAAGGACTGCCAGAATGGACAAACCCTAGCGAAGGAATGCTAGGCACTGGCGAAGGGCTGCCAGAAGAAAAGACCTAGCGAAGGGTAGCTAGGCACCAAGCGAAGGGCAGCTTGGCAACTCAAGACCTGGCGAAGGACTGCCGGGCAAAAGTCCAACTGGAGGATCCGGTTGGCACCAGGTAAATTCTCCCGAGAGGAGTAGGTGAGGACGCGTTCCCCTTGAGGGAACATTAGGCGTCGGTTCGACCTAGGGCTCCATTTTGGAGACCAAAGTCAGAACCAAGACAGCTAAGGCTGTATAAAATAATAATATAATTGTTATTTGGACTAACCCTGGATGCAGGATCGAAGGACTGAGTATCTGCAGCTCAGAGAGCCTCAAAGGAGTGAGGCAGAAGCTGAGCAGGGCGCCCCGGACGATCCGGGCGCCCCCAAGGTCAACCCAAGTCTGTAAGAACCTCAACGCGCTTCGCCCCGCTTGTCGCGGGCGCCCCGCGTGTCGCGGGCGCCCCCACTGCCAGCTGCCGAAGCGCATCCCTGCGAAGCCGAGGAGATTAGGCTTTGACCGGTCAATCCGGGCGCCCCGAGCCATCCGGGCGCCCCGGTCAAACCGGATCCCGAGGATAAGGGGATCAGACGGCGACCGAGCAACAACCGGATCTGCTGCCACGTGGGGGGGCGCCCCCATCGACTAGGGCACCCCCAGGCCCTATATAAAGGGCCCTCGACCTCCTTCTTCAAAGCATCAATTACTGCGACGCTTCCACGCTCTATAGCTTTCATTCAACGCATCCAAATGCTGCGACGACCGCGCTCTGCCCCAGGAACTTCCCGACTCAAGTCCGAAGCGCCGTCGACCTCCCGCTGCACCGAAACTCGAGCCTACCCCGGGAGTTGGTAAATACAGAAGTGTAATCTTTCTTATTGCAAACTGTATTTCTCTTCTGTATTCATTCTACGCATTATAGAATTGCCCAAAGTAAACGGTCAACGACCGTGGGCCTTGGAGTAGGAGTCGACCCAGGCTCCGAACCAAGTAAAACGACCTTGTTAGCGTTGTGTTGCTTTGTCTCTATTTCCGCCACGCACTTACTCTTTTCTCTCTAATCCGAACGATTTGCGACATTCACCCCCCCTCTATCGCATCTCTCGATCCAACAAATTGTGTGACACGAGTTACACAATTGATTTCCAACCAAGTCAATGTCTAGTTAGACAACATGACACCTTGGACACGGTTCTAGTAGGAACAAAAGTAGACAATATTTATCAAGTTTCATTTAAAAGTGCTACTAATGTTTCTGCTAAGTGTTTCATGTCGAAAGAAGAAGAGTCCACCCTTTGGCACCGGAGGCTAGCACATGTGAACATGAAGAACATCCGGAAGTTGGCCAACAAGGGATTAAGTTCGTGGCTTACCAAGCATCAAGTATGAGAAAGATAAACTTTGTGATGCATGTCAAATGAGTAAGCAAACAAAATCTGCACATAAAGGTAAAAGCACTGTAAGTACTTCTACTGCATTAGATTTACTTCACATGGATCTATTTGATTGTAGTACTATCATATC
>JAGFNQ010006493.1:0-78770 GCA_024364735.1 Boesenbergia rotunda
GTCCAAAATCGCGAGATTTCAAAATAGGTTTTCAGAATAATTGTAGTTTCCGGTACAAAGAAAACTTACATATTTCCAAAATTAGAAAATTTCTAAAATAGAAAAATTTCCAAAATTGGAAAGTTTCCAAAGATGGGAAGTTTTCACAATTATTATAAAAATTTAGAACACCTAGAAAATTTCAAAAGTTTGCGAAATTTCATGAGGATTTCCAAACTTTGAAATTCCCTAAATCTAAAATTTAATATAATTGGAAAGTTTCCATAATTGAAATTTTTTCCAAAATTTAGATATGACAAAGTTTTCCGCAAAACAATTATATGATTATGTCGAACACTAACCGGCTCTGATACCACTGTTGGGACCGGGTGCATGTCGACAAGGATACGGGTTCGTAAATTTTAAATTTTACGTGCAGCGGAAGAATTAGCATAAAATAATTTCTAAATTATTTTAACCACGTATCTAGCATGCACCTTATGGTGTGTGGACATAATCATAAAATAAAACTTTGCGGAAAAAGTAAACTAATTTACTAAGTACCTCTCGTAACTCGAAGTAAGGGACGAGATCCAACCGTAGCGTCCCTTGGAAACTCCGCCTCTATTCGCGTCCACGCCGAGTTCTCTTCGGGATGACTTCGCAAAGTCACAAGTTTTGTGCCGACGAGAACTACTAGATTCTCGGAAGGCACAACTAGAAGAACAAGAGAAAAGATAGGAAACTAACCACCAAAGTAACGGAATCAAAATTCCGGGAAGAGAGGAGTTGTTATCCGCTTCTTCTTCTACTTGATTGGCTTCTCCTTCTTCTTGATAGCTCACGGCAACCAACTTGGAGGGGTGAGGGTGCGCCGGCCCTAGTTTGGACAAGGGGAGCCGGCCCTAATCCTTAAGGAGGGCGCCGGCCCTAAGGGAAGAAGAAGAGAGAATAAGAGAGAGAGGGAGAGAATTATCTCTTGATAGCTCTATATCGATTAGAAATTCAAGGCTTGCCTTTGGTTCCTTTATATAGTAGCCTCTCCCTCGCCAAGTCTCTCTTTTAACGGAATTAATGGAATTAGTTATCATAAGAAATTTATCCTATAAATTCTCTTATGAATTATTTCGTTTAAACCAAGTTTTATTATAACTAACTTTATAATAAAACTAATTCATCTCTCCTTTTATTATGAAATAAATTTTATAAGAAATTTATAAACTTTCTTATTATGGAAAAATCAATTCATAATTGATTTTATAAAATTAAAATAAACCATTCCATGGATCATTTTAATTTCCATAAAAGGAATAAATTTCTATAAATTTATTTATATAAATTTCTTTACACAAATTTATTTATCCATAATTTATAAAACAAATCGCACTAGATTTATTTTATTAATTAAACCAATTAAATTGGTTTCTTCCCTTTAATGTGGCCGGCCAACCCAAGGGGTTTGACACCCTCTTTGGCCGGCCAAACCAAGCCGAACCAATCACGAATTAAACTCATTTAATTCGCCCAATAAGCCTTCAAAAGACTTAGCCATTTTAAGTTTCCGTTGCGCCTCTGATTAACTCAGATTCGACTTATTTCTCTTGATCGGAAAATCCAATTTTCAACTCGTTTTAAATCCCTCGGATTACTCGTAGTGCATGTGACTAAATAGGCTTTCGATTTATGTTGGCCGTCTATAATTAACTAATTATAGAACGATCATGAGTGGCACCTAGTAGTACATCATGACCCCCAATTAATCGAAAGATCAACGGTTGTCCTCAGAAGTAATTCTGAAACCCTTCAGCAGCTCTAATGAATCGTGCCCCATTCCCTTCACCACCTTATACCCACTTGGTTCAGGACATGGTCTGTTTGTGTCAGTCCCCACTAGACTGACTACGTCACACCTAGCCCAAGTAGTGTCTTTCTCGTCCTTTGGATTTCTAATTACTCTCATGTATTTAAGAGACTCGCACTCTAAACATGATATACTCTGGCTAGAGATTTTGAGTAACAATCCGACGATAGGCCTGGGTATACATCTCCTCGCAAGGAGTGGTGAATCCTTTGTAGGCTGTTCAAACATCTTCGGGCACTTCGGCTTATACCCAATCATCCTGGGTCCACACCTCCTTGGAGATGCTTGCTTAAGATGTTAAAGTATAAGTCTCCATGACCAAGATGACTTGAACACCGCAAGTCAAAGGAACATCGCACTTAAGCTGCAGTAAGAACTTCATTGACATATCTATATAGATAACCATATGAAGTCTTACAGCTAGTCACTCCAATGAACTAGTTCCCTTAACTAGCATCCATGTTTATCTCCGGACATCCCAATGTCACCAGCCAGTGAGAATGAGCTGATTAGAGAATAACCCATGCTAGTCTCAACAGAATTGATAGTGTCCGTTTTTATCAATTCATCGACTAGGGATATTTTCAATACTTCACATTTGCACATTTAGAGATAATCACTAGTTGTGATCCCATCACAAATTCTCTTATGCTGTGAGTTGTATTACGGACATTCAGTAGATGAGTTTAAGATCCCAATCAAATACACAAACATGTATACTCAAATAGTGAATTATTATTTATTAAAATAAATGTTTACAATCATAAGGCGATTGCCTTAGGACACTTCTCTCATATCACTAACAAAAGACTCATCGTCCCTGCTCCAGTAGCCTCAATCTGTTGTCTTCAAGCTCTCTTCGACTTTGGCTCTCGTCCCTCGGATGCATGCAAGTCCTCGACTTGTCTCCCATGCCACCCTTCACGTATGTCTCGAAATCCGCTTCCCTGGGCTCATCGTCCCTGCTTTGCCCATGGTCCCTCGGATGCATGCAAGCCCACTACTTGTCTCCCATGCCATCCTTCACCGGTTCCGAAGATGTCCAACTAAGTCAATGTGTATCCTGCAAACTTGCACACTCAAATATACATATCAAACACAAGGGTGAACCTAACTTAAACCCTTTGCCCAAATATCAAATCACATAGTCACTCCGAACTATAGATTGCCCCAACAGTTGGGGCCGCCCCCGGCAGTGCTGAGAGAGAGGGATGCGATCCTCCTCCTCATTGGTAAACTCGGCCGCACGAGGCCTTTTTGTTTGGTGAGATGGAGGGACCGTTGGTTTTCGACGGTGGTCCCGTGCTTCGCTCTCCTCCTCCACTCCCTCCTCGGCAGGCAATATGAGGCGCGACCATCTGGTTGGGGTCGGCTCGCTTTCCTAGTGGGCTTTGGCTCCGCCACAGAAGCCTGAACAGACAGGGCCTTGTCGCCCCTTCTTCCTCAGCAGGAACAGAAGGCTGGGAAGTGGTCAGCTCCTCGCTTGGAATCTGCTCGAGGCCCTCGGAAGGCTTGGCCACGGAGGGTTAGGAGGTTAGAGGAGGAGCCAAAGCCTGTTCATCCGCAAGCTCCCACTTGAGAAGCTAGCTCATGGCCCTGGAAAGCATGAGCTTTTCTACAACATAGACAACAAAACGTCAGTTAGCATAGATAAGTGGTAAATAAAACAGCGCACTTACGGGGGTCGGGGCTGAGACGAGTGACATTGCGGCTGATCCCAGCCCGATACAGGAGCTCCTCGCAGGAAACCAGGCTGTGTTCATGGAACTCCATCCCGGCTAGAATGCTCCTGGCCCGCTGGTATCCTGGGTCTCGCTAGAAATCGCCCAGGTCAGGAGGCGAAGGTAGGTCCTCGCGCCAATGGGTGGGACAGAACGGTCACTCGGCAAGTTGGATGAAGAAAAAGCGCTCCTTCCATCTCTTATGGGAGGAAGGGAGGCTACTGATGAATTTGTGGCTTGGACGGGCGATGAAATTGAAGGCCCCCGTAGAAGCTAAGCATGGAAGAAAGAAATAATGAAAAGAATGGGGGGTCAAAGGTATATTGAATAATTTGAAGAGAATGAATGTCCCGCCCATCTGGGTGAAGACATTTGAGGTCATCTGATGCAACGACACATCAAAGTATTGAGAGATGGCCATGAAGAGGGGGGGGGGGATGAGAAAGTGTATTCCAAATTCTACCTGCCCTAGGGAAAAAGTAAAAAAAACCTAAGGGAGGCTCTACAGGGGGCTGGTCAAGATTGGGAACCCTAACCTTCATCTCCGTCAGTATGTCATAGGTCTCGCAGGTAGCTCTCAGGGTGGCGGACTTCAGCTTAGAAGACGTGGCCTCATACCACTCTGGCTGATAAGACCTCTCTTCTTCGGGGTTTCCCTTCTTACCCTGGTCTCTCTTTCCTTTTCCTTCCTTGCTCATGTCTACGAATGAAAGAGGGAGAAGAAGATGAAAGGTGAGTGGAACTTACACGTGGAGAAGAAACCCTAGAAGAAGCTATTAGACAGCAATAGGATGCACCAGCTATGATAATCGGTAATGCAAGAAGACGGAAGGACGCTTTCGCCTCCCCTTTTATAGGGAAGAAGCCGCCCTCACGTGAGCAATAGAGGCGCAACACGTGGATGACTGTCCATCTCGAGGCGTCACCCCCCCCCCCTTTATGGTCGTCGGTTTGTATGGCCCCTACGACACGTATCAGAAGGAGATCACTGCGAAAAGATCTGGCTACGTGGCGATGTCATCCTCGTTAGAACGCTTCCTCGCCATTAAGAGACCCCACATGCTTTTAATGGGTGATGAACTGCTATCATTGCCGGGCCTTGGAACTCGTAGGCACTTTTGGATTAATTCAAAGGGTCGTCTCAGGCCAAGGAACGAATGTTTCGATTCCTCGGACCCGACAAGTCGCCAAGAGAAAAAAAACAACAATATGGACCCTGCAGACACTTAGCTTCCCCTCATTGTATCACCAGCCTAATCAGTCAGCCACACTTCCTTCGATTAGACTTGAATGGGGGACTTGTGATAGGGATGAACATCCCGGGGTGGACACATGGCACGGGAAAGCTATGTGGCAGGGCCCGCCAAACCAGAGCTCTGAGGTCAAACCGAGACTATCTCGGAAAAATGGATCAGAGCCCGAGATTAGACCTGCAATCGGGCACCTGAGACTACTTCGGGAGAACGGAGGAAAACCCCAGAGGTCAGACCGGGTATCGGGCTCCCGAGACCATTTCGGGAAAATAAATGAAGGCCCTGAGGTCAGCTTGGAAGATGAAACTCCGAGACCAGCTCAGGAGAGTGGAGCTCAAAGATGAACATAAGAGTTAGAGAGCCTGAATTTAATTAGTCATTCCTCTTTCCAAAATAGAAAAGTCATCGCATAATTATTGCCTGCAATGCGCGACAATTAAGGTCTTAATGATCGCAATGACCGTTACCAAAAGATAGGATATCTATCAAGTAATCGATGATTAAGGGGCGTGGAGGAGAACATGGGGGCATGTGTGACCGAAACCTCAGGTATATAAGCTGTCTCGGCATCCAGGTAAAGGGGTAAGCTTTCCGAACTTAGAGACAACTTTGATTCCTTGTTATCCTCCGAAAAAAGATAAAATCCCTGACTTGAACGTTGGAAAGGGCTCGACCGGAAAATCTTTCGGTATGTTCCCTTTAACGCTCATGTTAATCTTGCAGGGCGTGGACATCCTCTCCCCGTCACCGTCTTCGTGAACTATGCCTTGGTGACTCATTATCCGCGTTATTCGCTTCCGAAATAATAAAATTTTAATATCTATACGATTAGTCACTATTAGGCATTAATTAATTAGACGCAATCAACTTTGTCAAATTCCTCCTAGTTGTACAAGTTGTTATCTTTTGATTTGGTCCAGCTAATCTTTGCACATTCACTGCATACGACATATATATGATTGAAACTACTAAATCGATTGACCTCATCGCACTGCGCCTTATAATTGAATTTAAACATTTTCAATAACAATTTAAAATTAAAAAAATCTAACTATATAGATTCTAACCATTTAAGTTTAATCATCATCTAAAATAGTTGACGATGAGAATAAATAATATTAAACCAAATTAATTTGGGATGATAATAGTTGGCGCTTGACAATTGAGCATTTATCGACATCAACAAGTCAGAATATTGTAATATCAAAAAGTCATAATAGACATATAGTTTAGTAGCGCATCTAATTAATTAGCTATACACATGCCATTATAGTCGTCATTACCATCTTCATTATCGTTCATACCTAACTTTGTGGAATGGACTGATGATTAATACATAAGTATTATTAACATAAGGTCTATGGGTCAAAATCTGGCAAAGCCAATGTGTCCACCCTCCCCATGCACTAGTCATAGCATCCGGTCTAGTAACCTCCGTAATTTACCTCCTCCGTGATGACCCTGGGACGGGTTGATATGGGCGCTGGAGGCAAGCGAATCACCTTTTGCCAACATAACGTTCATAACTAGTATAATATGTATTAATTATTATATCTGAGATTATGGTATAACAGAAGGATGATTAATTATCTCTCAAATACTATCCTTAATTAACTATTTTATATTTTATAAGAATTTTTTTAAAATGGATATTGATGGGGATGAGCATCCCGGGATGGACACGCAGCATGGGAAAATTACGTGGCAGGGCCCGCCGAGCCAGAGCTCCGAGGTCAGACCGAGACTATCTCGGGAGAGTGGATTAGAGCCTCGAGGTTCGACCGACAATCGGACTCCCGAGACTACCTCGGGTGAACAGGCGAAAGCCCCCAAGGTCAAACCGAGTTTCGGGCTTCCGAGACCATTTCGGTAAAACAAATGAAAGCCCTGAGATTAGCTCGGGAGATGAGACTCCGAGATTGGCTCGGGAGAATGGAGCCCAAAGATTAACATAAAAGTTAGAAAGCCCGACCTCAAGTAGTCGTTCCTCTTTCCAAAATAAGAAAGTCATCGGATAATTATTGCTCGCAACGCGCAAGCAATTAAGGCCTTAATGATCGCAGTGGTCGTT
Organism: Boesenbergia rotunda; assembly: GCA_024364735.1. Taxonomy (NCBI): domain Eukaryota; kingdom Viridiplantae; phylum Streptophyta; class Magnoliopsida; order Zingiberales; family Zingiberaceae; genus Boesenbergia; species Boesenbergia rotunda. The sequence goes on from JAGFNQ010006493.1 coordinate 6,886, forward strand.
ACTCAAAGATAGGATATCTATTAAGTAACCGATGATTAAGGAACGTGGGGACACGTGTGATCGAAATCTCAGATATATAAAATGTCTCGGCATCTATGTAAGGGGGGGGAGGGTAAGCTCTCTGAACTTAGAGAAAATCCTGATTCTTCGTTGTCCTCCGTAGAGAGTTTAGATTCCTGGTTTGAGCGTCGAAGTGGGCTCCATTGGAAAATTTTTCGATGTATTCCTTTTAACGTTCGTATTAATCTCGTAGAGCATGAGCATCTCCTCTTTGTCACCGTCTTCGTGGATTATACTTTGATGATTCATTATCGACGTCGTTTTCTTTCAGAATATGAAAGGAATAGATATAAATGTAGGATGTTAGACTTTTGATTAATGAGCTGATTTATTGTGATGATCGAAAAATTTCCATTATACTAATTTCTTTCTTATGGAATTTGCATGTCATCGATGGCTTAACTGCTACCGTCAATTGCATATACGTCATTCCTTATATACGTATACTCTCTCCCTCAAATTCCTAACGCAAAAAAAATAATATATAAGATTATAATAATTCAACGTCGCGTCATTGACTTTGAAAAAAATTATTTAATGTTCTATTTAACGCCGCGTTAATTGCATATACGTCATTTCTTATATTTTTTTTGTCATTGACTTGTACGACTTGCGACGGATACGAGTGGGGTTGGTAATTTTTTTTTTTATAAATAGCTGTTCAATTTAATGCTTACTATAAATAAAAAAACATATTGAAGAAATATATGATAATAATAAAAAAATTTTAAAAAAAATTAATTTTTAATATAATAACGATGGAACATTGTATAAATTTATGTTAGAAATTTACGATTATAGTTATCCTTACGACGACTTTAATTAAGGGCACAAAGAATTGATTCACTGATCTGATAAATTGTAGATAAGTCCAAATCAAGATATATAACTTCTGCACCGAATATATATATATATATATATATATATATATATATATATATATATATATATATATATATATATATAATCTCAACTCATGCTTTTAATATACATCAATAAGTCATAATAAGTGGCATTATCAAAAAGTCATAATCCCACCTATTATGGCTTTTTGATGTTACAACATGAAAATGTCATAATACACATGCATATAGTTTAGTAGTGCAATTAATTAAGGGTATGGTGTAATTAGGTTTAATTCTAAATATGTTTAATAGCTAGTTTAGGTAAATTATAAATATATAAATAGTTTAACTTGGTCCTTGATACAGGATGCTAGTTGGTTGCAGATTATTTAGACTAGAGCTTCTTCAGATATACACTACATTTCGAAGACGGGTACTTCTCCCTTGATTCTTGCAGTTTTGTTTACCTTAAATGCATGATCATTTTACTTTCTGAATAGGATTGCTTTATCTTAAATCTATTTGTCTTATTTTTCCGCTTGATACTTATTCGTGCTTGACCTTTGAGTGATAATTCAAATTGTTCAGTTATACAGTCTCATCTCTTGGCTGCTGATCTATAGCGTACTATGTGTACATGTGTACTGTAGAATAATTATTTGACCTATCTAGGATTTGGTTGGCATTAGATAACCCTACCCAGTAGATTAGTGCATGTTTATTTATTTTGGTGTTGATTGTGTTTTTCGTATGTTTCCTTATTTTGGTGCTATTGGTGTTTTTCTGTTTCGCATGGTTTTAGGTTTGATGGAGGTGTTATATATTAGTGGCATGTATCATAGCATTCAGGTCGACGACCGCAGGCTCCTTGGTGGTTGAGACGGGTCGTCGGGTATATTTTCCTGTTGTACCACGCTTAGTTGGAGTTGTGTGCAAACAGTTGATACTCCCAGGTGTTTAGAGGTCCCCCAGGTGTTTCGGGATTTTTCATATCAGGGCCACGATTGTCGTGGTGTATTTGCATAGCCCCAGGTGCTTGGCGCTTGTATCTTGTCTACTCAACCTACCCATTGTTGAGGCAATCGACCCTAAAATGATTGGAAGATCATGATTTTGATGTGTGTGTGTGTGAATATGTTTAAGGTTAGAGTGTTATGTTGTATTTGATGTGTGATTGAGTTTGCAGGACTTGGAGAATCACACATGGTCAACATATCCGAGGGACGAGAGTCGAGGGAGGAGGACTCCAAGGGCAAGCCGGGAAGTGGACTTCAAGGGCACACGTGAAGGGTGGCATGGAGGCAAGCTAAGGGAAGGTTTGTGTGCGTATCCGAGGGACGAGAGCCAGAGGAAGATGACTTCAAGGGGTGAGCCAAGGAGTGAACCTGAAGGCATACGTGAAGGAGTATGTGAAGATTGGCTGGGAGTGAGTGGGCAGTCGACTGGCCAGACACAGAAGGTTTTCAGCCTTCTACCAGTCGACTGGCCCAGAGGCAGTCGACTGGTATACCTCGAAAACTAGCCATTGGCTAGCAATTAATGCTAGGGCAGTCGACTGCTCCATGGGCAGTCGACTGATGCGGGGCTGGACAGACTGCGAGTTTGTCCTGTTCTCTTATAAAAGGAGGACCTTTTTGCACGTGAGCGGTACGGTTCCGTACTATAACGAAGTGCTGCCCGTGTGAAAAGCTTTCTCAACTTCCTCTCTCTCATTTACTACATTCTGTAAAGAGGAAGTCCACCACTGTAAAGATTTCTCCACCTGAAGGAGATTTTTCATAGTGAAAGTGGTGTCGTGCGTGGATCATTGGATTAGTCACCCATCTAGGTGGATACCAAGTAAAGTATTGTTGTTAGCATTGTTCTTTTATTCTTTTGCATATTATTGTTTCTACTGCGCTAACAAACTTGTAGAGATTCAACCGAAAATGTGCTATTCACCCCCCCTCTAGCACGCCAGTCGATCCATCAGTTGGTATTAGAGCCGGTTCGTTTCGGAAGAACTCACCGTCAACCGGAGCAAGTATAATGACGTTTCAAGAGAGATACCACATGACCACCCTTCTTCGACGGGAACGACTTCGCGTACTGGAAAGGTAGGATGCAATATTACCTTATGAACGATATTGAGAACTGGATTAGCATTGCAGATGGTTTCGATGCACCCGTCGATGAAAGAGGGGAACCGACACCGATGAGATCCTGGTCGAATAAGGTCATGAAGAGGGCGCAGTCCAATGCCAAGGCCACCACCACACTACAATGTGGACTCTCAAAGGAGCAACTGAACAAGGTGGGGCCGTTCAAGAGCGCCAAGGAATTGTGGGACAAATTGGTGGAACTGAACGAAGGGTCAAACGAGTCCAGAAGAGCAAAGAAGGACTTGCTCGTGACCCAACTCCAATCCCTATCCATGAAGAGTAATGAAACTGTCAGCCAGCTGCATGGAAGAGTGAAGGGATTTGTCCATAGTCAAATTAGATGATTTATTCTGTGAATTTGAACTACACGAGCAAGCTAACATCTCGGCCAAAGAGAAGGGTATTGCCTTTATTGCAGAAAAGGAGAAGAAGAAGAGGAAGGAGAAGAAGAATGTGGTCTACTCCTCCTTATCTGACTCAGAGGCATCCAGCGCTTCCATGGATAGCGACCAAGAGGCATTTATGGTTAGAAAAATGTGTAAGGCTTTCAAAAGTTTTTCTAACAAATCATATGCTAGGAAAGGGTCCAAAGGCAAGTGTAAGGCCAAGGACATCATCTGCTACAACTGCCATCAAGAGGGACACATGAAGAACGAGTGCCCTCAACTGAAGAGAAGAGATGACAAGAAGGAGGAGAAGAAGAAATGTGACAAGAAGAGGTCGAAGGGAAAGGAGAAGGGTGCCACCAATCTCAAAGCGACCTGGGATGATCCATCATCCTCGAAGGAGGAAGAAGAGCAAGTCTCACACTTTGCTCTCATGGCAATGGACCACTCAGGTTCATCAGATGATGAAAGAAGTTCAAGCAGTGAAGATGAGAGTACCTCTTCATCATCATCCGAGTCAGAAGCATCGGTAAGTGAGGTATACCACTTACCCTCCTCTACATTAGTTAAGATTATTTCTAGTACTAACATGGATTTAGCTAAAGCTAGAAGTAAGATTAATGATCTAAAAGATGAGATTGCCATGCTTAGAATAGAATCTACAAAGCTTAAGGACGAATTACATGCTAGTTCTCTTACATCAAATGCTTCATGTTTTGAAATTGAAAATAAGGAACTAAAGAAAAAGGTAGATGCCGTCACAAAGGCACTTAGGAAATTCCAAGTAGTCTCTAGCAACCTAGACATGATAATTAATAGTCAAAGGGCCGTTTATAACAAGACCGGATTAGGATATAGGCCAAAGACAAAGGAAGTGGCCTTTGTCTCACTGACGGGTAGGATTAATGCATCTAGGAGACTAAGGGCTAAGGGAAACACCAAGAGGACATGAGTACCTAAAAGAATTTTAAATTATGCTTATGGATCAAAAATTTGGGTACCAAAAGAGTATGTTTTTCATGTTGTATAGGTAAAGGTGAAGGAGACCTCAACTATGTGGATAGTAGATAGTGGATGCTCAAGACATATAACCGGAGATGTGAGCAAGTTCACTACTATTAGCTACTTAAGAGAAGGGATGGTCTCTTTTGGGAATAGTGGAAAACTAAGAATTATTGGTAGGGGCACCATTGAGGTATCTCCTATAATTTTCATACATAAAGTACTCTTAATTAAAGATATGAAGTTTAATTTACTTAGTGTGAGTCAGTTATGTGATGCAGGCTTTAGAGTTGAATTCCATAATAGGAAGTGTCTAATTAGACATAATGAATCAAATAATGTTATATTAGAAGGGTATAGAGAGGCAAACTTGTATTATCTTGATCTTGCTTATGCTACTAACAATTTGGCTATGTGTTTCATGTCTAAAGAAGAAGAAGGGTGGTTGTAGCACCGGAGGCTTGGACATATCAACATGAGAAGCATTGCAAGAGTGACCAAGGAAGAGTTGGTGAAGGGGCTACCTATGATCAAGTATGAGAAGGCCAAATTGTGTGATGCATGCCAAGAGGGTAAGCAATCAAAATCATCACACAAAGGTAAAACCCTAACCACCACTACTTTACCATTAGAGCTCTTACATATTGATTTATTTGATTGCCATAGTACTCCCTCACTTGTAGGGAGTAAATATTATTTAGTTATAGTAGATGGCTTTTCTAGGTTTACATGAGTTAATTTTATGAAACATAAGGACGATACCCTAGAAATCTTCATAGGATTTAGCAAAAGGGTAGAAAATGAAAAACACCTCAAGATTAACTGAATTAGGAGTGACCACGGTGGGGAGTTCCAAAATTCAAGTTTCACATAATTTTGTGTAAAAAATGGATACAAGCATGAATTTTCATGCCCAAGGACTCCTCAACAAAATGGGGTAGTTGAAAGGAGAAACCGAGCCCTACAAGAAGCTGCTAGGACTATGCTTAATGCATATTCCCTTCCTAGCTATTTTTGGGCCGAAGCGGTTAACACCGCTTGTAACATTCAAAACCGAGTATTGGTACATAAGTTTCTAGGAAAAATATCCTTTGAATTATGGAATGGGAGAGTACCACAAGTCCACTACTTTAGGGTCTTTGGATGTAAAGTCTATATTTTAAATACCAAAGATGACCTAAGGAAGTTTGAGTCAAAAGCCGATGAAGGAATTCTAGTTGGGTACTCATCCAATAGTAGGGGTTATAGAGTTTACAACAAAAGGACAAAAGTGATTGAGGAGTCCTCAAATGTTAACTTTGATGAATCAACAAATACCTACCCTAGAAAAGCCTCAATTGATAAGGATATAGAAGAGGTCCAACCCCTTGCCCAAAGAATCCAAGACCTACATTTGGAGGGCAACGATCTAGGGGGAGTAAGAAGTACACTAGAGGACGAGGAAGAAGTAGTGAATGAACCCACAACCGTTAAGCCCTTGAGACATCACCAAGATCATCCTATTGACCAAATAGTGGGCGATGTCACTCAAAGAGTAAGGACTAGGTCCTATTTTAGGGACCAAACTAGTCAAATTGCCTTAATCTCTTAATTAGAACCCAAGTCTATTGATGAAGCATTGGGAGATGGAGATTAGGTCTTAGCCATGCAAGAAGAGCTAGATTAATTTGAGAGAAGTGAGGTTTGGGAGTTGGTTCCTAGACCCAATGATTGTACCATTGTAACCACAAGATTGGTCTTTAAGAACAAGCTAGATGACCAAGGCAAAATCACTAGGAACAAGGCTAGATTGGTAGCTAGGGGGTTCAACCAAGTTGAGGGATTAGACTATGATGAGGCTTATACCCCCGTAGCTAGATTAGAATCTATTAGAATTCTACTAGCCTATGCCGCTCACATGGGTTTCACACTTCACCAAATGGATGTGAAGTCGACATTCGTTAATGGGATCATTAAGGAAGAAGTCTATTTAGAACAACCCCCCGGGTTTGAGGACCCTAATTATCCAAGACACGTTTACAAATTGAGAAAAGCCTTATATGGATTGAAACAAGCTCCCCGGGCTTGGTATGAAAGGCTTTCTTCATTTTTAGTGTCTAAGGGGTTTAGGAGAGGAATAATTGACCCTACTTTGTTCCTAAAGTCTAAGGATAAGGACATATTTGTTGCCCAAGTGTATGTAGATGATATCATTTTTGGGTCAACAAACAATGACTTCCTACAAGAATTCATCAAATGTATGGAAGATGAATTTGAGATGAGTCTGGTAGGAGAGCTAACATTCTTTTTAGGACTTCAAATCAAGCAAACTAATGAAGGAACACATGTTTTTCAAACTAAATATGCTAAGGAAATGTTAAAGAAATTTGGCTTAGAAAATGCTAAGGTATCATCTACCCCATAGGAACCAATGTGAAAATGGATAGTGACCTTGAAGGTAAAATGGTAGACTCTAAGCAATATAGGAGCATGATTGGTAGCCTACTATACTTAACCGCTAGTAGACACGATATACTTTTTGCGGTAGGTATGTGTACAAGGTACCAATCTTGTGCCAAAGAGTCCCATTTAGTTGTAGTCAAGAGGATCCTAAGGTATGTCAAAGGTACCCTCAATGTCGGACTTTGGTATCCAAAGAACCCCTAGTGTTGATCTTATTGGATACACCGACTCGGACTATGCGGGTTGTAAGCTAGATAGGAAGAGTACTAGTGGAGGATGTCAATTCCTTGGGTCTTCTTTAGTTAGTTGGAGTAGTAGGAAACAACCATGCGTTGCCCTATCAACAACGGAGGCGGAATATGTGGCAATGGGTGGGTGTGTTTCTCAACTCCTTTGGATCATGCACACTTTAGAAGATTATGAGTTACATTATACCAAGGTCAAAGTCTTGTGTGATAATGTAAGTACAATCAATTTGACCAAAAATCCGGTTCACCATTCTAGGACAAAACACATTGAAGTGAAACATCACTTTATTAGAGACCATGTGGCAAGGGGAGACATAGAACTACACTATGTTGAATCAAAGTCGAACCTAGCCGACATCTTTACCAAGTCTCTTCCCGAATCAGAGTTTTCATCCTTAAGAAGAGGCCTTGAAATGTGTTTTGTAAAAGTCTAGGATGAACCTTGGGATATTGGAATTGAAAAAGTGTGCTTGATCCATTAGGGTGATACATTTGGTTCACTTGTGCTTGTGGCATATTGTTGAATCATTAAAAGTATCAAAATATGAAAACTAGACCAACTATGGAGAAGACAAGTGTTTAATCAATGGACACTTTGCCCAAAGATCATAGTTGAACATTTTAAACCTTTGAAAACCATTTTATGCTTTTTATACTTTGTCATGCTTTTAAAAGTCATATGATTGCAAAATTAGAGTGTTATTTTGATACAAAACTTAGTGGTTTTCAAGGATTTTGAGTTTTTATCAAAAGTCAAGCATGTTTGAAATTTTATATGGATTGATATTTTTCCTTGATAGAGTATATCATTTCAAACATGTCTGCAAAATTTTAAATTTTTTGGAATTTTCTGGATTTTTTTTTGGAGTTTCTGAATTTCGGCACAGAACCTGAAAATTGTCACTAACAGAGTATCAGTCGACTGCCCCATGGGCAGTCGACAGGCACGCATGTTTTCAGATTTTGTAAACTTTTTCAGAAATCCAACTTTCTCTCATTTGATGCCCTAGGGTTGGGTTGCTTGAGGCAATAATTTTGATGGTGTCAAAGGGGGAGAATGGGTGGTTTAAGTTAGAATTTTAACTTGGAATGGATGGTTAAAGGTATTTTGTCTAACTTAGACTTTGGATGATTAAAAAATAGGAGAAGATATGGATTAAGGGGGAGGTTACCTTTTAGGTTTTGATATGTCTTACATTTGTTTAAATGTTGTTTAGTGTTAAGTGGAAACTTAACTTGGATCATGAGTAGAATTGAAAATAGGAGAAGACATGGATTAAGGGGGAGATTACCTCTTAGGTTTACTATGTCTTATGTTTTTCAATTTCTATCTATTGTTATTGTTGTTGTTATTTATCTCTAAACTTAAACATATTGTCACACATCAAAAAGGGGGAGATTGTTGAGGCAATCAACCCTAAAATGATTGGAAGATCATGATTTTGATGTGTATGTGTGAATATGTTTAAGGTTAGAGTGTTATGTTGTATTTGATGTGTGTGATTGAGTTTGTAGGACTTGGAGAATCACACATGGTGAACATATCCGAGGGACGAGAGCCGAGGGAGGAGGACTCCAAGGGCAAGCCGGGAAGTGGACTTCAAGGGCACACGTGAAGGGTGGCATGGAAGCAAGCCAAGGGAAGGCTTGTGTGCGCATCCGAGGGACGAGAGCCAGAGGAAGATGACTTCAAGGGGTGAGCCAAGGAGTGAACCTGAAGGCATACGTGAAGGAGTATGTGAAGATTGGCTGGGAGTGAGTGGGCATCGACTGGCCAGAGGGCAGTCGAATGCCAAAACTCACAGAAGGTTTTCAGCCTTCTACCAGTCGATTGGCCCAGAGGCAGTCGACTGGAATACCCCGAAAATTAGCCGTTGGCTAGCAATTAATGCTAGGCCAGTCGACTGCCCCAGGGGCAGTCGACTGGTGCGGGGCTGTACAGACTGCGAGTTTGTCCTGTTCTCCTATAAAAGAAGGACCTTTTTGCACGTGAGCGGTACGGTTCCGTACTATAACGAAGTGCTGCTCGTGTGAAAAGCTTTCTCAACTTCCTATCTCTCATTTACTACGTTCTGTAAAGAGGAAGTCCACCACTGTAAAGGTTTCTCCACCTGAAGGATATTTTTCATAGTGGAAGTGGTGTCGTGCGTGGATCCTTGGATTAGTCACCCATCTGGGTGGATACCAAGTAAAGTATTGTTGTTAGCATTATTCTTTTATTCTTTTGCATATTATTGTTTCCATTGCGCTAACAAACTTGTAGAGATTCAACCGAAAAAGTGCTATTCACCCCCCTCTAGCACGCCAGTCGATCCATCACCCAATATAGCGGTGGTTGGTGTGTGTACAGTGCAGGTCATGACATCATGTGCATATTGTGCATTGTGCATTTTGCTTGTGTTTGCTGCATTTGTTTGAGCTATGATTGTTGCATTTGATTGACATGCATATACAGTTATGATTTGCATTTTATATGATCTAGATATGTTCGGCAGTATTAGTTGTTTATGGAGGTGTTAGGGGGGATTTTTGTCTTTGCCCCTACTTGTTACATGGTTTTCAGGTATGTTTTATTTTGTATAGGGGCATTGAGTTTATGTTCTTTATTCCGGAGACTGTATACCCTTTTGTTTCTTGATGCTTATGTTACCATTTTTATATACTATGCATTTATCTGTTCTTATACCCGCAGAGTTCCGTCCGTAACTCACCACCCCTTGTTCTTCTTTTTGTTTCAGGTAGTCGATAACTATGTCTCGTGCCGCCAGGAGAGGATCCAGCTGCCAGTCTCCCAGTTTGAGTATTTAATTTTATTGGTTTTTCGTATACTTGTAGTAGCTTTATAGTATTAGTGTCGTTTTTGGTTTTAGAATCGTTTCAGATGGTATATGATTTCCTTTAGATATGTATTTATTTATTTCTGTTGGATTTCGGTTTGCTGCGCTTAGTTATAGAGATTTATGTATTATGTTTATTATTTGTCACTTATTTTATTTAATTGTGAGGTTGTCGAGGTATTTTGGGTTCCTGTGGGTTTTATGAAGTTATTTTTGGCGGTTTATCGGAGCGTCAGTTTTCTCGAAGCTTGTGATGTCTTTATGTTTTTTTTTGTATTTTGGATTTTTTTCGAGTGTGTCTAGGTAATTTAGGAGTTTTTATTTTAAATTTTTGTAGAGTGTATCTGATACGAATTTAGTGGTATCAGAGCGTAGGTTTTTGAGGTAACTCGGATGTTTTGTTTCAGATTTTATAGAGATTATCTGTGGATTTTTATGGAGTTATTTTCGGAGCATTTGTTTTATGAGGTTTGCGATGTCGTATGTATTTGTTTTGGGATTTTCGGATTTACGAGGTTTTGTTCAGTTTATTTGGTTTTGGATTTTCGAATATTTTTGAAATCATTTTCTTGACTTAGATGTATTGGGACTTGACGACAATGAACTCTCCAGGCGACGAGCAAGTAAGTTGATAAATTTATTAGTAGTTATATATTTTAGAAATACTTGTTAAATATTTTAATAGGATGACTCGTGTATAAGGTATTATTTCTTGTGTCGGTATGATAGAGATATGCTATATTAGTATTGTGGTGTATGTTTTAGGAAATCATTAAGTATGAATGATATTGAGGGCATATTGGTGGATATCTTGGATTTAGAGGTCTTGTGTGTGGATGGATAGATGACTTTCTCTTTTATAAAGAGTCATCCCGATAGGTTTTGACCGAGGATAGTATAGAGATGGTGAATATTATGAAACCCTTATATGCAAGATAAGTAAATTATCGGTGGATTTATGACGTTATGGTTTGTTAGTTAATAGTTGTCTTTGATTGATGAATTATAGGCGAAATCGGTAGATGTGATGATTTGCTTTAGGTTAGAACTATATTTCAATGTCCTTTGTGGTAGATCTATAATAAGAGAGTAGGTTATTCTAGAGAGATTTCACTAGGTTGTTGTAGTGATCGTGTGTTGATATGAACTTGATTCTTGGGAAGAATTGAGTTTGGTTAACCATATTAGAGTTTAGGATTTGACTTAATATGATGATTAGGTTAGGAAGTAACGCGTGGTTACTTAAAATTTAAAAAGTAGATATTGTAGTTAGAATTTATCTTAATTTTTCTTTATGTGTAGTTCAACCATATCCAGCATACCAGCCTACAGTTGAAGAGCCGTAGCGGATGATCGAAGCAGTAGTTTATCTGCCTCAGCAGTCGGTCGTACATTCAACATTTCAGTAAATGCAGCCAGCCGTAATTCAGATGATTCAGCCGCAGCCTAATCAGATGAAGTCACCATCAGTTCCAGAGATAGACTAGGTTTACGCTGTCATTAGAAAGGAGGCACCCCAGGTCGATGAATTAGGTTTCAGTGATATTAATGAGCTATAGAGTACACACACATAGATCACAGTTTGTGTCTGGGTCTCTACCATTCGGAGAAGTAGGGGGATAGTTCCCAAACTGAGTAGGTTTATAGATCGGTTCCTAAATTAGATAATTAGGTATTTACTATCTTAGTGTTAGTATGGTAGGTAACTTGTTTGATCAGCGGTAATGGTTGTGACGGACCATGAGAGCGAATCGTTGATTTATTACGAGTATGACCTACTAGCTCAAATTGTCGAGTCGAGTAGTTAGGGTTAAACCGTCAAACAATTTATTGAGGTTTAGGATTTCAGCCTTTGAGGTGTGTAGTGAATGATTTTCGATTAGTGTTTATACTGTATATGGAAGGTTAGCATCTGCTTGGTTTAAGAGCAAAATTTGGAGGACCAAATTTTTATTAGTGGGGGAGAATGTAAAATACGGAAAATAATAATAATAATAGTAAATAAATGTATAGAATAAATATATATATATATATATATATTAATATATATATATATAGGAATATATATAAATTTATATATAAACACCGTAAATAGGAGTTTAAACATGGAAACAACTTCATGGAAATTTTGGAATAATTTTCCTGAATTTTTGGAAATATTTCGTAGGAAAAATTGGACATGTGATGGACCAGATATGAATTATTTAAGGAAAGGTTTGATTTTCGGAATATATTTATATATATAAATAAGGAAAAATTTAAATTTATATGTGTATATATAAATCCTTTCCGTGCCCTAAACTCACAGAACCCGGCCCCTCCCTCCCGATCGCTCCTCCCCTCTTCGCGCATGCGATGGAAGCAGGAGTGCCACCCTCCTCGATGCGAGCTCAACGCCACCGGTGGATCTTCGATTGTTGGCAACTTCTCCTCTCTTGATCCAAGCCGACGCGAGCCGACGCCGACATCATGATCCCTTTTCTTTCTCTTCTTCTCCACCAAGGCTTCCCCTTTGCACAAATCATTCTTCCCTATTTCCAATCTATGAGTGAAGCCACCCTAGAGGCCGTCGAACCTCTCTTTTCTCCCTCGGATCTCTGCCTTGTGTTGGCTCATTGACTATTGTTTCAGACGATTTTTGTACAACACTGGCGCCTGTGGTCGAGCGTTCATCGCCCAGTCTCGAACAACATCACAAATCTCTTTACTACTGCACCACTGTTGGGACCGGGTGCATATTGACATGGATGCGGGTTGGTAATTTTAAAATTAATTACGTGCAGCGGAAGGTTTAACATAAATAATTTCTCAAATTATTTAACCACACATCTAAGCATGTAATTTTATCTTGTGTAGACATGATCATATATTTAAAATTTTTGCAGAAACGTAAACTAATTTACTTATTACCTCGCGTAACTCGAAGGAAGGGACGAGATCCAACCGTAAGCGTCCCTTGGAAGCTCCGCCTCTATTCGCGTCCACGCCGAGTATCTTCAGGATGACTTCGCAAAGCCACGAGTTTCGTGTTCTCGAGAACTACTAGATTCTCCTAGAACGCGACAAGAAAAACCAAGAGAGAAGTCGGAAGACTAACCACAAACGGATGGCCGGAATCAAAATCCCGGCGAAGCAAAAGAAGAGGTTTGCGGCAAAAAGATCCTTGCGGCAAACTCTAATTCCGGCAGCACCTTCTTCCGGCCAAGAGATGGCCGGAGCTTCCTTCTCCGGCAGCAGGTGGTGGTCGGCAGGGAAAGGGCAGGGGCGGCCGGCTAGTGCTCCTTCTTGGGGCAGGTTGGCGCACGGCAAGAAGGGGATGAAGAGAAGAAGAGAAAAAGCGTGAGAGAGAGCCTATGCCTTGGGTCCTTTATATAGTGGCCTCTCCATCATCAAGCCTCTCAAATATGGAATAACTTATTCCATCATGCTAAGTTTGATTTTATATCATGGTTAAAATCATATTTTAATTCATGATAAAAATCAATCAAGTCTCTTCTCTTCTATGGAATAAATTTCCTTATCATGGTAAATCAATCCATGATTGAATTTATAAAATAAACCAATCCATGGTTCATTTTAATTTCCATGAAGAAATAAACCAAACCTTGGTTTATTATATAAAAATTTATATCATTCATAATTTTATAAAACAAACCACACTTGGTTTATTTTATAAATTGAACCAAAACTTGGTTCTCTCCCTTTGTTGTGGCCGGCCAAGCAAAGAGGATGGAGGCCCTCTTTGGCCGGCCCATCCAAGTCACGCCTCAATGAATTAAACTTATTTAATTCATCTATTAAGTCTTCAAAAGACTTAGCCATTTTACGCTTCCGATGCGTCTCTGAAAAATTCAGATTCGACTTATCGTTTGGCTCAACCAAACTTAATCTCTCTTGATTGGAAAATCTAATTTTTGACTCGTTTTAAATCCCTCGGATTACTCGTAGTGCGTGTGACTAANAACCCAATGATTTATGCAAACATTCAATTAGTTGATAGCATAATGTGATAGTTACATATGTATAATATGTAATCGGTATAATTACCTACCTTCATAGCTAAGAATAACTTGATGGACTCTAGCCATGGTTGTTCTTATCTATGGTTGGATATCAACCTATTTGGAGATGTTCCTACGATCTCCCGAATTGATAAAAAGGGTTATTCAATTCGAAAAATAAATAGGATTTAATTAATGTATATTGATGCATTCTTTATCATTCTCATCACATAACCTCAATTTGTATTTCTAGGATAATCACCTGATCATGTCTTCTCTGAATTTGCGTTCCATTTTGGACACCAATAAGCTGACTGGGCCAAACTTCATGGACTGGCTTCGAAACCTGAGGATAGTCCTCAAGGCAGAAAAGCTTGCTTATGTCCTTGAAGAATAACTTCCCAACCATCCTCCTGAAGATGCAACTCCAGACCAGTTAGTGGCCTATCAGAAACATGTGGCCGATTCTGAACTTGCGAGTTGCATCATGCTAGCCACTATGGTACCTGAGCTACAAAAGCAGCATGAGCATATGGATGCTCATACCATCGTCTTCCATCTTCATGAGTTGTTTGACGAGTAGGCGAGATCCGAAAGGTTTGAGGTCTCCAGACTCCTCTTCACCTCTAAGATGCAGGAAGGCACTTCTGTTTCACAGTTTGTGTTGAAGATGTTAGGGTACATTGAGCGACTAGGCACACTCGGATTTGCAATGGATCACGAACTAAGTATTGACTTAATTTTTGCATTGTTTGCCCAAGAGTTACTCACAGTTTGTGATGAACTATCAAGATGAACAAACTGGAGACTACTATTCCTAAGTTGCTTAACCTGCTAAAGACTGTAGAGCCTTCTATAAAGCAGGATCAGAAGACGGTACTGTTAGTTGGTTCCTCAAAGAAAGCCTCTAAGAGGAAGCCCAAAGAACAAAATAAGGGAAGGAAGAAAAAGGCCAAAAAGATTGAAAAGCACCAAAAGCACTTGCCATCACTGCGGTAAGGAGGGCCACTGGCGAAGAAACTGCAGGTTTATCTTGAGTCCTTGAAGAAGAAGGCATCTGATGCCCCATCCTCTTCAGGTATCTTCGTTATTGAATGTCACTCTATTTCCTCGGACACCTGGGTACTTGATACTGGGTGTAGCTCACATATATGTAATGACATACAGGGCTAAGGAATAGAAGAAGACTCGTCAAGGGAGAAGCGAATTTGCGAGTTGAAAATGGAGCAAAGATTGCTGCTGTTGCCATCAGAACATATTTGCTAAAGCTCCCTACTGGATTTGTCTTAGAATTGAATAATTATTATTTTGTTCCTTCGTTAATAAAGAACATTGTATCTATTTCATGCTTGAATGAAAAGGGTTATCATTTAACTTTTAGTAACAATTGCTGTTACATAACTTTAAATGGTGTTCTTTATGGGACCGGAACTTTATGCAATGGTATCTACACGTTAGATTTATCCGGTGACGTTTTCAATATCGAAGTTAGCGACAAACGTGCTAGAATAGATAATCAAATAGACTCCTATATGTGGCATTGTCGTATTGGCCATGTAAGTAAGAAACGCATGACCAAATTACACCGATGTGGAATTCTGGAATCATTTGAACCCGGTTCTTTTGATACATGTGAATCATGCTTAAAAGGCAAGATGACCAAATTACCCTTTTCCAGAAAAGGTAATCCAGTGGGAGAATTGCTTTGTCTAATACATACTGATGTATGTGGACCAATGTCAACTCTTGCACAAGGAGGCTATAGCTACTTCATTACCTTTATCGATGATCACTCACGATTCGGGTATGTGATCTTAATGAAACACAAATCTGAAGTTTTTGAGAAATTCATACAGTTCAGAAGTGAAGTAGAGAAACAGCTTGGCAAAAGTATTAAGATACTTCGATCCGATCGGGGTGGTGAATACTTAAGTCAAGAGATTCATGATTATCTTAGGGACAATGGGATATTGTTTCAATGGACTCCGCCATATACACCACAGCATAATGGTGTATCTGAGAGGCGTAACCAAACCTTGATGGACATGGTTAGATCTATGATGAATCATGCAACTCTTCCAAAAATCCTTTTGGGGCTATGCGCTTAAGACAGTTGTTTACTTACTAAACAGAGTCCCGACCAAGGTAGTCTCTACTACTCCATATGAGACGTGGAATAGTAAGAAACTTCATTTATCTCACCTAAAGATATGGGGTTGTCCTGCTTATGTAAAGCGGACTGTATCAGACAAATTGGATGCTAAGTCTAATAATGTCTATTTATTGGATACCCTAAGGAAACGAAGGGTTACCAATTCTATCATCCCTTGGAACAAAAGGTGTTTGTTTCAAGGCATGCTGTATTTCTAGAAAAAGAATTTCTTTTACAAGAAAACAGTGGGAGTAGCATTGAACTTGAAGAAGTTCAAGAAACTCCAATAGACATTACAGAGACACCTAGTCTAGACCCACAACCAATAACTCATAATGATGAGCTATCAGTTGAACCTAAAAAACACCAATTCTTCGTAGGTCTGATAGGACACGCAATATTCCAGAGAGGTACAGATTTCTCATAAGTGAATCGAACGACGTGTTACTCATTAATGATGACGAACCTATCGGTTATGAAGATGTTCTGAAAAATTCAGCAAGGGATAAATGGCTTGAAACTATGAAGTCAGAAATGGATTCCATGTACAAAAATCAAGTATGGGACTTGGTTAACCCACCTGAAGGGATTAAGCCCATAGGGTGCAAGTGGGTTTTCAAGAAGAAAATCGACATGGAAGGTAATGTTGTTACCTTTAAGGCTAGATTAGTGGCAAAAGGATATCGTCAGAAACAAGGAATTGATTATGATGAAACTTATTCGCCAGAAGCTATGCTTAAATCCATTCGGATGCTCCTGGCCATAGCAGCTCATTATGATTATGAGATATGGCAAATGGATGTGAAAACATCTTTCCTTAATGGACACCTGCTTGAGGATGTATACATGATATAACCTGAAGGTTTCACATCGGTTAATAAAACCAAAGTATGCAAGCTTCGATGATCCATATATGGACTAAAGCAAGCATCCAGGAGTTGGAACATCCGTTTTGATGAGACAATCAAAGAGTTTGATTTCTCACAATATCCTGACGAACCTTGTGTGTACAAGAAGGTTAGTGGGATTGCAGTCGTATTCCTAGTGTTATATGTCGATGACATATTACTTATAGGAAACGATATATCAGTCTTACAGTCAGTTAAAATTTGGTTGTCCAAAACTTTCTCCATGAAAGACCTGGGAGAAGCAACCTATATCCTTGGGATTAGAATCTATAGAGATATATCAAAATGGTTGCTTAGTCATTGCAAGTCTACATATATAAACCGAGTGCTAGAAAGGTTTAGCATGTCGGAATCCAATAAAGGTTACCTTCCCATCAGGCATGGGATCAACCTTTCAAAGTCTATGTGTCCGCGCAGAGAAGACGAGAGGATTTGCATGAATAAGATTCCTTATGCATCCGCGATAGGATCTATCATGTATGCTATGTTATGTACTAGGCCCGATGTATCGTATGCTCTGAGTGTCACAAGCAGATACCAGTCTGATCCAGGAATGAATCATTGGGCAGCTGTCAAGACAATCCTCAAGTACTTAAGAAACACTAAGGATGTGTTCCTAATATATGGAGAATGTGATAAGGTAATACGTGGGTATACAGATGCCAGTTTCCAGACAGATAAGGATGACTCCAAATCTCAGTCCGGATACGTATTTATTTTGAATGGAGGCACAATAAGTTGGAAGAGTTCCAAGCAAGACACCGTACCAGATTCTACCACGGAAGCGGAATATATTGCAGCTTCGGAAGCAACAAAGGAAGCAGTCTGGATCAAGAAGTTTGTCCCAGAACTTGGTGTGGTTCCAACCATTGATGAAGCAATACTGCTTTACTGTGACAACAATAGAGCTATTGCACAAGCGAAGGAACCAAGGTCTCATCAGCGATCCAAACATGTGCTTCGTCGCTATCATCTGATCAGAGAGATTATAAGTATGAATGATATACAAATTGAGAAAATTTCCACTGAAAGGAATTTACGGATCCTTTAACTAAGGCCTTGCCTCAAAGTAAGTTTGAGGGTCATGTTAGAGCCTGTGGTATTGGGTACCGTAGCGATTGGCATTAGGCCAAGTGGGAGTTTTTTAGTGATATGAGAGAAGTGTCCTAAGGCAATCGCCTTATAATTGTAATCATTTATTCTAATAAATCAATATTCACTATTTGAGTATACATGTTTGTGTATTTGATTGAGATCTTAAACTCATTTACTGAATGTCCGCAATACAATTCACAGCATGAGAGAATTTGTGATGAATTCACAACTAGTAATTATCTCTATATGTGCAATTGTGAAGTATTGAAATTGTCCCTAGTCGATGAATTGATAAATACGGACACTATCAATTCTGTTGAGACTAGCATGGGTTATTCTCTAATCAGCTGATTCTCACTGGCTGGTGACATTGAGATGTCTGGAGATAAACATGGATGCTAGTTAAGGGAACTAGTTCATTGGAGTGACTGGCTGTAAAACTTCATATGGTAGTCTACATATAGATATGTCAGTGAAGTTCTTACTGCAGCTTAAGTGCGATATTCCTTTGACTTACGGTGTTCAAGTCATCTTGGTCATGGAGACTTATACTTTGACATCTTAAGCAAGCATCTCCAAGGAGGTGTGGACCCAGGATGATTGGGTATAAGCCGAAGTGCCCGAAGATATTTGAACAGCCTACAAAGGATTCACCACTCCTTGCGAGGAGATGTATACCCGACGCCTATCGTCGGATTGTTACTCGAAGCCTCTGGCCAGAGCATGACATGTTCAGAGTATGAATCTCTTAAATACATGAGAGTAATTAGAATCCGTAGGACGAGAAAACGTTACATGGGCTAGGTGTGACGTAGTCAGCCTAGTGGGGACTGACACACATAGACCATGTCCTGAACCAAGTGGGTATAAGATGGTGAAGGGAATGAGGCACGATTCATTATAGCTGTTGAAGGGTTTCAGAATTGTTTCTGAGGTCAACCGTTGATCTTTCGATTAATTGGGGATCATGATGTACTACTAGGTGCCACTCATGATCATTCTATAATTATTGATTAATTATAGATGGCCAACATAAATCGAAAGCCTATTTAGTAACACGCACTACGAGTAATCCGAGAGATTTAAAATGAGTTGAAAATTGGATTTTCCATTCAAGAGAGATTAAGTTTGGTTGAGCTAAACGATAAGTCGAATCTGAATTTTTCAGAGATGCATCGGAAGCGTAAAATCGCTAAGTCTTTTGAAGACTTAATAGATGAATTAAATAAGTTTAATTCATTGGGGCTTGGCTTGGATGGGCCGGCCAAAGAGGGCCTCCATCCTCTTTGCTTGGCCGGCCACAACAAAGGGAGAGAACCATGTTTTTGGTTCAATTTATAAAATAAACCAAGTGTAGTTTGTTTTATAAAATTATGGATGATATAAATTTTTATATAATAAACCAAGGTTTGGTTTATTTTCATGGAAATTAAAATGAACCATGGATTGATTTATTTTATAAAATCAATCATGGATTGATTTACCATGATAAGGAAATTTATTTCATAAGAGAGAAGAGACTTGATTGATTTTTATCATGAATTAAAATATGATTTTAACCATGATATAAAATCAAACTTGGCATGATGGAATAAGTTATTCCATATTTGAGAGGCTTGATGGTTGAGAGGCCACTATATAAAGGACCCAAGATAAGGCTTGGGTGATAATCGAAGAGATGAAGGCATAGGCTCTCTCCCTCCCTTTCTCTCCTTCTCTTCTCCCCTTCTTGCCGTGCGCCAACCAGCCCCAAGAAGGAGCACCAGCCGGCCATCCTTTTATGATTAGTCTCCCATCTTCTCTGTTGGTTTTTCTTGTCGCGTTCTCGGAGAATCTAGTAGTTCTCGAGAACACGAAACTCGTGGCTTTGCGAAGTCATCCCGAAGATACTCGGCGTGGTCGCCAATAGAGGCGGAGCTTCCAAGGGACGCTTACGGTTGGATCTCGTCCCTTCCTTCGAGTTACGCGAGGTAATATGTAAATTAGTTTACGTTTTTGCAAAATTTCAAATATATGATCATGTCTACACAAGATAAAATTGCATGCTTAGATGTATGGTTAAATGATTTAGAGAAATTATTTATGCTAAACCTTCCGCTGCACGTAATTAATTTTGAAATTACGAACCCGTATCCATGTCAACATGCACCAGCTTCTGGATGCTTGCTTTAGTCCATATATGGATCGTCGAAGCTTGCATACTTTGGTTTTATTAACCGATGTGAATCCTTCAGGTTGTATCATGTATACATCCTCAAGCAGGTTTCCATTAAGGAAAGCTGTTTTCACATCCATTTGCCATATCTCATAATCATAATGAGCTACTATGGCCAGGAGCATCCGAATGGATTTAAGCATAGCTACTGGAGAATAGGTTTCGTCATAATCAATTCCTTATTTCTGACGATATCCTTTTACCACTAATCTAGCCTTAAAGGTAACAACATTACCTTCCATGTCAGTTTTCTTCTTGAAAACTCACTTGCACCCTATGTGCTTTATCTCTTCAGGTGGGTTAACCAAGTCTCATACTTGATTTTTGTACATGGAATCCATTTCCGACTTCATGGCTTCAAGCCATTTATCCCTTTCTGAATTTTTCAGAACATTTTCATAACTGATAGGTTCGTCATCGTTAATAAGTAACACGTCGTTCGATTCACTTATGAGAAATCCATATCTCTCTGGAATATTGCGTGTCCTATCAGACCTACGAAGAAGTGGTGTTGTTTTAGGTTCAACTGATAGCTCATCATTATGAGTTATTGGTTGTGGGTCTAGACTAGGTGTCTCTGTAATGTTTATTGGAGTTTCTTGAACTTCTTCAAGTTCAATGCTACTCCCACTGTTTTCTTGTAAAAGAAATTCTTTTTCTAGAAATACAGCATGCCTTGAAACAAACACCTTTTGTTCCAAGGGATGATAGAATTGGTAACCCTTCGTTTCCTTAGGGTATCCAATAAATAGACATTTATCAGACTTAGCATCCAATTTGTCTAATACAGTCCCCTTTACATAAGTAGAACAACCCCATATCTTTAGGTGAGATAAATGAAGTTTCTTACTATTCCACGTCTCATATGGAGTAGTAGAGACTACCTTGGTCGGGACTCTGTTTAGTAAGTAAACAGCTGTCTTAAGCGCATATCCCCAAAAGGATTTTGGAAGAGTTGCATGATTCATCATAGATCTAATCATGTCCATCAAGGTTCGGTTATGCCTCTCAGATACACCATTATGCTGTGGTGTATATGGCGGAGTCCATTGAGACAATATCCCATTGTCCCTAAGATAATCTTGAAACTCTTGACTTAAGTATTCACCACCCCGATCGGATCGAAGTATCTTAATACTTTTGCCAAGCTGTTTCTCTACTTCACTTCTGAACCTTTTGAATTTCTCAAAAACTTCAGATTTGTGTTTTATTAAGAACACATACCCGAATCGTGAGTGATCATCGATAAAGGTAATGAAGTAGCTATAGCCTCCTTGTGTAAGAGTTGACATTGGTCCACATACATCAGTATATATTAGACCAAGCAATTCTCCCACTGGTTTACCTTTTTCAGAAAATGGTAATTTGGTCATCTTGCCTTTTAAGCATGATTCACATGTATCAAATGAACCGGGTGATTCCAGAATTCCACATCGGTGTAATTTGGTCATGCGTTTCTTACTTACATGGCCAAGACGACAATGCCACATATAGGAGTCTATTTGATTATCTATTCGAGCACGTTTGTTGCTAACTTCGATATTGAAAATGTCACCGGATAAATCTAACGTGTAGATACCATTGCATAAAGTTCCGGTCCCATAAAGAACACCATTTAAAGTTATGTAACAGCAATTGTTACTAAAAGTTAAATGATAACCCTTTTCATTCAAGCATGAAATAGATACAATGTTCTTTATTAACGAAGGAACAAAATAACAATTATCAAATTCTAAGACAAGTCCAGTAGGGAGCTTTAGCAAATATGTTCCGATGGCGACAGCAGCAATCTTTGCTCCATTTCCAACTCGCAAATTCGCTTCTCCCTTGACAAGTCTTCTTCTATTCCTTAGCCCCTGTATGTCATTACATATATGTTAGCTACACCCAGTATCAAGTACCCAGGTGTCCGAGGAAATAGAGTGACATTCAATAACGAAGATACCTGAAGAGGATGGGGCATCGGATGCCTTCTTCTTCAAGGACTCAAGATAAACCTTGCAGTTTCTTCGCCAGTGGCCCTCCTTGCCACAATGATGGCAAGTGCCTTTTGGTGCCTTTTCAATCTTTTTGGCCTTTTTCTTCCTTCCCTTATTTTGTTCTTTTGGCTTCCTCTTAGAGCCATTCTTTGAGGAACCAACTAACAGTACCGTCTTCTGATCCTGCTTTACAGAAGGCTCTACAGTCTTCAGTAGGTTAAGCAACTCAGGAATGGTAGTCTCTAGTTTGTTCATCCGATAGTTCATCACAAACTGTGAGTAACTCTTGGGCAAACAATGCAGAATTAAGTCAATACTTTGTTTGTGATCCATTGCAAATCTGAGTGTGCCTAGTCGCTCAATGTACCCCAACATCTTCAACACAAACTGTGAGACAGAAGTGCCTTCCTGCATCTTAGAGGTGAAGAGGAGTTTGGAGACCTCAAACCTTTCGGATCTCACTTGCTCGTCAAACAGCTCATGAAGATGGAAGGCGATGGTATGAGCATCCATATGCTCATGCTACTTTTGTAGCTCAGGTACCATAGCGGCCAGCATGATGCAACTCGCAAGTTCAGAATCGGCCACATGTTTCTGATAGGCCACTAACTGGTCTGGAGTTGAATCTTCAGGAGGATGGTTGGGAAGTTGTTCTTCAAGGACATAAGTAAGCTTTTCTGCCTTGAGGACTATCCTCAGGTTTCGAAGCCAGTCTATGAAGTTTGGCCCAGTCAGCTTATTGATGTCCAAAATGGAACGCAAATTCAGAGAAGACATGATCAGGTGATTATCCTAGAAATACAAATTGAGCTTATGTGATAAGAATAATAAAGAATGCATCAATATACATTAATTAAATCCTATTTATTTTTCGAATTGAATAACCGTTTTTATCAATTCGGGAGATCATAGGAACATCTCCAAATAGGTTGATATCCAACCATAGATACGAACAACCATGGCTAGAGTCCATCAAGTTATTCTTAGCTATGAAGGTAGGTAATTATACCGATTACATATTATACATATGTAACTATCACATTATACTATCAACTAATTGAATGTTTGCATAAATCATTGGGTTGTTAACTCATTAACAAGTATGCAACAATATACATTGCACCCAACTGCACCTCTCTTTACATCGACCTTGGCTGTGGCACAACAAATCAATGCTCCAAGCTTAAGGCTGACCCATTAATCAAGAAATAGTTTTAATATGGTTGGAGCTCATTCAACCGTTTAGTCAGGCTTGGATGTGTTCAACAACCAAAACTAAGGATTGACCTCTAACTCCAACTATATTAATCATAAACTAATTTCATGGTTTGAACATGTTGAGGTTCAAGCCGGGCATGGATGTGTCCATCAACCCAAACGAGAAACAAAATTCCGGTTCTAACCATATTAATGGAAGGTGTTGGCCTTAATATTTTGTAAGGGGTTTTGTGTCTCATCATTTTCTTTTATGCACATTCATGACATATAATTATGTCATGTTCTAACGATTTCCTTAATAAAGTATGTATGTGACTTAATTTATCAAGTCTCATTAATTGAATTAGGAACCAGATTTCCTAATTCTAATTTCATACTTTATTCAAGGAATTGTTTTGGGAAACAATTTCCTGAATTATCATAATCAATTTCGGAAATAATATGTTTAAGACTTTGATTTCTCTAAATCAAATCTTATTAAATTAAGAGACAGATTCCCTTAATTCAACCACATATTATTTTCATGAAAATCTTATATAAGGAAATATACTCTATAGGAAACAATTTCCTAATTAATTTTTGGAGACAATAATATATAAGAGCATCACCTCATAAATCAAATAAGGAAATTATCGTTTGAGAATCACCTCAAAGATTTCCAAGATTTGATCACATATTTTATTTATGGAAAATTAATATCAATAACTTAATTTGGATGGCTCCCCGAGGCTCAATCCAAATTAAACATTTGACAGCTTAAATTCAATTTAGGAAATTTAATTATAACGACTAACTTTAAATTGGACGGCTCCCCGAGGCTCAATCTAAAATAAAGAATTTTGTAAATAATTTAATTTCCAATTATAAATTTAAATGTCAATTAATATTCCCATAATTTATCTAAACTTTCTTGAAAGAAAGTGCTCAAAATTGCGAGCTTTCCATAAATGGAAAGTTTCCAAAAATAAAAGGTTTTCAGAATAATTGTATGTTTCTGGTACAAAGAAAACTTATGTTTTTCCAAAATTGGAAAATTTCCAAAATAGAAAATTTCCAAAATTGGAAAGTTTTCAAAAATGGAAAGTTTTCACAATTATCATAAAATTTCAGAAACAGAGATATTTCAAAAGTTTGCGAAATTTCATGAGGATTTCCAAACTTTGAAATTCAGAAATTGAAAATTTACCATAATTGGAATGTTTCCATAATTGAAAATTTTCCAAAATTGAGATCATGATAAAGCTTTCTGCAAAACAATTATATGATTATGTCGAACACAAACCACGGCTCTGATACCACTGTTGGGACCGGGTGCATGTTGACATGGATGCGGGTTCGTAATTTTAAAAATTAATTACGTGCAGCGGAAGGTTTAGCATAAATAATTTCTCAGATTATTTAACCACACATCTAAGCATGCAATTTTATCTTATGTAGACATGATTATATATTTAAAATTTTGCAGAAACGTAAACTAATTTACGTATTACCTCACGTAACTCGAAGGAAGGGACGAGATCCAACCGTAAGCGTCCCTTGGAAGCTCCGCCTCTATTCGCGTCTACGCCGAGTATCTTCGGGATGATTTCGCAAAGCCACGAGTTTCGTGTTCTCGAGAACTAGTAGATTCTCCGAGAACGCGATGAGAAAAACCAAGAGAGAAGTCGGAAGACTAACCATAAAAGGATGGCCGGCTGGTGCTCCTTCTTGGGGCTGGTTGGCGCACGGCAAGAAGGGGAGAAGAGAAGGAGAGAAAGAGAGGGAGAGAGTCTATGCCTTCGTCTCTATGATTATCACCCAAGCGTTGCCTTGGCTCCTTTATATAGTAGCCTCTGAACTATCAAGCCTCTCAAATATGGAATAACTTATTCCATTATGCCAAGTTTGATTTTATATCATGGTTAAAATCATATTTTAATTCATGATAAAAATCAATCAAGTCTCTTCTCTCTTGTGGAATAAATTTTCTTATCATGGTAAATCAATCCATGATTGATTTTATAAAATAAACCAATCCATGGTTCATTTTAATTTCCATGAAAAATAAACCAAACCTTGGTTTATTATATAAAAATGTATATCATCCATAATTTTATAAAACAAACCACACTTGGTTCATTTAAAAATTGAACCAAAAACTTTGTTCTCTCCCTTTGTTGTGGCCGACCAAGCAAAGAGGATGGAGGCCCTCTTTGGCCGGCCCATCCAAGCCAAGCCCCAATGAATTAAACTTATTTAATTCATCTATTAAGTCTTCAAAAGACTTAGCCATTTTACGCTTCCGATGCGTCTCTGAAAAATTCAGATTCGACTTATCATTTGGCTCAACCAAACCTAATCTCTCTTGATTGGAAAATCCAATTTTCAACTCGTTTTAAATCCCTCGGATTACTCATAGTGCGTGTGACTAAATAGGCTTTCGATTTATATTGGCCGTCTATAATTAATCAATTAATTATAGAACGATCATGAGTGGCACCTAGTAGTACATCATGATCCCCAATTAATCGAAAGATCAATGGTTGACCTCAGAAACATTTCTGAAACCCTTTAGCAGCTATAATGAATCGTGCCCCATTCCCTTCACCATCTTATACCCACTTGGTTCAGGACATGGTCTATCTGTGTCAGTCCCCACTAGGCTGACTACGTCACACCTAGATCAAGTAACGTTTTCTCGTCCTACAGATTCTAATTACTCTCATGTATTTAAGAGATTCATACTCTGAACATGTCATGCTCTGGCCAGAGGCTTCGAGTAACAATCTGACGATAGGCCTCGGGTATACATCTCCTCGCAAGGAGTGGTGAATCATTTGTAGGCTGTTCAAACATCATCGGACACTTCGGCTTATACCCAAACATCTTGGGTCCACACCTCCTTGGAGATGCTTGCTTAAGATGTCAAAGTATAAGTTTCCATGACCAAGATGACTTGAACACCGCAAGTCAAAGGAACATCGCACTTAAGCTACAGTAAGAACTTCACTGACATATCTATATGTAGACTACCATATGAAGTTTTACAGCCAGTCACTCCAATGAACTAGTTCCCTTAACTAGCATTCATGTTTATCTCCGGACATCTCAATGTCACCAGCCAGTGAGAATCAGCTGATTAGAGAATAACCCATGCTAGTCTCAACAGAATTGATAGTGTCCGTATTTATCAATTCATCGACTAGGGATAATTTCAATACTTCACAATTACACATGTAGAGATAATCACTAGTTGTGAATTCATCACAAATTCTCTCATGCTGTGAATTGTATTGCGGACATTCAGTAAATGAGTTTAAGATCTCAATCAAATACACAAACATGTATACTCAAATAGTGAATATTGATTTATTAAAATAAATGATTACAATCATAAGGCGATTTTCTTAGGACATTTCTCTCATATCACTAACACCAAGGACATTATATGCTACAACTGCCACTAAGAGGGACACATGAAGAACGAGTGTCCTCAATTGAAGAGAAGAGATGACAAGAAGGAGGAAAAGAAGAAAGGTGACAAAAAGAGGTCAAAAGGGAAGGAGAAGGGTGCCACCAACCTCAAGGCAACTTGGGATGATCCATCATCCTCAGAGGAAGAAGAAGAGCAAGTCTCCCACTTCGCTCTTATGGCACAAGATCACTCAGATTCATTAGATGATGAATGAAGCTCAAGTAGTGAAGATGAGAGCTCCTCCACTTCATCATCCGAGTCAGAAGCTTCGGTAAGTGAGGTATACCACTTACCCTCCTCTACTTTAGTAAAGATCATTTCTAGCACTAACATGGACTTAGCTAAGGCTAGAAGTAAGATTAAGGATCTAAAAGAAGAAATTGCCATGCTTAGAGTAGAATCTACCAAACTTGAAGAATTGCATGCTAGTTCGATTTCATCACATGCCTCACATCTTGAAACTGAAAATAGGGAATTAAGGAAAAAGGTAGATGACCTCACAAAGGCCCTTAGGAAATTCTAAGTAGGATCTAGTAACCTAGACATGATAATCAACAGTCAAAGGGCCGTTTATAACAAGACCAGCTTAGGATATAGGCCAAAGACAAAGGAAGTAGCCTTTGTCTCACTCACCGGTAGTATTGGTGCATCTAGGAGACTAGGGGCTAAGGGAAACACAAAGAAGGCATGGGTACCTAAAGGATTTCTAAATGATGCTTATGGATCAAAGATTTGGGTACCAAAAGAGTATGTTTTCCATGTTGTATAGGTAAAGGTGAAGGAGGCCTTAACTATGTGGATAGTAGATAGTGGATGCTCAAGACACATGACCGGGGATGTGAGCAAGTTCACTACTATTAGCTACTTAAGAGAAGGAACGATCTCCTTTGAAATAGTGGAAAATTGAGAATCATTGGTAGGGGCACCATTGAGGTATCTCCCACGATTTCTATACATAAGGTACTCCTAATCAAAGATATGAAATTCAATTTACTAAGTGTGAGTCAATTATGTGATGCCAGTTTTAGGGTCGAATTTCATGCTAGGAAGTGCATAATTAAACATGATGAATCAAATAATGTCATATTAGAAGGGTTTAGAGAGGCAAATTTATATTATCTTAATCTTGCCTATGCTACTAACAATGTTGCTAAGTGTTTCATGTCTAAAGAAGAAGAAGGGTGGTTGTGGCATCGGAGGCTTGGACATGTCAACATGAGAAGCATTGCAAGAGTGGCCAAGGAAGAGTTGGTGAAGGGGCTACCAATGATCAAATATGAGAAGACCAAATTGTGTGATGCATGCCAAAAGGGTAAGCAATCAAAATCATCACACAAAGGTAAAACCTTAACCACTACCTTTTTACCATTAGAGCTTTTACATATAGATTATTTGATTGCCATAGTACTCCCTCACTTGTAAGGAGTAAATACTATCTAGTCGTAGTAGATGACTTTTCTAGATTTACATGGGTTTACTTTTTGAAACATAAGGATGATACCCTAGAAATTTTTGTAGGATTTAGTAAAAGGGTAGAAAACGAAAAACACCTCAAAATAAATTGAATTAGGAGTGACCATGGTGGGGAGTTCCAAAATGCAAGTTTGACACAATTTTGTGTTGAAAATGGATACAAGCATGAATTTTCATGTCTAAGGACTCCTCAACAAAATGGGGTAGTTGAGAGGAGAAATCGAGCCCTACAAGAAGCTGCTAGGACTATGCTTAATGCATATTCCCTTCCTAGCTATTTTTGGACCGAAGCGGTTAACACCGCTTGCTATATTCAAAATCGGGTATTTGTACATAGGTTCCTAGGAAAAATACCTTTTGAGTTATGGAATGGAAGGGTACCACAAGTCCACTACTTTAGGGTCTTTGGATGTAAAGTCTACATCTTAAATACCAAAGATGACCTAAGGAAGTTTGAGTCAAAAGCCGATGAAGGAATTCTAGTAGGGTACTCATTAACTAGTAGGGGTTATAGAGTTTACAATAAGAGGACAAAAGTGATTGAGGAGTCCTCGAATGTTAAATTTGATGAAACAACAAGTACCTACCCTAGATAAGGATATAGAAGAGGTCCAACCCCTTGCCCAAAGAATCCAAGACTTACATTTGGAGGGCAATGATCAAGGGGGAGTAAGAAGTACCCTTGAGGATGAGGAAGAAGGAGTAAATGAATCCACAACTTCTAGGCCCTTGAGACATCACCATGATCACCCTATTGACCAAATAGTGGGTGATGTCACTCAAGGAGTAAGGACTAGGTCCTATTTTAGGGATCAAACTAGTCAAATAGCTATAATCTCTCAATTAGAACCCAAGTCTATTGATGAAGCATTGGGAGATGTAGATTGGTCTTAGCTATGCAAGAAGAGCTAAATCAGTTTGAGAGGAGTGAAATTTGAGAGTTAGTTCCTAGGCCCAATGATTGCACCATTGTAACCACAAGATGGGTCTTTAGGAACAAACTAGATGATCAAGGTAAAATCACTAGGAACAAGGCTAGATTGGTAGCTAGGGGGTTTAACCAAGTTGAGGGATTAGACTATGATGAGACCTATGCCCCCGTAGCTAGATTAGAATCTATTAGAATCTTACTAGCCTATGCCGTTCACATGGGTTTCACACTCCACCAAATGGATGTGAAGTCGGCATTCCTTAATGGGATCATTATGGAAGAGGTCTATGTAGAACAACCCCCCAGGTTTGAGGGCCCTAATTATCCAAGACATGTTTACAAATTAAGAAAAGTCTTATATGGATTGAAATAAGCTCCCTGGGCTTGGTATGAAATGCTTTCCTCATTTCTAGTGTCTAAGGGGTTTAGGAGAGGAACAATTGACCCTACTTTGTTCCTAAAATCTAAGGACAAGGACATATTTGTTGCCCAAGTTTATGTAGACGATATCATTTTTGGGTCAACAAATAATGACTATCTACAAGAATTCATCAAGTGTATAGAAGATGAATTTGAGATGAGTCTTGTAGGAGAACTAACCTTCTTTTTAGGCCTTCAAGTTAAGCAAACTAATGAAGGTACACATGTCTTTCAAACCAAATATGCTAAGGAGATGTTAAAGAAATTTTGTCTAGAAAATGCTAAGGTAGCATCTACACCCATAGGAACCAATGTGAAAATGGATAGTGACCTTGAAGGGAAAATGGTAGACTCTAAACAATATAGGAGCATGATTGGTAGCTTACTTTACCTAACCGCTAGTAGACCCGATATACTCTTTGCGGTAGGTATGTGTGCAAGCTACCAATCTTGTGCCAAAGAGTCCCATTTGGTTGTAGTTAAGAGGATCCTAAGATATGTCAAAGGTACCCTCAATGTCGGACTTTGGTATCCTAGAACCCTAGTGTTGATCTAATTGGATACACTGACTCAGACTATGCGGGTTGTAAGCTAGATAAGAAGAGTACTAGTGGAGGGTGTTAATTCCTTGGGTCTTCCTTAGTTAGTTGGAGTAGTAGGAAATAACCATGCATTGCCCTATCAATAACGGAGGCGGAATATGTGGCAATGGGTGGGTGTGTTTTCCAACTCCTTTGGATTATGCACACCTTAGAGGATTATGAGTTACATTACACTAAGGTCAAAGTTTTGTATGATAATGTAAGTACGATCAACTTGACCAAAAATCTGGTTCACCACTCTAGGACAAAACACATTGAAGTGAAACATCACTTCATAAGAGACCATGTGGCAAGGGGAGACATAGAATTAAACTATGTTGAGTCAAAGTCAAACCTAGCCGACATCTTTACCAAGCCTCTTTCTGAATCGGAGTTTACATCCTTAAGAAGAGGCCTTGGAATGTGTTTTGTGAAAGTATAAGATGAACTTGGAGATATTAGCTTTGAAAAAGGGTGCTTGATCCATTAGGGTGATACATTTGGCTCACTTGTGCTTGTGGCACATTGTTGAACCATTAAAAGTATCAAAATATGAAAATTAGACCAACTATGGGGAAGGTAAGTGTTTAATCAATGGACACTTTGCCAAAAGATCATGGTTGGACATTTTAAACCTTTGAAAACCATTTTATGCTTTATATAATTTGTCATGCTTTTGAAAGTTTTATAATTGCAAAATTGGATTGTAAGTTTGGTACAAAATGTAGTGGTTTTCAAAGATTTTGGATTTTTATCAAAAGTCATGCATGTTTGAAATTTTATATGGACTAATATTTTTCTTTGATAGAGTATGTCATTTCAAACATGTATGCAAATTTTTACAATTTTTGGAATTTTCTGGAAGTTTCTGAAATTCGGCAGAAAAGCTGAAAATTCAGACTGATAGCGTATCAGTCGAACAATTTTATGGGCAGTCGACTGGCACGCTTGGTTTCAGATTCTGAAACTTTCTTTCAGAAATCCAAATTTCTTTCATTTGATGCCATAGAGTTGGGTTGCTTGGGCAATCATTTTGATGGTGTCAAAGGGGGAGAATGGGTGGTTTAAGTTAGAATTTTAACCTTGAAATGGATGGTTTAAGGTATTTTGTCTAACCTAGATTTTGGATCATTAAAAATGAGGAGAAGACATGGATTAAGGGGGAGGTTACCTCTTAGGTTTGGATATGTCTTACATTTTTAATGATGTTTAGTGTTAAGTGGAAACTTAACTGGGATTATGATTAGAATTGAAAAGGGGAGAAGACATGGATTAAGGGGGAGGTTACCTCTTAGGGTTACTATGTCTTATGCTTTTTCAATTGCTATCTTTTGCTATTGCTATTGTTGGCTGTTATTTATCTCTAAACTTAAACATATTGCCACACATCAAAAAGGGAGAGATTGTTGAGGCAATCGACCCTTAAATGATTGGAAGATCATGGTTTTGATATGTGTATGTGAATATGTTTAAGGTTAGAGTGTTGTGTTGTATCTGATGTGTGTGATTGAGTTTGCAGGACTTGGAGAATCACACATGGTGAACGTATCCGAGGGACGAGAGCCGAGGGAGGAGGACTCCAAGGGCAAGCCGGGAAGTGGATTTCAAGGGCACACGTGAAGGGTGACATGGAGGCAAGCCAAGAGAAGGCTTGTGTGCATATCCGAGGGACGAGAGCCAAAGGAAGATGACTTCAAGGGGCGAGCCAAGGGAGTGAACCTGAAGGTATATGTGAAGGAGATCGTGAAGACCGACTGTAAGTGAGTGGGCAGTCGACTGGCCATGAGGTAGTCGACTGCGAAAACTCACAAAATGTTTGCAGTCTCTGGGTAGTCGACTGCCCCTTTGGCAGTCGACTGGTATACCCTGAAAACTAGCCATTGGCTAGCAATTAATGCTAGGCCAATCGACTACCCCAGGAGCAGTCGACTGGTGCGGGGCTGGACAGACTGCGAGTTTGTCCTGTTCACCTATAAAAGGAGCACCTTTTTGTACAAGAGCGGTATGGTTCTGTACAGTGTCGAAGTGCTGCTCGTCTAAAGAGTATCTTCTACTTCCTCTCTCATATTATTACATTCTGTAAAGAGGAAGATCACCGTTGTAAAGGTTTCTCCACCTGAAGGAGAGTTTTCGATAGTGAAAGTGGTGCTCACGACGTGGATCCTTGGATTAGTCACCCATCTGGGTGGATACCAAGTAACTCATTTTTGTTAGCATTGCATTTTGTTTCCTTTGCATATTATCGTTCCGCTGCGCTAACAACAATTGTAGAAATAAATATCGAAAAAGTGCTATTCACCCCCCTCTAGAACGCCAAAGATGATCCATCACTTCACTCACTAGGTCTTCCATGCCTTGACAAGAACTCCTTTGGTAGTCATCTGATCCTGACTAAACTTCTCTCTACCAAACATGTAACGCCCGCCCTTTTTTTTTTCCCCCACACCTCGTGGTGTGGCGAGGGAGGCAGCGTTACGCTAAACATACATGTACTTAGACAATATCTTAATGCAGCGGAATCATTTTTTTTCTTTTCTAGACATGCTTATAATCAACACATGCTCTTAATCATGCAACTAACACATGGAACATTCATACGTAGCATCATATCATAACTTAATCATTTCATAACTTATTCATAAACATCATAAGCAGTATATACTTATCCGTAAGGGTAACATCATAAGTCTTAAATCATCTATTGGTCATAATCATAAAATACAAGAATCTTCTGCCAAGTCACTGCCACACACACACATGCTTTTGCCTCCCCTGCAGCTTCCATTAATAGCTTTTAGGTTGATCTGCGGTACGAGGAAAATAAAACTATAAGCACATAGGCTTAGTAAAACCCTTTTCCTACTCACTAAAACCATACGTTGCTTCAACATAAATATATCAAACATCTGACATAACATAACTTCGAGCAAAAACATAAGCATAGTCATACATGGCATAAATGAACATACATGAACAAGGCTTAATATATATCAAGCAACGTATACATGACATAAAGCATACCTACATGAACATAAAACATACTTATACATGGCATAATTCGTAGCATACATGAACATAATGCATTTCTTATACATGGCATGATTCTTAGCATACTTACACATAATGCATACTTATTCATAACATGATTCTTAGCATACTTACACATAATGCATACTTATTCATAACATGATTCTTAGCATACTTACACATAATGCATACTTATTCATGACATGATTCTTAGCATACTTAAACATAATGCATACTTATTCATGATATACAATATGAGCATAAATACAAGCATAAAATAATCTTACCTTGGCGCGATGCATAACATAGATGTATGAATGAGTCTAATGCATTTACTATATAAGGATGCTTAGTTTTGAAATTATACTTTTCAATGCTTAACATAACATCATTGGGGTCCCCTGGCTTGTACCACATACATACTTTTAGCGCGCATCCCTAAGTAAATACGAGGTAGCTAGCCTCGACCTACTAGGGTAAGGACAGCATAGTCGGTAGTCCTAGAACCGGGGCGTTCTTAAGGTGCCCATCCCTGTTGCACAGCTTCGGTAGTGCCAGAACCGTGGACAGCATAGTCGGTAGTCCAGAACCGGGGCGTTCTTAAGGTACCCATCCCTTGGACCCTTACTTCGGTCCGGTACAAGCCTTATGCATGAAAATAAACATGCATGCTTCATCTTATCATTCATACTTATTTCATATCATCGTTATGCCTTCATCGTTCATACTTATCATTCATACTTATAATTAAGGCATAACTATCATCTTTATTCATGCTTATCATTCTTTGTTTATAATATAGAACATACATACATAATCATGTTTCTGGTCATAATCTTATCCAAGTTCATAAAGCTTGCATGATCATGATACAAAATCAACATACATCTCGTACAAGATACATTTTATCTTACATACATGATCCTAGTATCCATCATAAGACATGAATGGTAAGCTACATATAATCCTAACACATATTACTAGGATTCATAGCATTCATCACAAACCATGCCTATAACTTCATGAGTCATAATTTCATTATAAGCATTTATCAACATACATGCATTATTCTATTTATCATAATATACTCCTACATAAATTTCATGTAATCATGGTATATAATCTAAATATTCATGATTAAAATATAACCTAAAATCAACCATACAAGTCATGTCACATAACACATAAACTAAGGCTTTAGTCATATGGAAGCCCTTACACCATGCTTAACCATGTACTAGCATCATGGGAACTTATAAATATGCATTTTTGAGATCTTACCCTAACCCAAACCCTAGGGTTGGGTCTTGGCCGAAAGTCTCAAGGACCATGGGTCCATGGCAAATTTGCCTAGGTCATTATTACATCTCTTATCTACATATCATGCCATAGAAAGATTATTTGAACCCTTGAGTGACTTAACACCAAGTCCTAGACCTAAAACACAAGTTGGCCGAAAACCCTAGAAGGGTAACAAGCCCATGGAAGAGTTCATTTAACACCATTCTTACTCATAAGGTATCATAAAAATCATATTAATCATGCTTGGAAAGGTTGGAGTTTCCCCTAGCCTCTTGACCTTGGTGTGGCCGAAACTTGTAAGGGTATCAAACCCATAAAAAATTTCATATAAATTCCTATTATCATCCCTACTACTTCATAGTAAGGCATATTAAGCATGCTTGAGGAATTTAAAATAAATCCCTAGCCCTATCCTTGATATGGCCGAAACCCTAGAAGGGTCTTAGGGCATCCAAAAATTTCCTATATCATAATTTATGCCTTACATAATATCATGGAACATTTAAGAGCACAAAAGAGAATTTACAACATCCCTAGGCCCCAAACCATAACCTTGGCCGAAAGTCCCCTAAGCCCTAATCATGGATTTTTTTTCCAACATATCATGCCAACAAAAACATAGATCATGATAAATATTATGAAAGCTATCATACCACAGGTGAGGGGGTTTTACCTTCCTAGATTTCGATTACAAAATTCGAATCGAAGATAACAAGAGAACCTTCTTGTCTCTAAACCTTCCTTAGTCCTTGTGTCCTTGTAGGGGCTTTAGATCTTCAAGATGGGGGTCCTTGGTGGAATTTTTCTCAAGGGGGAGATCCTTGAATATTTCGGCCAAGTAAGGAGGAAGAAGAAGAAAAAATGAAGAAGAAGAGGGAAGTTGTAACTTCCTCTCTATTAATATTATTTGAAAAGGGGTGAGTGAAGAGGCATGATGTCTCTTCCCTTGGTGACTCTTCATTTCCTACACCTTCACTAATATCCACTTCATTTCCTCATAGAACTCCCTTGCTAGGTGAACTGGTTAGTGCATGCTTTGTTATATAAGAGATCTAAGGTTCAATCCTTGGTGCATGCACTAATTTTCTATTTTACTTCTAATTTATTCCCTATCATTTTCGAAAATTCCTTAAAATTCCCCCATAATTATGTTAATATTTTTCTTTACAATCCCTCTATTTTTATATTAAATTTACCTAAAACCACCCATAATAATGGCACTAGAATACCCCTATAAGGTCCCTTAGTACTTAGTTTCTCAATTTAAATGAGAGAACTTTGGGTTTCTAGGCTAAGGTTCGTACTAATATTTCTAGTCCCTTCGGAAAATTATCTAGACCTACTTAATATTTTAAAGAAAATATTAAGATAATTTTCCGGGTCGTTACAAAACATCAGGTCCAGTTTGGCTTAGTCCTTGGTCTAACTGATCAGATCTAGGTTTACTCACTCTGTCAAACACCAAGTCCTATTTGTCTTAACCCTTGGTCAATCTGACCAGTCCTGGGTACATTGTTAATCACTCTGCCAAACATTAGGTCATGTTTGGCTAACCCTTTGATCAAGATGATCAATCATGGGTTTACCCTACCAAACATCAAATCATGTTTGGCTTAATCCTTGAGCAGACTGACTTAACATTGGTATATTGTCAAATATCGAAACACTAGAGGTTGACTGTTCTTGTCTGATTCTTTGTGCACAATCACATGGTTGGGCGATTGCTAAAAATGCCACCCCAAACAACCCCTTTGACCTATATGCCTCGCACCGGGGGTTGTCCCCATGACACTCTATAGATGTGTCTTTCGTTGGCTTGTCCGTTGGCATGGTTGAGCAATGACTTCTACTTGTATCTCGATTTTTCAAGGAAATTATAAGGTATTATAATTTAAAAACCTTCCGATCAAGTTTGTTTGGAGTTCACTTCTCCAAGACTTCTAAGTTTACCTACCTTAGGGTTTCCATTGTTTAGCTTCATTCACTAGAACTTTTCAATGTCTGGCTTCACTCACCAGGGCTTGGCTTCACTCACCAGGACTTCACCAACTTAGCTTCACTCACTAGGGCCCAGCTTCACTCACCAGACTTCACCAACCTAACTTCACTCACTAGGGCCCGACTTTACTCACCAGAACTTTCCTTGCCTAACCTCAAGTTAGACTAGTCACTTGGTAGACTTATCACCCTCTTACCTAACTTTCAGTTATAACTAGTCACTTAATAGACTTATCACCCGCCTAGGTTATGTTTGACCAAACCTTATTAAATATATTGTTAAACAAACATCAAAACCCTAGAGCTCAATTGCACCAACAATCTCCCTCTTTTTAATTTTTGACAATATGTTCATGTTTAAGTAACTACTTAAACACTTCTTCTCCCCCTTTGACATACATCAAAAAATATTACTAATTTGTTAAATCCTAAGGGGTTCTTTTGTTTTGCTCCAACAAGACATCTTCTTATTGAAAAATAAATTAAAGTTCACCCTTTTTCAATTTCATTTTGAGAAATCTATTTCCAAAAGCAAATTATTTTGAAGAAATTTTCATAAGTTTTTCAAAAGTGTATTTGCCAAAGGAAAATAATTATCAAAGTAATTTTGAATAACTTTTTAAATATTTTTCAAAAAAAGTTTTGTTGAAAACATGTAAAGATGTTGTAAAAATTAATTTTCAAAGAATTTTGAAAAGCAATTGTTTTGAATAGTAATTTTCAAAGTCCAATTTAAAAAAGAATTATTTTCAAAGGTAATTTCATAGTTTCTTTTCGAAGCATGATTTTGAAGGATATTTTCAAAAGAATTTTAAGAAAAAAAAGTTATGTTGAACCTATGTTTTCAAAAGAGAAAATGATAATGTTTTCAAACTCCTTTGATTTAAAAATGTTTTAAAACTTAAAAATATTTTTCAAAACTAAATTTTAAAATTGGTTTTGAAAACTTAAATTTTAAGGGATTTTTCAAAATAGGTTCCAAAATAAATTTTCAAAGTAGTTTTCAAAACTTGATTTTTCAAGGAAATTTGATTTTGAAAAAAAATTTTAGAAGGAAAGAAGTTATATTGCAACAAAAAACAATTGTCTTTCTATAGGATCTCCCTCTTAATCTTATACCTCTTAGGATATCTTTGTTACGGTTCCGGAAGGAATCGACATCGACGGATGTCACCGAAGTTCAGCCCACGTGGATGCCGAAGGGAGGGAGGAACATCGCGCCTTGCGAGATCAACACGAGCGTTAGGGAGACACGCCGGAGGTTGTCCGGCGGATCCCACTCCGACGCTCAAGTCAGTGACTCGATGAGGAAAAGGAGCAGCAAGTAGGAAAAATATAAGAGCAACAAAGAATGCTTATCCCCCTTTACCAGAGGGGTTGGACTACCTTTTATACCTACGACGGCAGACTGGGTGACCCTCTTGACCGGTGCCACGTCTCCGCAATTTATGCCACGTCCTCCTCCCCTTTTGGAGGTTACTGGATAACTTTTGAAACGGTCCGTGCCATACTTACGCTTAAACCCGTTGCGATACTTAAGTTGTGATAACTCCTTGTAACGGGGATGGTTATCCATAGGTCCGTAAAGAATGGGAGGATCGTTATTTGAGGTCAAAGGTAGCTCGGGCTCCGCTTCCCCGAGGTGATCTCGGGGCCTTCCAGCCCAGGTGGGCGCTATAACTCCCAGAGGCGGTCTCAGGAGCCAACCCCTTGGGGTGATCTCGGGAGGGCTCTTCTGGCCGACTTTCCCGGACGTGTCTCCCAAGGGGGGTTTTGGGAGGAAAGTCACTCAGACTTGTCGTGTCGCGCAACTTCTTCATCCCACGTGCCCGCCACGGGTTATTAAACCCAATCACAAGTCCCTCCCTTCAAGTCTGATCGTAGGAAGTGTGGCTGACTGATCGGACTAGTGTGGCGATGAAGAAGGCGTATCATCGTGGAATTTTGTATCCGTTACCGCTCTTCTGGTAGTAATACAGGGCCCTCGGGTTATGACTTCGCCCTGAGTTCCAAGAGATCCCCCTTTTTCAGTTTCATCCTTTCCAAAAAGGCTTCTCCGATTCTTGAGGTATTATAATGATGTCTGTCTCTTCGTTATAATGGCGCATGGTGCTTTTTGATGGTGACAAGGTACTTCCGCGAATGCCTTGTCACTACGTGCTTCAACGACTACCTTCTCGACTACTTACTGATGTACGCCGCTATAGCTGGCTCATGTCAGGCGACTACCTCTGGGGCTATACTGGTGTGGCGGTTTCTTTCTTTCCACGTGCCACTTCCCTATTGCATCCATTTAGGTGGCTTCCGGGGCATAAGAAGGGAAGGTGAGGATGTTCGGCCAACTTCTAACCTCGTGGCTAGGCGCACCTCGTCTTGTTCTTCTTCTCTAAGGACTTTTTGCATGTAAGTGGTTTGTCTCCTCCTTGTCTCTTCCCTTAGGAGCCATGGAAAGCTACCGAGCGGAATGGTATGAGTCCACCTCTTCGAGAGTGAGACCGGAGGCTCTGCAGGCGGCCATCGAGGCCTACGACATCCCGACTAAGATGACGGTGGTTATCCCCAATGTAGACCAGACGCCAGTGGAGCCTCCCGCAGGCATGTCTACCTTCTTCTCAGGGCAAGTGGAGTTAGGACTCCGTTTTCCCATTCCCCCTTTCTTCATGAGTATAGCCGCCTATTTCGATATACCTCTACACCAGATGGCTCATAATGCCTTCGCTCAGATGGGAGGGGCGTATATTGTCTTCAAGCTCTTTGACCTCCCTCTGACCCCCACCTTTTTCATTCTTTCTTTGTCCGATCGGTTCCAGAGGGGTCTTTAGCTTCTCGGCCCACCCGGGACATAGGTTTTTATGAGTGTTTCCTTCTTCGCACAAAGGGTGGAAGGAGAAGTTCTTCTTCATTCGCCTGCCCACATTACCCTTCAGTTCTTTTCATTGGATAGAGGCCTTCCCAACTCGTCCTTCTTTAGGGGAGTTCCTTCAGAGTCATGCATACCATCATGCTAGGAATATACTTTCCGACATGGAGTTCAGCGGCACAGGACTGGTGCAGAGTGAGGAGCTTATCTTCCGGGCAGGCCTTAGCCCCAAAGTGACCCGAATCAGCCCTAGTCTCGGTATGTTTGTCTTTTTCATCAATGCCTATTAATTCTTACTGATGTTTCCTCATTTGTCGATTGCAGAGGAAGTCATGTTCGCCAAGGTGATGGGCCGACTTATTAAGTGGGAGGAGGCCAACAAGGAGGCACTGAATCCTCCCCCAACCGCTCGCTATGCACCCCCCCGGTCCCTGCTGAGTCCTCGGAGGGGACCGTTGATTCGTCACGTGGACCTACCTCGCCCGAAAGGGTAGAGGCCACTGTTACATCCCCGTCGGTGGCGAGCTGAAGGCCCTCTGATCAGCAAGTTAGTTCGACAGTGGATCATCCTTCGGGAGGTGGCTCTCCCCTGATTGTTGTTCGTCTAGAGGGGGTTGGCGAGAGGTCCTCTTCCCCCATGACCCTTTCAGCATTCTGGTCCGCTGGTCAGCAGAAAAGGCAACTTCCAAAGGGCTCGGGCCCTAGATGGAAAAGCTGCGCTCCGAGGGTCCCGACCTTCTTCCCTCTGTACCTGAGGAGGCTGTTTCTCCTTCCAAGGGGGGAGCATCTGTTCTCGCATCTTCTCCTATCCCTTTGGCTGCAACTCCCGCGACGGGCGTCACAACACCTAGCTTTCCCTCCGCCGACCCAGCCCAGGCTTCGAAGGGTAAGGGGGTATTGCACACCCAATACTGGATGAAACTTGACTGCCTAAAAGAGAGATTGGATACAGCACTGGAGGCTTCCATGCAATCCATCCCCCCCCCCCCCCCCCCCCCCCCCCCCCCCCCC
Organism: Boesenbergia rotunda; assembly: GCA_024364735.1. Lineage (NCBI taxonomy): Eukaryota > Viridiplantae > Streptophyta > Magnoliopsida > Zingiberales > Zingiberaceae > Boesenbergia > Boesenbergia rotunda. Next base: position 47,472 of record JAGFNQ010006493.1, read on the forward strand.
CGGTGAAATTGAAGGACATTCTGACAGAGGGGGCCTTGTCTGGGGGGGTTTCCAGCCCAGAGGAGGGTGACTCTGGCCCCTCTAGCCTGCCACCTGAAGCTCCTGTTGTTCAACGACTTCGTCCCCACCAAGGTTCGCGACCGTCTGAGGGACGGGATGACCCGACAAGGTCCCCAGGAGAGGCAGCCGTACGAGTCTCGACTGGACCGCTAACCATTCATCGGGAGACCCTTCTGATGGTATAAGCTACTGTTACATTGGATATTCCCTTGTATATTCTTTGACTTCTTGGTGCAATGATAGACAACTGAAGACTGCCTAATAGCCAGCCGGGGTTTGTATTCCTGGCCCCAGGTTGAAGCCTTGACCCGCCGAGCCCTGAGATCCAAGGCCACAGCTGATCACGAGCGTCGTGCGGGACATTTCCAAGATGGGGTTAGTAGAGCCCTCCATGCGAAGGTAGAGCATCTGTTGGACACCTTGTAGGACAAGGAGTTGGCTCTTCAGAATTCCCGACATCGAGAACGCCTAGCATCTGAACGAGCGATGGTCGTTATGCAGGAGCTACTCCAAATGATGAAGGAGAGGGACCAGCTTCAATTATAAGAGAGGAGGTTGTCGGGTGACATCTGACTTAGGGTCGCCTCGACCGAGAGACTGAACACGTGTGTTCAGGATTAGGCGCACCAACTTAGCCAGAAGGAGTCTGATTTTCTGATGGCTACTGATCGCGCATCCGTCCTGGAAGTTGACCTGGCCCAGGCTCGATCGGAGATATGGGCTACATCGGACAGGCTCAGGGAGGCCCTGGTCGATCAGGATAGGATGTCTGCCAAGTTGGGACGGCTGCAGCGCGCCCATGAGGCTGCTGAAGCTGAGCTTCATGCCCTTCGTGTTGCTAAAGCTTCTTCAAGGCGATGTTCTTGAACCCAAGGGCCCATTAGCTATCAACCTTTGAATCATACTAAGGTTAATATGACCAAGTCTTAGATGCCAAAGATATGTTTGGTTCATCTTGGAATGTTCCTTCCTCTTATTTTGGTTAGATGATGAACTATTAACTTTTATTTGCATCATGGCAGATTTTGGTTCTAAAGTATAGAAATTGCCAACCAATTTACCTGAACAGATAATCTCTCTATTCCTTTTTTATAACAACACGGTTATTTAAAGCAATAGAATATCCATCCTTTATTATTTTTGAAACCGAATCAAGGTTCTTTCTAAAAATAAGTACATAAAGACAATTTCAAAAAACCTAAACTTTATTTTTCTCAAAAGACAAATAAATGTCTCCCACTGCAATAGACGACACCTCCGTAGCATTGCACATGTAGACAATAATCTCTCCACCAGCTAGTCGTCGGGTTTCCTGGAACCCCTACAAAGAATTACAGACATGATCAGTGGCTCCCATATCTACGCATCAGGTACCGGTAGATAACACCACTAAGCATGTTTCAACAACTAAACAAAAAGATATACCTTTGTCTTGACGACGAGGACAGTCCGCCTTCCAGTGTCCAGTCTACTTGCACGTGAAGCACTTGCCTCTTTGTAACGACCCAGAAAATTCTCTCAATATTTTCTTTAAAATATTGAGCATGTCTAGATAATTTTCCGAGGGACCTAGAAATATTAATACAAAAGGTGGCCTAGAAATCCATATTTTCTCTTTTAAATTGAGAAAACTAAGTACTAATGGGCCTTATATGGGTTTTTTAGTACCATAATTATTGGAGAATTTTAGGTGAAAATTAATATAAATATAAAGGGATTTTAATGAGAAATATTAACATAATTATGGGGGAATTTTTATAGGATTTTCGGAATTTTTGGAAAAAAAACATAGGAAATAAAAGGAAAAATAGAATAAAAATAAGGTGCATGGGCCAAGGATTGAACCTTGGACCTCTTGTACAACCATGTATGCTTTAACCAACTCATCTAGCAAGGGAATGTTATAAGGGAATGAAGAGGATATTGGTTAAGGCTTAGAAGAAGATGAAGGGTCATGGAGAGACTCTTCATTTACCTCCTTAATGGGTTATAAAGAGGGGGGTTTGGGAGTTACCTCTTCTTTCCATTACTTGGCATTTTCCTCCTCCTCCTTCCCTCATCCTAGCTGAACACCATAAGGAGGATTCTCCTTGGAAAAACTTCACAAGAGGTCTCATCTCCAAGATCTAAAGGCTTCCCAAGGATACAAGGACAAGGGGGTTCAAGGGTCCAAAGGATTTGCAATTTTCTTTTCTTTCAAGGTTCAAAAAATCAAGAAACCCAAGGTAAGACTCCCTCACCTGTGGTATAATAGTTCCTTATGATTTCCATGATTTTTAGCATGATATATTGGGGGGTTTTTGGATTTGATGTTGAAAGGAAAGAAAACCAAGAACCTATGTTTATGGGTTTCGGCCACAAGAATTTTAAGGTCTATAATTATGCTAAAAAACTTTATAATGTTGTCTAACATGCTCTCATGATGTTTAGAGATTAAATATAATTTTTGGGAAATTTTTGGGGTACCCTAGGATACCCTAGGGTTTCGGCCAACAACAAGACCCCATGGGTGGAGTTGGGTTCAAAACCTCAAGTATATGTTTTATGTTTTATCATGATATAAGGGAGATGGAGGGTGTTTATGGGAATGTTTCACATGGCCTAGAGACCCTATAGGTTTCGGCCAAGTACCCTAATAGGGTGGAAAGTTAGGACTTATTTCAAGTAAGGGCCCCAATGGCCCTATGGTAAGGTATGGTTGGGGTTTAAGCAATTGATTTGGGGTTTTAATGGAATTTCTCCATGGCCCCATGGCCTTGAAGTTTTGGCCAAGAGCAAGACTAGGGATAAAGGATTAGGGTTGGCCTTAAGAATGAGATCAAATGTTTCTTATGGCTTAGTATGTATGTATGAGATGTTGTTGGAAAGTTATGGGAAGTTTCTTGAACCTAGGGTTCCTTGGGGACTTTCGGCCAAGGACATACCCTAGGGCTAGGGTTGGGTTAAACCTACCAAGACGCTTGGGTATAGGTTACTAAGAGGTATGTTTAAGTAAGATGGAAGAATTTTTATGTTAACCAAACCATTAGTTTATATGTCATGAATTATATGAGTAGGTCATAAATGTTTAAGACATGTGCCATGATTTATGAATGATATGTATGTATGCCATATCTTGTGAATGATATGTATGTATGTCATGTTTTATGAATAATCTGTATGTATGCCATGCTATATGAATGATGTGTATCTATGCCATGTCTAAGAATGAAAATGATGAATGAAGTTTAAGTATGATGAATGAATGAATATGCTATGAATGATGATGCCTTTAAGGTATAATGATGATGTTAAGTATGATGAATGAATGAATATGCTATGAATGGAAGATGATGCTTATGTCTTTAAGGCATAAATATGCTAAACGGCATGGTTTATGGTCGACGGTACGACGGTCAAGAGGACCGGTAAATGGGCCGGTAAACGGGTCGAGCCGTAACAAGTTATGCTATGTTAAGTATGCCATGAATGTCTCATGAATGATGAAGCATGTAAAGTATTTTACTTTATGAATGGGCTTGTACCGGACCGAAGTATGGGTCCAAGGGATGGGCACCTTAAGAACGTCCCAGTTCTGGACTACCGACTATGCTGTCCACGGTTCTGGCACTACCGAAGCTGTGCAACAGGGATGGGTACCTTAAGAACGCCTCGGTTCGGGGACTAACGACTATGCTATCCTTACCCTAGTAGGTTGAGGCTAGCTACCTCGTATTTACTTAGGGATGCGCGCTTATGATGTATGTATGTGGTACAAGCCAGGGCCCCAATGATATGATGATTATGTTTAAGCATTTAAAAGTATGTTTTAAAAGTTAAGCATCCTTATATATATATATATATGCAATTGCCACATGCATCCATCCATGTTATGCATTATATTTATGATAAGAATATTATGCAAAGTAAGTTTATGCAAGGTATGTTTATGCAAATGATTTTATGTATGTTTATGCTAATATATGATGCCATGATTTAATTATGTTTATGCTAAGTTAGAATGCCATGATTTTATTTATGTTCTAGTTTAGGATGCCAGGATTATTTATGTTTATGCTAAGTTAGAATGTCATGATTTTGTTTATGTTCATGCTAGTTTAGGATGTCATGATTTATTTATGTTCATGTTAGTTTAGGATGCCATGATTTAATCATGTTTATGCTAAGTTAGAATGCCATGATTTTATTTATGTTCATGCTAGTTTAGGATGCCATGATTTAATTATGTTTATGCTAAGTTAGGATGCCATGATTTTATTTATGTCCATACTAATTTATGATGCCATGATTTAATTATGTTATGCTAGTTTAGGATGCCATGATTTTATTTATGCCCATGCTAATTTTTTTGAAGCCATGATTTTATTTAGGTTCATGCTAAGAATGGTTGTGAGGTTATGTTTACGATGTTTATGTCTATGCCAAGTATTATGTCATGCCATGAATGTTTTTATGGTTATGTTCATGCCATGCTACGAATGTGATTAAGTTATGTTCATGCCATGACGAATGTATGCTAAGTGATGAAAAGTTTATGTTCTAAGTAAAGCACTAAGTATGTTAATGTCTTATGTGCTCATGATTAAATGATGAATGATTTTAGTGAGTAGGAAAGAGTCTTACTAAGCCCGTGTGCTTATAGTCTTATTTCCTTATACCGCAGATCACGCAAGGGGACAGTAAGGAAGCAGCAGGAGGGCATCGAAGAATGTGTGTGATAGTGACTTGGCCAAGGAGCAATATGGTTGCTTGTCTTATGATAGAACTCTACCTTCACTATTAAGTACTTGAATGTGACTCTATGACATGATGCTAAAGTATGACATGATATGATGCTAAGTATGACATGATGCTAAGTATAAAGTTAATATGCCAAGTTCCCATGTTAGGATGCTAGGAATGGTAGTAAGTGCATGTAGGTGTAAGTTTAAAGGTTTCCGCTGCATTAGGATGTCTACATGCCCTAAGTATGTTAACGTAACGCCGCTTTATGAAAAGAAAAAAAGAAAAAAAAAAGCGGGCGTTACACTCTTGGCTTCTTCACGCCAGTTCGAGGTGCCTGAGATCCTGCCGCCTTCTTGGCCCCACCTTGTTTCTTCTTCTTCTTGCCTTTCGGCACAGAGATAGAAACCCTTTGAGTAACTAAGGCATGAGAACTCTGATGAAAAAGCCTCTCCGCCGCCTGGAGTTCTGCCAGAAGTTTTTTTTTTTTTTTTTTAATCAAAGAAAAGAATCTTATTCCAAGAAGAGGAAACAAATCATATTAGAAGGGGGACCAAACCTAACCTTCTAATATGAGATTACAAGATAGAACAAAAACTAATTTTCCTTAATTTTACAATTAAGGAAACGAGAAAAATATTGGCTAGAAATATTTTTATACAACACAGCCAGCCATCATATATTGATTATATCCCTAAAACAAGGTCCTCTGGAAATTCATATCCATTTTGATGGTAACTCCATAAAATTCTGAGCCGGGGGGGGGGGGGGGGTAATTTCCAGTCAAAAATCTGGAAAACCAATATCACATCCTTTACCAGTCAAAAATCTGGCAAACTATATAGCATTCAGATTCAGCCGGGGGGGGGGGGGTAATTTCCGTATGATCAGTCTTCACCGAGCAGCCTACAACCTTCAGTATGGACATAATCTTTTTTGCTCTGCATTGTATAAACTCCATCTGAGGATTTGATCTGAGTAAACACTATTTTCCCCCACATCTGAAGATATATCAATTAGCTCAGGAAAACATTAAGTCCAAAGGATCCATCAGAAAGCCATCAAATTATAACAGATTTTCATAAAATTTATCAGAGAACATCAGACCATAATATCAGAAATTCAACTATCAGAAAACCATCTCAGAGACTCAATAGAAACCCACAAATATATCTTTCAAAACCTGTTATCATTCTGATACGATATTACATATAAAGCATAAGCATAGCACATAAGTTTATCCCAAAATTCCAGATACCAATGAATCAAAGTATATCAGAATTTCATAGACTTGTATCAGAAGGTTCAAATTATATCAGAAGGTTCAAATTCAACTTTTGTTTCAGTATTTCAGTAAAAACTCTTTCAGTTATATCCCTCACTCCTGTTATCATTCTCAAAAATTTTTTTCAGACTCTTTCAGAAATCCATTTAAACAAAATATAATCATTAGAGCATAAGAAGCCAAAGAGAAGGGATGATCCTTTTGATTAAAGAACCCTTCATTGCTAAAATAAACTCCTTCAGCAGAAAATCCACAAGACAGGCAGCTATAACAGTTTATATGAACATTTAAAATTTGACAATAGTAGGAAAACCAGAAGACCAGAAAATTTATACCAAAATATCAGAAAGACCAAAGAATAATTGATCTTTCTGAGCACAGATAGATAGAAATTGTCCATCAGGTCTGTATTTTCAGAATGCCCACTAGGCTCTGCTTTCTACACTGCAACATTAAAACCAATCAGAGCAACCAGAGAAGAACAGAGCAGAATGACCACCAGAATTAAATTTCCAAAAGAATCTATAATATTTTCCGGTTCACTCTGATGTAAGGGATGCCCAACCTGTCAAGCTTACATATGCCATGCAGTTCTCTTACCATGTCATTCTTCAATAACACTTTTTCTCCTTGTACATTAAAGGCTTGGTTAGCCAAGAAATCAGCGGCGGCGTTAGCTTCTCTATACACATGAGAGCAAATTACATGATGTTTCTCCACCAATATTCTAATTCTTGAAATTAACTTCCTATACTCCCAACACATAGCCGAAGATTGTAAAATTTTTAACGAAACCAAGGAGTCTGATTCTAACCAAACCGGGAGAAAATTACAAGCTACACATAATTCAATACCTGCTTGTATAGCAAAAAGCTCAGCCTTAACATTAGATGAGAAGCCCAAGGTACCATATTTTGCCATAATAAAGTCACCTGCGTGGTTTCTAATTATAACACCATAAGAAGAAAGACCAGGATTCCCTCGGGAACATCCATCAGTGTTTAATTTGTAGCATCCTATCTTAGGCTTCTTCCAATGCACCATCGTTATTGTGGTTCTAATTATGTTGTTAACTGTTAATCCCCAACTTCTAGCCACAGATGTGTACCCCTTCCAATGTGTTCCTTTAATGTTACCAGAGTGTCCCCCAAGCAAACAGTACTGAATTATATTGCTTGTAATTTTATGAGCTTTTTGTTTTAACCCTTTGTGTTAGCCTCATTCCTAGCTAACCATAGAAACCATAGAATAAGGAATGGCATAACCTCTCTAACATGACCTCCCAGCAACCATTTCAAACCTAATTTCCAATCTTCTAAATTAGATGATCGATGAACATCAAAAATTCTTGCAAAATAGGACCAAACTTCTTTAGCAATTGGGCCATCAAAAAACAAATGTTCCCAAGTTTCTATGTGATCACAACAGAAGCATTTAGATGCAAGAGCAATACCACGGTTTTGTAATATATCATCAACTGGAAGCTTCCTTTTTAAGAAGCGCCAAGCAAAAATTGAGATATTAGGCCTTAACAGGTCATTCCAAATAGCATAATTAATATAGGAAACAGAGCTTGTCTGTCTAACCTTGTCCCAAGCTGATTTCAACCTGAATTCACCATTTGTAGCAGGTTTCCAGATTATTCGGTCTGGTATATTCTGTTGCAAAGAATATTCTTCAATTTCAGCCTTTAAATCCTCCGGAAGGACGTCCATAGCTTTATTATTCTTCCAATTTGAATTCTCAAGAATATCTACAACTTGCAAGTCTTTATTTTCAATAAGCATACCTTGATTAAAAAGAGGACCTCCATCAAGCCAAGTATCATACCAGAAGTTTATTTTACCATTTCCCAATATCCATCCAATGTTCTGTTCTGCTAAGCATCGAACTTTAATTAATCTGCGCCAAGTAAATGAAGCCTTGCCTTTTAAGCTCACCTCAACCGGATGACCGGATCCACAATATAACTTGGATAAAAATTTAGCCCAAAGTGTGTTTTGTTCTCTAAAACGGAACCATAGTTTAATGGCCATTGCCAAACTAAAATCAGTAAGCTTTCTAATCCCCAAACCACCCTCAAACTTCTGTGTACAGATATTATTCCAAGACACCCAATGAGTTTTCCTATTAATATCAGTCGATCCCCAAAAAAATTTTGCAAAAAACATTTCCAAGTTATGTAGGACAGAAAAAGGAGGGAGGAGAACTTGCAGTAAAAATAAAGGCATTGAAATGAGCACACTCTGAATTAAGCAAAGGCGACCCCCATATGACAAATTTGATAAATTCCAACCCAAGAGTCTATTCCTTATCTTCTCTAACATAGGATGAAAATAAGCAGATTTTCTATGCCCAGTAAATAATGGAATGCCTAAGTATTTCAAAGGCCATACACCCTCCAAAAATCCAGTAGCCATAAGGATCAATCTTTTACGAGATTCCGGAATTCTTCTTGACAAATAAATCAGACTTTTACCTGCATTAACTGCTTGTCCAGAGTTTTTCTCATAGTCATCTAGAAAGGCTTTGACTTTTTTAACACATTTGATTGACCCATTCAGGAATACCATTACATCATCAGCATATGCTAGATGAGAAATTCTCAAGGAACAACCTGAAACAAAACTCAAAGAGGGATTATTGATAAAAAGTTTCTCTAAACCTCTGGATAGAAACTCTGAGGCAATAATGAATAAGAAAGGCGAAATTGGATCCCCTTGTCTTAAACCTCTTTTTGATTGGAAAAAGCCTGCCATTTGTCCATTTATACGAATAGAAAACCAAACCATTGAAATACATCTTCGAATGCAAGCAATAAATTTTTCAGAAAACCCAAAAGCTGCTAAAATTTTAAAAAGAAAACTCCACTGGACCCTGTCAAAGGCTTTAGCCATATCAAGTTTCATAATCATATTTCCTCCTCTAACATGATAATTCAGCTTATGTGTCAATTCCTGAGGTAATAGTATATTATCAGATATTAATCTGCCTTCAACAAATCCACTCTGAAAAGGGGATATGATTTTATTCAGTAATTTTTTCAACCTATTTGCCAATAATTTTGATATTATTTTATAGGACACATTACATAAACTGATAGGCCGAAAATCTTGCCATGCTTGGGCATTCTCAATTTTAGGAATTAGTACAATGGTTGTAGCAGCCATACCTTTTGGGATCATCCCACCTGAGAAAAAATCAATCACAGCTTGATAAACATCTTTTTGGATGAGATCCCAACAAGAAATATAAAATGCTACTGAAAAACCATCTGGTCCAGCCACACTATTTTGATCCATTTCCCATACTGACTGTTTTATTTCTTCTAGAGAAGGTAGGCTTGTAAGTGTGTCATTATCCTCCATAGAGATCAGCTCAGGAATGCAACTTAGATCCAATTCCGAATCATTGAAAGACTCACCTGTCAACAAATGCTCAAAATATGCGACTGCAGAATCTCTAATTAGATCAGATTTTTCCAAACACTCACCATTATCCCATATCCTGAAAATTCTGTTAGTAAACCTTCTTTTCTTCACCATGTTGTGGAAAAATTTTGTGTTTCTATCTCCATCAGACATCCATTTAACCGCAGCTTTTTGTCTCCAAAAATCCTCTTCCATCTGAAGGGTTTTAAATAGAAGTGCTTGAAGTTTATTTTTGATCATTCTGTTCTCCTCCGACGGATTATTCTCAAACTTGATCTCGGCATCACTGAATTGTTTATCCACCTTCCTAACATTATCATGTATATTACCAAATATTTCCTTATTCCACCACTTCAAATGACTTTTCAACCTTTTCAGTTTAAACTGCAGCTTTGACATACCATAACTATCACATGGCAGATTCCAATTCAGCATCACAGTTTGTTTGAAACCTTGATGTCTTATCCACATATTCTGAAATCTGAAAGAAGCAACTACCTGCTCAAACATTGGAAAAGAAATCAGCAATGGGCAATGATCAGAAGCTGCCCTATTCAAATGCTCTATTTTCACCGAAAATCTATGCCCCTGCGAAGAATCTAAAGACAAAACTCTGTCCAATCTCTTCCAAATCCTGTTGTTTGTCCAGGTAAAACAGTCCCCTACAAATCCAGCATCAACCAGCCCAGTAATCATCATGAAATTATTGAAATCCTCCATCGCACCTCCATTTGTGACAGCACCTGTAGACTGTTCTGTATCTTTTGCAATAATATTAAAATCGCCACCGACCAGCCAAAAAGAAGCATCATTAGACGGTTTGATAAGCTCTAATTGCTCCCAAAGCTCATACCTGCCAACTCTAGAGCATTTGGCATAGACTATAGTAACAAACATATCAATAGGAAACAAAGCAGATTTCAATTTGACATGTAGGAATTGATCATGATCAAATAAAATAGAACATTCTATATTTGCATCATGAGAAAACCAGATTTTTCCGGAGCAGTTAGAATAAATTTCTGCGAAACCCAGCTTTTTAGCCATTAACGAACTATCTAGAGATATCATAGGTTCAAGGATCCCTACAAAATTCAAATGGAAGAGATTTTTCAAATATTTCAATCTTCTAAGAGATGAAGGATTCCCTATCCCCCTAATATTCCATATTACTCCTGACATAAGAAAACTAATTTCTTGAAGCCTTAGCAGCCTGAGCTTTACTTCTAGTTACCCTTTGGGGTAAAATAGAAGGATCTATTTTTTCCGAAACTGAGAATGCAACTTTATTCATCTCAAGAGGAAAAGAAGATGACCTTTGTAGAAGCCCCCTTCCATCATCTTCAGATACAGCTTCCACCGTAAATGATTTGCATGTCTCTACTGCCTCAAAATTCTCTTGCTTATCATGTAATAAAAGACCATCTGAAGCATTCATATTCAGATCCTGCTCCATTTGTTTATCAGACTCTGCCAAAATCACTTCTCCAAATTCATTCAGAAAACCCCCCCTAGGAACCAAATCTTCCTTTTCTTGCAGGACAACAAAATCAGAAATGCTATTTCCTCTTTGTAACATGTCTGACACCAACAGATCCTCATTCTGAACAGAAATACCATTTTCCTTATTCTGCATTGTAAACTGTTTTTCTTGTAGATTTTTTATGTTGTTTTCATTCTCTACTGAGATATTATTGCCTTTCTCCTTTTCCTCTACATGCTCATCTTCCTGCAAATTAGCTAGAGATTGAAACTTATTATCTACCTTATACTGCTCCATGTGAACATTATTTTGATGACTGGAAGAAATATATTTTTGTCTCCAAGCTTGCCTATCTGTTCTGTATTTTTCAGCATTTCTCTGTCCATTTCGAAGATCACCAATCCCTTTATTAGAATCATCTCCAAATGTTTGATTTTGTCTGACATTCAACTTTTCTTCCTTTGACTCCATATTGTCTGCTGCTTTATTTTTCCAATCAGGTTTTGGATTAATTCCATTCTTATAACATTCATCAGATGAGTGACCCAAATGAGAACAAGAAACACAATATTTTGGATATTTTTCAAAGATGACCTTTTGCAATCTCTTCTCCTCCCCAATTCCAATCCAAAATTCATTTACCATTGGTTTTAATAAATCAATTTCTACACAAATTCTCGCCATATAGAGCCTTGAACCATCCGCCGTTGCTTCATCAATCTTAATTGGCTTTCCCACAATCCGCGCAGCTGAAAACAAAGCATTTTTGTTGAACATATGGATGGGAAAATCAGGAAGATTTATCCAAACTGGAACAATAGAAGATTCGGCTTCATATGAGAAATATGGTGACCATTTGAATATTCTCAAAGGAATTCCTCCGATAAACCAAACTCCTCGAGCCCAAACTCTTGCCATGTCTTCATTCGAAGTGAGATGCAAGAATATGTGACCCGATCGCAACATTCTGATATTGTAATAGCTAGATAGACCCAGATTTTTAAAAGCTTGCAAAATCACAGAAAAACTAGGTTTCTTCCCGGAAAACTTTCCAATTAACGCATACCGATAGTTATCTGCCATAGATATTACCTCTTCATCGGTATAGAAGATCCCTGGTTTATTGTTGTAGATTGTCATCTCCTTAAAGTCTTCCCCTACCTCATCAAAAGCTTTCTTGGATGTCCTTGGCGAAGATGGCCTCAGAGCTGCTGCAAACGATATCTTTCGATCTGTCGCAGCATCCGGGAGAGTTTGAGACCCTTCAGGATGGACAACCTTAGCCGTCGATAGGGGAGGAAAAGAAGATAAATCCGGTGCTAGCGGTTGGCAAGCGCCGGCGGCCATCGCCGCTGTATCGGAGCGCGCGTAAGCCCAAAATCCTGATCGCCTTCAAAAAAGAATTAAACTTATTTAATTCATCTATTAAGTCTTCAAAAGACTTAGCCATTTTACGCTTCCGATGCGTCTCTGAAAAATTCAGATTCGACTTATCGTTTGGCTTAACCAAACCTAATCTCTCTTGATTGAAAAATCCAATTTTCAACTCGTTTTAAATCCCTCGGATTACTCGTAGTGCGACTAAATAGGCTTTCGATTTATGTTGGCCGTCTATAATTAATCAATTAATTATAGAACGATCATGAGTGACACCTAGTAGTACATCATGATCCCCAATTAATCGAAAGATCACGGTTGACCTCAGAAACAATTCTGAAACCCTTCAGCAGCTATAATGAATTGTGCTCCATTCCCTTCACCATCTTATACCCACTTGGTTCAGGACATGGTCTATGTGTGTCAGTCCCCACTAGGCTGACTACGTCACACCTAGCCCAAGTAACATTTTCTCGTCCTACGGATTCTAATTACTCTCATGTATTTAAGAGATTCATACTCTGAACATGTCATGCTCTGGCCAGAGGCTTCGAGTAACAATCCGACGATAGACCTCGGGTATACATCTCCTCGCAAGGAGTGGTGAATCCTTTATAGGTTGTTCAAACATCTTCGGACACTTCGGCTTATACCCAATCATCCTGGGTCCACACCTCCTTGGAGATGCTTGCTTAAGATGTCAAAGTATAAGTCTCCATGACCAAGATGACTTGAACACCGCAAGTCAAAGGAACATCGCACTTAAGCTGCAGTAAGAACTTCATTGACATATCTATATGTAGACTACCATATGAAGTTTTATAGTCAGTCACTCCAATGAACTAGTTCCCTTAACTAGCATTCATGTTTATCTCCGGACATCTCAATGTCACTAGCCAGTGAGAATCAGCTGATTAGAGAATAACCCATGCTAGTCTCAACAGAATTGATAGTGTCTGTATTTATCAATTCATCGACTAGGACAATTTCAATACTTCACAATTGCACATGTAGAGATAATCACTAGTTGTGAATTCATCACAAATTCTCTCATGCTGTGAATTGTATTGCGGACATTCAGTAAATGAGTTTAAGATCTCAATCAAATACACAAACATGTATACTCAAATAGTGAATATTCATTTATTAGAATAAATGATTACAATCATAAGGCAATTGCCTTAGGACACTTCTCTTATATCACTAACACAGGGGAGGGTAGGTACCACAGGTGACACAACTAGAATCACTGACGGAAATGGTGGAGGGATCCTCGGTTCCTTGACCACCCAGAACATCCTGGATAGTCTATCCCTGTCTGACAAGCTCTACCTCTGCCAATTTCTCTGGAGATTCTAACTCCAGGTTGACGGTCTCATCTCTCATAGATTCGACTGTCCTCTTATGTGGTCGTTGTAGGATCGGTGGCGTCGATAGGGGGGAGGTGAATATCGACTTGTATTTTCTTTCATCTTTTGAGTCGTTCATTCGTTCAACTTTGTAACAAAGTCGTTAGAAGCACAGTGGAATAATAAATAATGTTAAACTACACAACACAAATAAGTGAGATTTTTAGTTAGTTCCAAACCCCCCAAGGTCAGTACGTCTAAGACTGAATTATGAGTAGCGCCCGTCCACTAGTGGTCTCCTTTCCGAAAGTTTTCCGAAGGCGGAAAAACCAGTCTTACAGTTTTTGGTACAAGCAATAAAGATAATGAAATGAACATAACTTGTAAGTATATGCAAACCAACAAAAATGACAATCATGACCAATCCGAAAGTCCGAAGCGTGGCGCACTTCCTCCTAGAGCATCCTTGGTCGCAGAACTTCGTCTTAGCACTTTTTCATTGCAAGGAATGAGTAATCGGATGGAAATATTGATGATCTGACCTGAGGGGGTGAAACCCCTTATATAGTAAGCATCAGGGTGCCCAAGTGGCTATAGGGGTGCCTCAAAGGTGGTTCAATCTGATCCGCATCGGCGAACTCAGCATAGGGATAAAACCTACCTCAAAGGTGATCAGGTTTGAAAAACCAATAAGAAATTTTGAAAATGTTACAAAATGCCAAGTATTAATTTTTAAGAAGACAAATGATAGGGAACAATTAACAAATTATGAAATAATTAAGCACAAATTAATGCTAAAGAATAATTTGTTAAGCCTAAAAAGTAATTTGAACCAAGTAACAAGATTTGAACCAAGTTAGTATTCCTATTGATTTTAAGCATGATTTAAGCCTGAAAAGTAAGTCATGCAATAAAAAAGATAATTTGAGAAATATCCAAATCTTAATTCCTTGGGTCCTTATCTAACTCAGTTTGTTACTTACTAACTGTTATAAAACAGTAGCTTTCACTAGGGTTAGTCAAATTAAGTAGTCTTATCAAGTTAGACTTTCTAAGCTTGCTTGCGTAACCTGATTGTTGTTCAATTTTATTTATCGCCCCAACTGTTTTTAATATACTGACTTAAAGCATCTTGAGTCAAGGCATAGACCTAAGCATCTCAAGCCAGTCTAAGTTGTCAATCAAAGTATCATAATGTGCTTATGAGATGCTAACTTCTAAATCTATAGGAGCATGCAGACTAGGGTTAAGTCCTAAGCTAAGTCCATAATGAAGAAATTCCTAATTTTAAAGGGGGTAAATTTTTTGAAAAACTAAGTCAGAAAATAAAAAGTTGAAAACAATATGTTTTTAAAACTATGAATTTTTTAAAAGCAATTAATAGTTTTTGAAAAATGAAGAAAAATGACAAGAATCATTTCAAAAACATATAAATGAAAAATAACCCTATTCTATTGAACGCATTCCTAGTTGCCTTCTTAGTAAACTAAACTCAGACTCAGGTAGTGGTTTAGTGAAAATATCAGCTAGGCTAGATTTTGAATCTATGTGTGTAAGTACAATTTCACCCCTAGCTACATGATCTTTAACAAAGTGGTGTTTTACTTCAATATGTTTAGTTCTGGAAAGGTCAATGGGATTTTTTGTAAGATTAATTGAACTAATATTATCAATGTAGACTTTAGTGTTAGTGTAGGTCAATTGAAAGTGCTTAAGGGTATGCATCATCCATAGTAATTGAGTTATATATTCTCCCAGGGCTATATATTCAGCTTCAGTTGTGGATAATGCAACACAGTGCTGCTTTCTACTGCACCAACTAACTAAGCTGTAACCTAACATTTGGCAAAATTAGAAGTCCTAGGATACTTTTTCTACTACACCAACTAGTACTTTTTCTATCTAGTTTGCACCCTGCATAATCTGAGTCAAAGTAGCCTAGTAGGTCAAAATTAGAAGTCCTAGGATACTAAATTCCCACATTTAGGATGCCTTTAATGTACGTAAAGATTCTCTTGACAGCACTTAAGTGAGATTTCTTATCACAAGTTTGGTACCTAGCATAAATGTCAGGTCTGCTAGTAGTTAGGTAAACTAGGCTACCTATAGCACTTCTAAAGTGATTCAAGTCCACTGGTATTTCTTCTGGGTTATTATCTATTTTAATATTTATTGTCATCAGGGTATTTATGACTTTAGAGTTTTCCATTCTAAATTTTTTAATTAATTCTTTTGCATATTAAATTGATGAAGATAATTTCTATCTTTAGTTTATTTAATTTGAAATCCTAAGAAAAAGGTTAGTTCACCTACAAGGCTCATTTCAAATTCACTT
The DNA here is from genome assembly GCA_024364735.1 of Boesenbergia rotunda. Taxonomy (NCBI): domain Eukaryota; kingdom Viridiplantae; phylum Streptophyta; class Magnoliopsida; order Zingiberales; family Zingiberaceae; genus Boesenbergia; species Boesenbergia rotunda. Next base: position 63,514 of record JAGFNQ010006493.1, read on the forward strand.
TCTATTATTTTTATGAATTCTTTTAAAAAATTTGTGTTAGTTGAGCCAAAAATTATAACGTCTACATAGATTTGGGCAATAAAAATGTTATTTTCTAAGGATTTAACAAATAGGGTTGGATCAATTTAGCCTTGATTAAACCCCTTAGAAATTAAGTAGATGGATAGTCTTTCATACCAGACTCTAGGTGCATGTTTAAGTCCATATAGAGTCTTTTTAAGTCTAAAGACATAATTAGGATGTTCTAAGTCTTCAAAACCTGGAGGTTGACTTACATAGACTTCCTCCTTTATAAATCCATTTAGAAAGGCAGGCTTAACATCCATTTGATATAATTTGAATCCCTTATGGGATGCATAAGCTAAAAGCATTCTAATTGATTCTAGTCTAGCTACAAGTGCATAGGTTTCATCATAGTCCAATCCTTCAATTGACTAAATCCTTTAGCATCTAAGCGGACTTTATTTCTTACTATTTTCCCTTTGTCATCCAACTTATTCCTAAAAACTGGCTTAGTATTTATCACAGTCTTACCTTCTGATTTTGGTACTAAGTTCCAGAGCTAGTTTCTCTCAAATTGAGTTAACTCTTCCTGCATAGCTATAATCCAGTCAGGGTCAGGTGATGCTTCTTCTATTATCTTGGGTTCAATCTTAGAGATCAGGATGACATCAGGATGACTTGGCTTAGGTTTCTATAGGATGACCTTGTTCTAACACCTAAGGTTGGGTCACCTATGATTTGGTCAGTTAGATGATTTGACCTAGTCCTAGAAGATGGTTCAAGTTGTTCAGATCCAGGTTTAATTGTTTGAGTTGGTTCAATTACTGGATCAATTATTTGAGTTGGTTCAATTATTGGTTCACTTTCTTCTAGGTCCTGATCCGAATTATTTAAGCTTGGTTGAATGTTCGGTGAGTTGGTTAAGTAAGTTGGTGTTGTTACCATTTCTTTATCAAATATTACATTTGTAGTTTCTTCAATTTTAAGGATATATTTATTATAGACCCTATATGCCCTACTTATTGTTGAGTACCCTACAAAAATCCCTGGGGTTGATTTTGATTGAAATTTTCCTAAGTAATCTTTATTATTTAGGATATGTACCTTACACCCAAAAACCTTTAGATAATATAAATTAAGTAGTTTGTGGTAATAAATTTCATATGGGGTTTTATTTTATCTTTTATTTATTAGGCCCCTATTTTGGATGTAACAAGCTGTGTATATTGCTTCTGCCCAAAATTGATTAGATAGATTATATTCATTAAGCATAGTCCTAGCAGCTTCTTGAAGGGTCATATTCTTTCTTTCAACTATCCCGTTTTGTTGGGGGTTCTAGGGCAAGAAAATTCATGGATATATCCATTAATTTTAGAAAATTTATTAAATTTTAAATTTTTCTCTTTGGTCACTTCTAATTCTTTTGATTTTTGTATCTTTTTTATTTTCAAGTATTATGCAAAAAGTATTAAATCTTTCAAAGGTTTCATCTTTAGTTTTCAAAAACTTAATCCAAGTAAATCTAGAATAATCATCAATAATTATTAAGCAATATTAATTTCTGCTTAGTCTACATGAGAATCAAATAGGTCTATGTGTAGGAGCTCAAGTGTAGCTTGGGTTAAGTCTGATTGGACAGGTTTGTCGGTTGATTTTGTTTGTTTACCTTGTTGGCACGGGTTACAAATTAAATTTTCAAAGATTCTAAGTTTAGGGATTCCCTTAACTAGCCCATTTTGCCTTAATTTTGGAATTAATTTCATGTGGGTGTGGCCTAGTCTTCTATGCCATAAGTTAGTTTCTTCTTGTTGGGTTAGAAAACATTTAGGTGTGGATGGTAGGTTAATAATACAAATATTATTTTTCCTAATTCTCTTAAGGGTTACTTCTGGGTCTTGTAAGTTCCTAATAACAATCTGCATTAATGAAAGTAACTATATATATAATATCACAAAGTTGACTAATGCTGAGTAAGTTTCATTTAAAATTATCAACCAATAGTACCTTTTTAATAATGAAATCAAAGTTCAGTTCAATATTACCTTAACCAATTACCTTAAGTGTGATATTGTTGTCAAATGCTTTTAAACCTAAATTCTTGTACTTGATTTTGGTGAACATCCATTTGTCTCTAGTCATATGTTTGGAGCATCCACTATCCAATATTCAATGTTCCAAATCTTTATGTTCCTACACATAAAGTGTCATGATTTGGATCCATTTATGTTGAAGTATAAGGATGGATGAATGTAGTTTTACTGCCTAGTCTGTCTCGACCAATTTGAGTTATCAGTCATGTTACTCCTATGGGTATTTCTGTGAGATAGATTTTAGCTTCATTAGTTAGACTGAAAAATATTAAGTTAAGTTATATTTAAAAAAATATTGAGTTAAATTTAATTTTGAAAGATGTTGAGTTAAATTTAATTTTTTTTAAAAAAATATTAAATTTAATTTAATTTTTTTAAAAAAATATTGAGTTAAATTTAATTTTGAAAAATGTTGAGTTAAATTTAATTCTAACCATTTCTAATCCTAAGCATAGTAATTTTTGCATAAAATAAATAAACAAGCATCAAGCAATTAAAAAATTAGAAAAATTATCTAAGTATGAAAATAATTTTTCTATTGGCTCCTCTGGATTGAATCTCAATATGGACTATCTAGGATGTGAATCTTGTCCTTGGGGATCCAATAGTGATTTGGTCCTGTTTGATTAGTCAAGCTTAACTTTGGGACTCGCTTGGACTCGGGTTCTAGTTTGGTTCAATACAGAATAAGGATCTGTAACATGAGTTGGTTCAGTTACCAAGTCCAGATCGGTTGAAAACGGATTTCTATTTTCCAAGAATCATGTCAAGATTCTTGGAACTCGAGGTAAACCGTTCCAGCGCAACTCTAAGTTCCTTCACTTGAGATTTTAAGGAGGAGTTCTCTTCCTCAAGTTTTTGAACTTGAGTTGACGTTCCCTCCTCAATGGTCTCAGTCAAGGAGCTTGAGTTGGCCTCCTCCTTGAGGATTTTTACCTCCTGTTGGAGGGACTCAACCCGGATGTTGACTTTGGCCAACTTACGTGACAAATAGGAGATTAGATCGTATAACTGAGACTCAAGATAACCACTTACAGTGATTCGGCCGTCTTCTGATATTGATAGCTTTCCAATTCCTCCACTTTCTTCCGGCGGTGCTTCTTCTTCATCTTCCGCCGCATTCTTCCCAAGTGGTGTTGCACCAACTTCGAGAAAACGAGAAAAACCATGAACAAAAAAGAATTAAAAAGAAAATATCAGAAAAAGATAATAATACCTTTTCTAATAGAAAATCACAAAACAAATCTAAAAAACTTGCTCAATTGGTGGTTTCATCAAGATTGAGCCACCCGCTCTGATACCACTTGTGGGATCGTTGTGATCGATAGAGGGGGGTGAATATTGATAACATCTTTTTCAAAAATTAATCAAGAGTAAGCATAGCGGAAATAAAGAACATCGCAAGATAAAATACTGCTAACACAGTTTGTTTTACTTATTACGGAGTCTATGATAGCTCCTACTCCAAGGCTCACAGCTCTTGACCGTTTTCGTTGGGCAATAATATAAGTCGAAAAAATGATGTACAAGTATAATGATTTAAGTACAGAACTGAATTGAAAACTTTAAACCAACGACACTTAAGAAGAAGAGCAGAACTTGTTGGAGCGGTATGTCGTCGATCTTAAATATTGTTAGCCTAAAAAACTTGAGCATGGAAGCTTATCGTAGTATTTTCGAGTGATTGAGTTGATGATTGAAACTAAGGGGGTGAACCCCCTTTTATATTGGATCTCGGGCGCTTGAGTGGCTATGGGGGAGCCCTACACGTCACTGGATAGCGTCATTATCCACAGACTCGACCAACCTTTATCCTGTTCTTGGGCGCCTAGGATCACTGGGGCGCCTGGGAGCAACGAGGGGTCTGGGAGCTGACATAGTGCGACTGTCAACTCAGCTTTGCCATCTGTTGAGAAAACCCCTCTTAGGAGCCTGAGTCCTCTTAGGCGCTTGGGTTCTTGGGTGCCTGATCCCTCTCAGGCGCGCCCCTAATCACAACAGCTGGTTCCTTTAGCCTGCAACCAAGGTTAGTCCAAGAACACAATATAATAATAAAATAAATGAATGAATGAAAACCAGAGCTGTTAGGTTTTGACTTTGGATTTCAAATGAAATCCTAGGTCGAACCGATGTCTACTATTCTTTTTTCCGAGGAACGCATCCTCACCTACTCCACTCTGGAGAAGTTACCTTTTGTCAACCAGATCCTCCGGTTGGACTTTTGCTCACCCTCCGAGACTCACGGATCTCGAGACGTTCGTACCTCGACCCGTCTCTACTTCTGCCCGTAGTCCTCGCTTGGCTAAGTCTCTGCCCGATCTTCCGGATCAGTTCTTCGGTGCCCCTTCCTCGACCAGGATTCGTGCCCAATTCCTCGAACCAGGTCTTCATGCCCAACCCATGATCAGGTCTTCAGTACCCAACCCTCGGCTAGGACTTCATGCTCAACCCTGCAAGTCAAGACTTCGTGCCTAGGTAAACTAGGGCATTCCTGCACACTTAGTAAATTCATTAGATTACCACATAAACTTAACTTTAAATCCTTTATCATTATCAAATCCAGGTTCGATCTGGTACTTCCGGCACCAACAGTCGCCCCGAATCACATCTACAAGTATAGCTCAGCTCGGTAGGAGTCATACCTATTAATAAATTGGCAAAATATTACTAAAGGTACAAATCTACTAAACCATACCAACTTACTTACTCGTCGCTTGGAGAAGTCTCATCGCCGCCAAGCCCAAAACTAGAACCATGTTGAGAAAAATGACTCCGCAAAAATCTAAAAATTCCCAAGTATACCTCGAAAACCCGGGCTCTGATAAGCTGCACCCAACTGTAGCTACCACTACCCCTAAGTAACCTAGTGGGTAGCGAAGATGACTGACAACTCTCATTATCAACACAATCATTATGCAAGAAATGCAGCAATGTGCAAGATGTTAATATCATGACTTGGCACAGTCATTATCAACGCAAGAACATAGTAAATATAGGTATATCCAAAATCATGTTCTATCATTCACATATATCTATATGTATAACAAGATCCAACACGTGTCTACTAAACATCATGCATAGTAATACTAGCATCTATAGTAAACACCACACTAATGTGTACACTATTGAATATAGGCAGTTAAACATGTTAACTCCTTTAGCACACACCATACAAGTATGCACAACTACTACATATGAATAATCAAAACTAACAACTCCTATTGTACACACCAAATACGTGTGTACATGCAGAGTATGAATAGCAAAGCATAGATTGTATAGAACATAAATAGATCATATCCAAGTGCAAACAAGTATCAAGCTTAGATAAAGTATAAGTAGAGTCAAGATATAGCAACCTAATCCGTCAATTAAATCAATGCACTAAGATCAATGATCTATAGAGGCCAAGAAAGAAATACCCACCTTTATGTTGGTGCAATCGACCCAAGGTTGTTCGGGTAGATCATGAATTTTGATGTGTGTGTCAATATAATTAAGTTAGATTTTTATGTTGATTTGATATGTGTACTTGAGTCATGCAGGACTTGGTGAAATACACATGAGGAGTAACGGAGTATAGCATCCGAGGGACGAGAGCCAAGGAAAAGGACTTCGAGGGCGAGCCGAGGAAGTAGACTTCAAAGACATACACGAAAGATGACATGGAGGCAAGTCGTGGGCTTGTGTGCGCATCCGAGGGACGAGAACCGAAGGAAGAGAACTTCAAGGTGCAAGTCATGGAAGTGGAACTCAAGGCATACACGAAGGATGGACTTTCGAGTAAGTTTGAGTGAACTTGTAAGCTGGGCAGTCGACTGGCAAAGGAAGCAGTTGACTGCCAGCATCGAGTGGAAACTCACAAAAAGATCAGTCGACTGGTCCAGGCACCAGTCGACTGGTCTGCTAAAAAATAGAGCCGTTAGGCTAGCCTTTGGCTGGGCATCAGTCGACTGATGTCGAGACTGAGCTGTTTGGATAACAGCTCTCTCTTCTATTTAAGAGAAGGCTTTGGGGCATGAATAGGTTACGGTTCTTGATTGTTAAATCCTATTCTAAGTGCCCAAAGCTTCCATAGCCTATTCTCTTCCTCATACTCTAAATCTCATCTTGTAAAAGAGGAAGAGAGCATCTTGTGAGGGTTTCTCCACCTTCAAGGAGAAGATCATAGTGAAGCTTGATTGTGTGGTGTGGATCCTTGGATTAGACACCTCTAGGAGGTGGATACCAAGTAAATCAAGGGAGTTAGCATTGCTTTCTTTGTTAATTGATTTTGTCTATTATTATTTTTGTGTTTTAGCTAGCATTCTTGTAGACAAAATCAAAGAGAAGCTATTCATCCCCTCCCCCCCCCCCCCCCCCGCCCCTCAAGCCAAACGCCAAGGTCCTAACACTTTATCTGTCGATCGTGCTAGCTATCCTCACGTCCAAGGGTCTACCTGAGTCAATAGCCTGTATTATAATATATACAAATTGACTAAGTTCTAGCGTAGATCAAATAACCAAATCTGGAGTGAAATTGACACATCTTTCGGAATATGAGTAGGATGCGGCACATATTTTTACAGCATGAATACATGAAACTGAGCTCAGCCCTCGTGGTTTGTTGGAGACTTTGCCAGAACCTACAATGTGAAAAGTGAATCCCTATCCAATATAATACTTAGAGGTATACCATGAAGTCTGATAATCTCTCTGTAATGTAACTCTGTTAAACGATCTAATGGATTTAATCTACGGATTGGTAAAAACAAGTGAGCAGATTTGGTTAACCAATCAATAATCACTCAAATCAAATCATGTATCCTCCAAAATCCATCGTGTCATGCTTCCCTTTCTACTCAAGCACAAAAGTCTTCCAAGTGAGTTTGTTAGTCTTCGATGCTCTCTGTGAGTTATGAACCTGCTACACTTTTACTATGTCGACCTAATGTTCTACCTTCACTTATCGATACACGAAGTGTCGAGATACAAGATCCTCAATATCCTTTTTTCACATTATTGCACCCAAAAGAGCATCCTAAGTCCTGATATATATGGTATTTCTTGGACGAACCACAATATCGTGATCGATGCACTTCCGAGAATAAACCCTCTTTACTTGAATGTGCCTCGAGAGTACATCAATTCCTCGAAATCGAAGAGTCGCGTCTCCGTCTCTACAAATCTATCTTTAGTACCAAATCCCATTTACTATTTCAGGAAACCCAAAACATGAAAGAAAATAGGTATCACAACTTGTGGCTCTGATACCAATAAATTGTCAAGCCCTACGGACATACTTGTCCGATAAATAGATAGCATCTCCCTTATTATGACAACATATGAAACCTGAATACAAAGCCACCAAGGTTGTACAAATACAATATCTACAGCCCATATAACTGAAAACAACAACCACATAGTTTAATGCATCCCACACGGTTGGCAGTAAACACAACTACACAGTTGACACAACCCACATGGCTGGAAACAAAAACAAATAGCGGAAGACATAAAAACCACATAGCCACCAAAAACTAACTGCGAGTTGGCCCGGCTTAATACTGTTGGGTACGAGATGGCTATAGAGGGGGGTGAATATAGACAATCGCTTGCCCCTTGAATACTTATCACGATTTCTGCAACTCAAATATCAGTAGCACAGCGGAAAGAATAGAAAACAGAGTATGCAGTAAAACCGAAACGAAAGCAAAACAAACACAACTAGCAAGATCGCTAACACGGAGGGTTTACAAGGTTCGGGGATAACTTGCCCCTACTCCTTGGCGTGCCCTTGAGGTGGGCGATCCCTTGATCGTCGGCAGATCAAGCCCCGGTTAACACCGGATATGAAGCAACCTCCTTCTCGGTGGAGAAACCTCTCCACAGCGTGTTTCACACAATGATATATAATAAGCACAATGAAACAACAACAAGAAAGTCTTACTCAAACACTTAGAGAGAACAAAACACAGCAAGCTTCCCTGAGCTCCACCCAGTGGCGATCTCACGCAGACCCCGTCTGCTTCGTGTCTTCCCACTGTCGGACTCCAAGCTTCTTGTTTTCTCCTTCAAGCGCTCAAGTATGATGATTGCTCCTCAATAGCTTGCTTAGAATAATTGGAGAACTCAAGAACAGCAAGCTTTTCGCTCAGGAACTCAAGAGCACGAAGAAGTTCAACAAGTATCAACTGTTAGTCATTTTGAACTCCACTCTCGCGTTCCTTTTTGTTTCTCCGCCAAGCGACAGGTGACACCATCTCTGTAGCTCCCAGCTACTCATCTGCCAACGCCAGCCTCTACTGAGCTATCTCTGGACTCACTGAGCTCCTCAGCCAAGCCCCAGTCTTAGCTCCAGTCCGCAGCTCGCCGTTGCAACCTGAGATGGGAAAAGGGACAAACCTGCTCCAAGGAAAGCACGCCTTGACTTCTCCTTGAGTGTTTGAGTCTTCCTCTGTCACCTGAAACTCAATCAGAGCATTAGAGCAGAAGATCAAGCAACATATCAACATACATCAGCAAATCGGATTCGGTCAGACGCTCTGACCACGTCTGTCAGTGGAATTTGAATTAAAGTGATCGGTCACCGGACCGATCCAGGGTGTGTGGATCGATCACCAGATCGATCCACTGCTTTGCCGGGATTCCCAGCTCTCGCAGCTATACACTCCTGATCGGTCACCAGACCGATCAGGGTGAAGCCTGATCGGTCACCAGACCGATCAGATTGGATCCTGATCGGTCATCCAGACCGATCAGAGCAGATGAACAGTAACTTTTTAATCAAATCCAAGATCCCTGATCGGTCACCAGACCGATCCAAGACTTTGATCAGCAAGGGAACTCACTCACCGTTTGCTCCCTGATCGGTCACCAGACCGATCAGAAGCAAGACAGCAAGGAAGCAGCCTGCTCCCTGATCGGTCACCGGTCCGATCAGGAGCCACACAGTAGATTCCCAATCTCACTGTGCGCTCCCTGATCGGTCACCAGTCCGATCAGACATAGCTGGATCGGTCACCAGACCGATCCACTAAGGAGCAGCGTGCCAATGTCCCTGATCGGTCACCAGACCGATCCAGTGACTCAACCCTAGCCCTCCAAGCTAGGAATTCATCCACCTTAGCCCTCCAAGCTAAGGATTTTTCCATCTAACTCTCCAAGTTGGGAATTTGCACCTAACCCTCCAAGTTAGGACTTTTCACCTAGCCCTCCAAGCTAGGACTTTTCACCTAGCCCTCCAAGCTAGGACTTTTCACCCAACTCTTCCGAGTTAGAACATCATCCAACCTAGCCCTCCAAGCTAGGCACCTGACCCTCCAAGCCAGGACTTTTTCACCTAATTCTCCAGGATGGGAATTTGCACCTAACCCTCCAGGTTAGGACTTTTCACCTAGCCCTCCAAGCTAGGACTTTTCACCCAACCCTTCCGAATTAGGACTTTTCCAACACCTAGCCCTCCAAGCTAGGATTTTCCACACCTAACCTCCCAGGTTAGGATTCTCCAACACCTAGCTCTCCAAGCTAGGATTTTCCACACCTAACCCTCCAGGTTAGGATTTTCCATATCATGCCTAATCCTCGATTAGGACTTAATCATAATCATCATAATCATCACACCTAACCTCCCAGGTTAGGATTTTCCAAATCATGCCTAATCCTCGATCAGGACTTAATCATAATCCACCTAACCTCCCAGATTAGGATTTTCCATATCATAATCATCCTCCTAACTTAAAATCGTTGTCAACACCAAAACAACAATCAAGGCCAGACTGCATCAACAATCTCCCCCTTTTTGTTGTTTGACAACCCGATTTTAAGTTTAGGGATTCTCAATCAATATTCCAACTTTAGAATTATAGGGGAATCCAGATCCTCCCCCTACAACATAGTCATGCTAAACTTAACCAATCCACACTCTCCCCCTTTGTCGAACACCGAAAAGGAGCCAGAGGGGCTGTTAAGTTTAAACAAAACTCCCCCTCAATCCTAGAGGTATCCCAACTCATCAAAAATGTGATAGTTTGTGGAATTGGCATACGAACACATGTGAAAAATTATAGCAAGACATAGCAATCACATGCATCATATGAGTATGAAATATAGACTCCCAAAACATGCCATAATATTCATAAGTATCAACAAAACATGGCAATGTAAGCATGAATATGGCAATCGAACAGTCATGCAGATAGCAAGTACATAATCAGTCATGGCATCAACAATAATAGATAAGCATGGCAGATAAGTCAAAGCATGAGAACATCCAAGCAAGTAGCAAAATATGTGTGACTTAAGGTCACACCAACACAGTCAGAGGGCATACAGCCCAAGAGTCATAGTCAAATACATAGATAAAGCAGCAGGTATCCGAAATCAAGAGTCAGCAGGAGGGTCGTCATCGCGCATAAGGTCGTCCATCGCAGCATCAGTAGGAGCCAAGGACCCTGGTGTAGTACTCACAGAAGGTGCACCTCCAGGAAATGTATGGCTGCGCCACTCATCATACCATGTCTGCTGGAGTGTGCGGGTCCCTGAGAGGTCGGTCTCGATCCTGGTCAGTCGGGAATCAAAAGAGCGAAAACCCGAGCGAAACTCCTCACGATCTGTCGCCCCCAGCTGAATAAGCTCCTGAACAGTCTGATCTAGCTCTGCGATCTGCCAGCGCAGATCAGGCTCAGGCTCGTCGTAGTCATCATCATCAACAGCAGCGGCTGGAACCTGACCCTGTGGACCTCCCCGTGGTAACTCCCCAAGAACCCTACCATCTTTCCAGATCAGCATCCGATCGGGCCCCCGAACAATGATGCCAGACTTGGCGAAGGCACGCCGGCCAAGTCTGCAATCCTGTCGTACCATAGGCACCGTCCGACCCTTGGTTACATCAACACCTACTGACATGAGCCAGTCGGTGATGACATGACCAAAAGGCATGTAGACAGTGCGGCGGCTGGACTCCTCTCGATAAGACAGAATGGACTGGAAGATGCTCTCCATAATATCGAAATCCGAACGGCTGTGCATGCCGTAGAGCATCAAACAGTGATAGGGTCGGATCTCAGCTAAGGGTTTGGAGGTGATTGGAAGGATACAATTTGTGATGATCTTGAAAAGTATATAACTAATGGGAGACAAACGCAGTGCAGCAAAGGTAGGAAAGTCAGGTCCAAGCTCATCAAGACCGTCTGGACGCGGACAACCAAAGAAATACCGATAGATGGAATCAGGAGTAACGTCTGCAAAGGGTGCTAGCAGGGGATTAGGAAGGTCAGGATAGAGCGAATAAAGATTCGGTGATCGTCGACCACCCAAGTACTCAGCCAAAATCTCATATGAAAAGTCAAGGTTCATCTTCCCGACTCGAGTGGTGAACTCGAATCCCCCTTTAGAACTCGGTTGTAGGTTGTTATAAAATTCGGAGACGAGGTCGTGATTTATGGTTCTTTCCAAAGAAAGAAGAAACCCCAGATTGTAATAAGTAACAATCTCCATAACAGAAGGGCAGAATTCTGTTAAGAAAGGAATGTCAATGGATCTGCAGGGCAAAAGTTTGAATGTCCTAGCTTGAAAGGCCTGCTCACAGGCCGCATTTGGGAATCTGGAGCTAGAGGAAGGCTGTGGCCTTCTGGAAGAGGAGGAAGGAGCCTTCCCCCTCGGATTTCCCTCCACGCTCTCTTTTCCTTTAGATGATTTTCTAAGGAGGTTTGAATTGAACATGACACATAGATTGAAGCACAAGAATTGATCATAAGATGAGACACAATCAAAAGATAAAATGTTTTGGTCAAGAAATGAGGAAGAGGGTCACGGTAAGAAATAGGTCACGGCACAGCAGCAAGACCAAAAACCATGATTAGCTTCACAAACATATATTCTATGATCTCTTGGAAACGGGAAATGAAGCCAAACACTTACTTTGGTGCCATTGAAATTGTTTGAAGGGATTGGAAGACTCTCGACAGAGAAGAACGCGCGTGAAGGAAGAGCCTTCAAGCCGGAGAAAACCGCCCGCAGAGGAGGTCGCACGAGCGTGAAGGAAGACGCAGAGACTTCTCTCGCTCGTTCGCACAGGGTGTTTCGGCGCTAGGGTTCGGGAAAACGAAGATTTGGAGAGTTAATCGGTTGGTGGATCGGTCCACCAACCAAAATTTAATGCGGTTGATCGGATCACCGTTCGATCAGATCGCGTCCGGACCGATCAGGATACAGCCTGATCGGACTGGCGTGGTCCTGATCGGTCGGATGACCGATCAGATACGCTCCTGATCGGTCGGGTGACCGATCAGGATTTGATCAGTAGGTCCCGGGTAGAAAATTCTGAGCTCCCTGATCGGTCTGTGGACCGATCCCTACAGGGTGCCAGATCGGTCTGGAGACCGATCCAGGCTAGCTCAGATACTTAGTCAAATTTCGGGAGACTCGACACAGGAAGGAGTCAGATCGGTCTGGGGACCGATCAGTCCTATGCCTGATCGGTCCGGTGACCGATCAGGGTTCCTGATACGTCCTGAAATGTTCAGTTTCAGAACTTCTGAAATTTCCAAACGATCTTTGATGGATTTTGTCTAACTTGGACAGGTCTTTATGACTAAAATTGATTCTTGAACAAGAATCTAAAGTCCTTATAGGTTCAACAAACACTTTGACCCATCTAAATGGAATCAAACTCAACCATCAATCAACCAAGCAAGTTCAAACAAGTTTTTACTCCATCTCCAAGTTTCCAATCAAGTTGCCTTGATTGGAATGTCCAAGTATGATCATGGAGCCATATACACATATGTTATGCAATGGTTTTCCCCATACTTGGTCACCACCGTGATCATTATCTCGTCAACTCAATTTCTCAAGTGATGCAATGACATTTTGAGAAATTGAGTTAAACCTAACATCTCACCCCATATCTAGCAATCAAAAACATTTTGGTAACCCTTATAGTTTGTGTGAGATGTTCCCAAAGTTACCCAATTGTTCCCTAACAATTTGAAATAATCATGAAGGATTTTGACCACAATTTGAACATCACGAGGTACGACACATTCCCAACTCCCGTCTTAGGAAACTAAATTCACTCTCGGGAAGTGGTTTAGTGAAAATGTCAGCTAGGTTTGACTTTGACTCTACATGTGAGAGTATGATGTTCCCCCTAGCTACATGATCTCTAATGAAGTGGTGTCTTACCTCAATATGTTTTGTCCTAGAATGATGGACCGGATTCTTGGTTAAGTTAATTGTGCTAATGTTATCACATAACACTTGCACACCCTTGTAACCCAATCCATAGTCCTCTAAGGTGTGGATCATCCACAACAATTGTGATATACACTCTCCCATGGCAATATATTCTGCCTCGGTAGTGGAAAGAGCAACACAATGTTGCTTCCGACTCGACCAACTTACTAGAGACGATCCTAAGAATTGGCAGCCCCCACTAGTGCTTTTTCGGTCCAACTTACATCCAGCGTAGTCGGAATCCGTATAGCCCATTAAATCAAAAGATTCGGTACGGGGATACCAAAGACCTACACCAATTGTACCCTTGAGATATCTCAAAATTCGCTTAACAGCAATTAGGTGAGATTCCTTGGCACAGACTTGATACCTAGCGCACATACCTACAGCAAATAATATATCTGGTCGACTGGCTGTAAGGTATAACAAACTACCTATCATGCTTCGATACTGAGTTAGATCAACGGGTTTACCACTCTCATCATTGTCTAATCTTGTGTTTGTGGCCATGGGAGTGGTTACCTCTTTTGAATCACTCATATTGAATTTTCGAAGCATTTCATGTGTATACTTTGATTGGTGCACATGGATACCATCGCGAGTTTGCTTAATTTCTAGTCCAAGGAAGAAGGTCAACTCTCCCACTAAACTCATTTCAAACTCACTCTCCATGTGTCCGATAAATTCACGTAAATAGCCCTTGTTGTTTGAGCCACAAATTATGTCATCGACGTACACTTGGGCTACAAATATATTGTCACCATCTCTTCGTAGAAATAGTGTAGGGTCTATTTGACCTCTAATGAAGTCCTTTCCGATCAAGAATGTCGACAACCGCTCATACCAAGCCCGGGGTGCTTGTTTAAGACCATAGAGTGCCTTCTTGAGCTTGTACACGTGGTTTGGATATTCGGTACTCTCAAACCCTGGAGGTTGTTCGACATAGACTTCTTCCCTAATCAAACCATTTAGGAATGCCGATTTGACGTCCATCTGAAATAGTTTGAAGCCTCGATGTGCTGCAAATGCAAGCATCAATCGGATGGACTCTAATCGTGCCACGGGAGCATAAGTCTCATCATAATCAAGACCTTCAACTTGACTGTAGCCCTTGGCTACCAAGCGTGCCTTGTTTCTAATGATTTCTCCCTTGTGGTTTAATTTGTTTTTGAAGACCCATTTAGTTCCAATAATGGTGGTCTTCTTAGGTCTAGGGACTAAGTCCCAAACCTGACTCCTCTCAAATTGACCTAGTTCATCTTGCATTGCAATAATCCAATCGGGATCATTTAATGCTTCATCAATTTTTCTAGGTTCAATTTCGGAAATTAGAGCAACTTCATTAGCCTCATTCCTGAAGAATGATCTAGTCCTAACCCCTTGATGGATGTCTCCAACAATTTGGTCTTGGGGATGACTAGAGGCTAGTCTCGTTTGCCTTGGTGTTGGTGGTGCTTCTTGAACGAGTTCACTAGACACAAGTTCAGCCTCAGGATCCGGCTGATCAATGAGTTGTCTAGGCTCACCGTCATCAGACTCATCACCATTAACACTATTTGGAGAATCATTCAAACTTAGTCTCCTAAGTTCGAGTTGAACTCCTTCTACATTTTCTGATTGGTCAATTGATTTTGGAAGTTCCTCAAAAACCACATCAGAAGACTCTTCAACTAGTCTAGTTCTCTTGTTGTAGACTCGGTAGGCTTTGCTAACTAGGGAGTACCCGACTAGTATCCCTTCATCAGCTTTTGCCGTGAACTTTCCAAGATGATCCTTGGTGTTTAGGATGAACACCTTACACCCAAACACCCTAAGGTGTTTAACCGTAGGTGGTTTCCCAACAAAGTTCATGGGAGTCTTTTCTAAAAACCTTATGGATGAGAATCGATTTTGCACATAGCAAGCTGTATTTACAGCTTCAGCCCATAAGTAACTCGGAGTGAGTAC
>JAGFNQ010006493.1:80127-170559 GCA_024364735.1 Boesenbergia rotunda
ACCGCATCACATAATTTATCTTTTTCATACTTGATGCTTGGTAAGTCTCGCACTAGTCCCTTGTTGGCCAACTTCCAGATGTTCTTCATGTTCACATGTGCTAGCCTCCGGTGCCAAAGTGTGGACTCTTCTTTTTTTGACATGAAACACTTAGCAAAAGCATTAGTAGCACTTTTAAATGAAACTTGATAAATATTGTCTACTCTTGCTCCTACTAGTACCGTGTCCAAAGTGTCATTTTGTCTAACTAGACATTGACTTGGTTGGAAGTCAATTGTGTAACCCGTGTCACACAATTGACTGACACTTAGGAGATTAAACTTCATCCCCTTGACTAGAAGGACATTTGAGATTCTAAGACATTCGGATATTTGAATGTCTCCTATTCCTATGACCCTAAGACTACCATTGTTACCGAATGATACATTACCTCTACTCTTCTTGTGAAATATGGTAAACAATGATCTATCCCCGGTCATGTGTTTGGAGCATCCACTATCAACAAACCAAGTTGATAGATGCTCCCCCTCAATCATAACCTACACAATTCGAAAAATAGAAGTCTTAGGTACCCAAACCTTGGGACCTAAAGCATCAACTAAACATGACTTAGGCACTCATGCCTTGACAACTTTCTTTTGAGTCTTGGGTGTCCTAGATTGTCTCATGTCAGTCTTAGACATGAGAGATACAAATGAGGGTTCTTTAGGGCGGTAACCAATACCGGCCCTATTGTAAACCGCTCTTTGGGTATTTAAAATCATATCTAAGGTCTTAGAGCTATTTGAGAATTTTCCAAGAATATTCTTGAGCTTCTCAACTTCACTCTTCAAAGATTGGTTTTCCTCTACTAACCCAATATCATGCATATCACTGATTTCCTCAACCTTAGAGGATTTCAGGCTTACAATCTCATGTTTCAAAGATTTAATTTCATCTTCTAGTAATTCAACATGCAAGTCATCAATGTTATCATCCCTAGAAGCTTTCAATTGATCAATCTCTAATTGCAATGCTTTAACTTTGTTTTTGGATTTCTTAAGCATACTAGTTAAACATGCAATTGCTCTATAACATTTTTCAAGCTCGGGAGAAGTTACCTCTTCATCATCCGAAGATGATGAAGCCGTGTTTGCGGAGCTTGAAGTTTCTTCACTGCTCTCCTCTCCAAGAGCCATGAGAGCCACTTGCCTTGTGCTCTTCTCCTCCTTCTCATCATCGGATGAACTAGAAGATGACTCATCCCAAGAAGCCTTCAAGGCTTTCTTCTTCTTCTTGGATTTCTCTTCTTTTCTTTTGGGTTTCTCCTCCTTTTTAAGCTTCGGACATTCATTCTTGAAATGTCCTCTCCTACCACACTCAAAGCAAGATGCATTATTCTTATCAAGCTTGAATTCACTAGTGTTACCTTTCCTTTTGAACCGTCGGTCTCTTCGCATCATCCTTCGCACGAAGTTCGCCATCTCGGATGAAGAAGAGCCACTGCCATCTTCCTCTGAGTTTGACTCGGATTCGGAGGAGGATGAAGATGATGAAATCTCTTTCTCCTTCTTCTTCTCCTTCTTCTTCTTATTGGTTCGGTCCCCTGCAACTAAGGCAATCCCCTTCTCCTTGGGGCCTTTGTTAGCCATTTTATGCAATTCCATCTCACAAAATAAATCATCTAATTTCACAATAGATAAATCCTTGGATACTTTGTAGGCATCCACCATGGATGACCACAAAGCATTCCTTGGAAATGCTTTCAAGACATACCTCACAAGGTCGCGATTCTCGACCTTTTCATCAATTGAATGAAGTCCATTAAGAACTTCCTTGAACCGGCTATGGAGCTCACTTACCGACTCATTCTCCTTCATGGAGAGATTTTGAAGCTGATTGAGGAACAAGTCCCTCTTTGCAATCCTCGAGTCTCGGGTGCCTTCATGGAGCTCTATGAGTTTGTTCCACAAATCTTTTGCACTCGTGAAGGGACCAACCTTGATGAGTTGGTCTTTGTTCATGCCGCATTGTAGAGTGACAACAGCCTTAGCGTCGGCTTCACTTTTCCTTGTTTGGTCGGCAGTCCACCGTAAAGATTCGAGTTCCTTACCTTCATCATCCTTAGGAGGGATGAATCCTTCCTTCACCGCGAACCACGTATGGATATCCATCTTCAAATAGTATTCCATTTTTGATCTCCAATATTGGAAGTCGGCGCCATCAAAGAATGGAGGTCGGGTGGTGGAAAAGCCTTCTCTCAAAGCCATCTTGTTGAAAACTCTCGGTTGTTAATCCGTGTATAGAGCCCCTTGCTCTGATACCACTTGTTGGGTACGAGATGGCTATAGAGGGGGGGTGAATATAGACAATCGCTTGCCCCTTGAATACTTATCACGATTTCTGCAACTCAAATATCAGTAGCACAGCGGAAAGAATAGAAAACAAAGTATGCAGTAAAACCGAAACGAAAGCAAAACAAACACAACTAGCAGGATCGCTAACATGGAGGGTTTACAAGGTTCGGGGATAACTTGCCCCTACTCCTTGGCGTGCCGTTGAGGTGGGCGATCCCTTGATCGTCGGCAGATCAAGCCCCGGTTAACACCGGATATAAAGCAACCTCCTTCTCGGTGGAGAAACCTCTCCACAGCGTGTTTCACACAATGATATATAATAAGCACAATGAAACAACAACAAGAAAGTCTTACTCAAACACTTAGAGAGAACAAAACACAGCAAGCTTCCCTGAGCTCCACCCAGTGGCGATCACACGCAGACCCCGTCTGCTTCGTGTCTTCCCACTGTCGGACTCCAAGCTTCTTGTTTTCTCCTTCAAGCGCTCAAGTATGATGATTGCTCCTCAATAGCTTGCTTAGAATAATTGGAGAACTCAAGAACAGCAAGCTTTTCGCTCAGGAACTCAAGAGCACGAAGAACTTTAACAAGTATCAACTGTAAGTCCTTTTTGAACTCCACTCTCGCGTTCCTTTTTGTTTCTCCGCCAAGCGACAGGTGACACCATCTCTGTAGCTCCCAGCTACTCATCTGCCAACGCCAGCCTCTACTGAGCTATCTCTGGACTCACTGAGCTCCTCAGCCAAGCCCCAGTCTTAGCTCCAGTCCGCAGCTCGCCGTTGCAACCTGAGATGGGAAAAGGGACAAACCTGCTCCAAGGAAAGCACGCCTTGACTTCTCCTTGAGTGTTTGAGTCTTCCTCTGTCACCTGAAACTCAATCAGAGCATTAGAGCAGAAGATCAAGCAACATATCAACATACATCAGCAAATCGGATTCGGTCAGACGCTCTGAACACGTCTGTCAGTGGAATTTGAATTAAAGTGATCGGTCACCGGACCGATCCAGGGTGTGTGGATCGATCACCAGATCGATCCACTGCTTTGCCGGGATTCCCAGCTCTCGCAGCTATACACTCCTGATCGGTCACCAGACCGATCAGGGTGAAGCCTGATCGGTCACCAGACCGATCAGGGTGAAGCCTGATCGGTCACCAGACCGATCAGATTGGATCCTGATCGGTCATCCAGACCGATCAGAGCAGATGAACAGTAACTTTTTAATCAAATCCAAGATCCCTGATCGGTCACCAGACCGATCCAAGACTTTGATCAGCAAGGGAACTCACTCACCGTTTGCTCCCTGATCGGTCACCAGACCGATCAGAAGCAAGACAGTAAGGAAGCAGCCTACTCCCTGATCGGTCACCAGACCGATCAGACATAGCTGGATCGGTCACCAGACCGATCCACTAAGGAGCAGCGTGCTAATGTCCCTGATCGGTCACCAGACCGATCCAGTGACTCAACCCTAGCCCTCCAAGCTAGGAATTCATCCACCTTAGCCCTCCAAGCTAAGGATTTTTCCATCTAACTCTCCAAGTTAGGAATTTGCACCTAACCCTCCAAGTTAGGACTTTTCACCTAGCCCTCCAAGCTAGGACTTTTCACCTAGCCCTCCAAGCTAGGACTTTTCACCCAACTCTTCCGAGTTAGAACATCATCCAACCTAGCCCTCCAAGCTAGGCACCTGACCCTCCAAGCCAGGACTTTTTCACCTAATTCTCCAGGATGGGAATTTGCACCTAACCCTCCAGGTTATGACTTTTCACCTAGCCCTCCAAGCTAGGACTTTTCACCCAACCCTTCCGAATTAGGACTTTTCCAACACCTAGCCCTCCAAGCTAGGATTTTCCACACCTAACCTCCCAGGTTAGGATTCTCCAACACCTAGCTCTCCAAGCTAGGATTTTCCACACCTAACCCTCCAGGTTAGGATTTTCCATATCATGCCTAATCCTCGATTAGGACTTAATCATAATCATCATAATCATCACACCTAACCTCCCAGGTTAGGATTTTCCAAATCATGCCTAATCCTCGATCAGGATTTAATCATAATCCACCTAACCTCCCAGATTAGGATTTTCCATATCATAACCATCCTCCTAACTTAAAATCGTTGTCAACACCAAAACAACAATCAAGGCCAGACTGCATCAACAGAAATATTCGCTCAAGCTTACATATTATTAATGGAATCTTTGTCTAAAGGTGTAACATATCTGATATCGTAAAAACTCTGAAAGTCAAAATTTTAAAATAAAGACTTAATTTTATAAGTGCTTACCAAACATTATTTGGAAGTAATTATTGAAAAGCTAATGGAATTAATATTTGCATGAACACATAGCAATCATGACTCTTTATTCCAACCATTTTTAATCTGTTTGTATCTATGCAACGAGACATATTAGAAACATATCCATCTGGAAATTTGATAGCTTTCAACCAAGAACACATTGTTTGCTTACTTTCTTTGTCTAATGTATAACATGCCTTAGGATATTTACCAGTTGTTTCATTCTGATGCAACTTAGGTCTGCTTACTAATTGTTTCAATTCTTCGTGTGATTTTGTTGTATCTTTAGTTTTTCCATGAACATTTAGCACAATATTGATGATGTTGTCAAAGAATTTTTTTCAATATGCATCACATCCAAATTATGCTGAATGAGAAAATATTTCCAATATGGAAGCTTCCAAAAAATACTTCTTTTCCTCCAACCATATTTGTTGACTCTAACAATGTACTTGTTGATATCATCTGAACCATCCTGATATACCGGTAGAAATCCATAACTGACAATTTCGTTAAATATTTCTTCACTTGGCATCCAAACTGAGAGTAGTTTCCTTAACCACTTCATTCATTTTGAAAATTTTCTTATTTCTTCTGAACGAATGATCAACAGGTAAAACTTTTCAATGATTATCAAACCAAGAAATCTTTTCACTGCAAAGTAAAGAAAATGCATCAGACTGACCCATACAATGTGGACATGCTAACTTCCCAGCCATGCTCCATCTTGATAATATTGAGTATGCGGGAAAATTATTAATGGTCCATAACAATATTGCATGCATTGTAAAATTTGATTTATTTGCGATGTCATACGTCTCTGAGCCTATATTCCATAAATGATTCAACTCAGCAATCAAAGGTTGTAAAAATACATCTATTTGCCCTTTTGGATTATGAGGACTTGGAATTAACACGATAAGAAATATAAATTTATCTTTCATGCACATCCATGGTGGTAGGTTATATGGTGTTAAAATAATTTTTCATGATGAATATTGTTGTGTATAACTTTCAAATAGTTAAAATCCATCTATAGAAAATCCAAATATCACATTACGTGGTTCCATAGCAAAGGAAGAAAATGTTAAATCTAAATGTTTCCATGCAGGGGAATCACAAGGATGATACATTATGTCTCCGTCATGTTCATGGTTTTGATGCCAAATCATATGACTTGCTGTTGCTGCTGATACATACAAGCGTTGGAGTCTAACAGTCAAAGGGAAGTAATACATGACTTTGTAGTAAATATTTTTCTTCTTCTTTCCAACCATACGACTACTATGCTTGTAACGAGGATGATTACACATTTTATATTCCATCAACTCACTATCTTCGTTCCAATAGATCATGCAATTATTGATACAACAATGTATATTGTCGACTGGCAAACCCAAATCTCTAATTAATTTTTTAGTATTGTAGAAACTATCAGTCATGCAGTTATCTGTTGGAAGCAACTCTTACATCAATTGATATATGTCATCATAACATCGTTCTGAGAAATGATTTTCGACCTTCATATTCAATAATCTTGCAGTAGCGGACAATCAAGAATGACCAGAAGGAACATCTTCTCATACTTCTCTTTCACTAACCCTCAATATGTCATACATTTTCTGAACTTCGGGAGTAGGTATTTAATCTACATTTGATTGATCAAATACATTTATTGCATCATAAACCATTGATTGCATTACATCAGCAGACCTTTATGATGTCTCTGGACCAAATGAGTTTGTAACAACCCACCTTCTGGTACTAAACTTTAAGGCGGATCGCTACTAACTGACTAACTGATTACTGATCATTGTTTTCCAGATGCTAAACCAACTGAGAGAATTTAAAAATTCTTATTTTGCTATGTACTAAACTAACAATTCATAACTCAAGCATGCTGCTGTAAATCATAATCATGTAGGAAGTACTAACCAGCAAAAATAAGACAAAAACTTTAATTTTATTAACTTGGCCAGGATTTGATCCCCCAAACTCAACGTTGCATGAATAAAGCAGTAACCAGCAGCTCTACAACACTTTCTGTTTTAAATTGGCACCAGTCGACTGATATCTTGCAAGTCGACTGGTGCAACCGACGAAACTTTCTGTGCCATTTTTTCTGCTGATCCCAGTCGACAGGTAACAGTCGCAGTCGACTGGTAACTGTCGCAGTCGACTGGCAACTCTGAAATCTGAAGTTTCAGATTCCAAAAACATGCCAAGGTCAACCTACTTTGTACCAAGAATACCACAAACTCATATTTAAGCCGACTAACAGGTATACAATGATTCTAGACCATATTCTACATATTTTCATGACATTAAGGCATACTTCAACTACTTCTAAGCATAAATTTAGAAACATAAACTTTATATCAACTTACTACTAAAACTAAGCATTGTTTCTGCCTAGATGCATCAATAGTAATGCTATAATATCAGAAATGATTCTATAGCCTTAGACTATGCATTTTACTACTAGTTAACATGCATTAGAAAAGTATCACTCAACATATCACATGTAAAAGCTAGGCAAGGCATCACGGCATGATATCAACTCATACTAGCATAATGATAATAACATAACAAGGGTACTTAAGATGCGGAAAGTGTTAAACATGACAAAGAACTAATTCATTTAACATTCTTAATAACATGTCCTCTTAATGCAAGTTCTCCAAGGTTCTTTCATTCCAAGTTTCTACCATCATACACTCCACCATCATCCCTGCCGCTTCCGCTACTCTATTTTTCCTTTGCCTTTATCTGCAGTATAAGAAAAAATGAAACTATAAGCATAAAGCTTAGTAAGTACCATCCTACTCACTAAACAATGCATATTTCGAAACTCATGCTTTTTTTTAAAAAACACGTGTAGGAAAAACATACCATGCTTGTCATTCATTCTTGCTGAAACATATAATCTAAACAAATATCATGGCATACTCATCATACTAAGCATATGAACTAAATCATATTCTTATAACTAAATTCACATAGCATTCATAGAATCTGACTGAACTAAGCATGATCTTAAAACTGTTTTCACTTAGAGCTATTACTGAACTTTTGAAACTTATACATATAATAAGTGAAAATAATAATCATGCTGCTGTGGCCCCGGCAATGTGTTGCTATTGCGTGCATCCCTAAATAGATCCGAGGTAGCTAATCCCGAACCCATTAGGGTACTACTACTAGGCAAATTAGGAGCCTAGGGGCAACTAGGAGCCCACCCATGGACGAACTAGAGTCCAAGCACATGCCATCAAAAGTAAAATACTTTCATAAATATTCTTTTCTTTAACCTTGCATCTACTAGGCGATCTAGAGCCTAGGAGCGATCTAGGAGCCCACCCAATGGAGGAACTAGGGTCCATAAACATAAAGCAAGGGTAGCTAACTTCATAACATGCTAAAACTCGTATTAGAGCTTCTTAACATTTTCTCGAGCACCTTGCGTGCCTAAAAACTCCCCCTTTTCATTTAAGGACACTTCCTAGGCACTCGACGGTGCGTCTAAAACTCAAACTAAAAGGGGAAGCACGTCCATCCCATCTAGTGGTGCCCTTAAAATTGGTAGAGGAAGTTAATCTGCACATATGGGCATAAACTTGCAATTAGATAAACTAGGACAATCAATCATACGAACGAAGCTACTTATACCGCAGGTGAGGGGTACTTACATCCTGCGCTTGTTCTTACAACTCTAGGGCGTAGGGTTTAGGGAGAGGGAAGGTCCTTGGAGTCTCAGAGAGGTTCCAACGAAGAATAAGATCCCCTAGCATGCCCTCCTTCTTGAATCCACCTAACACAAGCCTTGGACTCCTCCTTGCTTTGCCGTGAGTGAGGGAGGAAGAAGCCTCGGGAGAGGGAGGAAGGAATCGCCGAGGAAGGAATCGCCACTGGAGGGAGAGGGTTCGGCGGCGACAAGGTGAGGAAAAGTTTTAATTAAAAAAAAACTCTTAAGTTCCCTTTATATTTATGGGAAAAATTCAACTAACTTCACCTTATCCATCTTTCCCTCTATTATATTCCAAAGAAAACAAACTCATTCCACTTGGTAAGTTTATTTTTCTCTCATTGTAAAGGTGTAGGGGTCAAACCCCACTTAAGCTCTGCGCATTTTATTTTTATTCATTTTTATCTTATTTGTCCATGGAAAATTCTATAAAAATATCCATAAATTCAGAATAAATTCTAGGATATTCCTAAAATTAGATCTGAGAATTTTCGGTCGTTACAATCCACCATACCTTATAAAAAATTCGTCCTCGAACTTAAAATAACTTTGGGTATTTCTACCTTATGCTGCCCTCTGGTTCTCATGTTGCCTCTTCTACTGTGTAATTTTGTCATATGACTTTCACTAATGGTACCTCCTTGTTCCGCAATATCTTAACCGCTCGGTCTATTATCTGAATAGGTTGACTATCATAGCTGAGATCTTCGCGGGCTTGTACCGTCTGTGGCTCTATCACCTGGGTGACATCTGGGATATGCTTCTTCAGCATGGAGACATGAAATACATTGTGGATAGCTGACATCTCCTGAGGTAGCTCTAGCTCATAAGCTACTTTGCCAACTCTTCTAGTGATGTGGTATGGTCCTACATATTTGGGACTTAGCTTGCCCTTCTTCCCAAAACGCATTACTCCCTTCATGAGAGCCACTCTGAGGAATACTAAATCCCCAACTTCAAACTCTAATGGTCTGCGCTGTGTATCAACATAGCTCTTCTGGCGGCTCTGAGTTGTTTCTATTCTCTAGCGAATCTGTTGTATGGCTACGGTGGTATCATCTATAAGATCTATCTGTAGGCCTAACTCTTGCCTCTCACCACCCTCGTACCAGTAGATAGGAGATCTACACCTCCGCCCATATAAAGCCTCATAGGGTGTCATGCCGATAGTGGCCTGATAACTATTGTTGTAGGCGAATTCCGCTAAGCACCGGTATCTGCACCAACTGCCCTTGAAATTTAAAGCACAAGCTCTGAGCATATCTTCTAGTACTTGATTAACCCTCTCTGTCTGACCATCTATCTGAGGATGGAAAGATGTACTAAACTTCAGTTTGGTGCCTAGTGTTGTCTGTACGCACTCCCAGAAGTGCGAAGTGAACCTACTGTCCCTATCTGAAATGATAGTCCTAGGGACTCCATGTAGTCTGACGATCTCCTTAAGGTATAACTGAGCTAGCTGTTCCATGGAATAGGAGATCCTGATAGCTAGGAAGTGGCCAGACTTAGTCAATCTGTCAACTATTACCCAGATTGCATCATATCCATTCGTTGTTCTGGGTAGTCCCACTATAAAATCCATGGAAATATCTTCCCATTTCCATTCTGGAATCTGGATAGGCTGCAGAACTCCTCCTGGTCTCTGATGTTCTACCTTGACCCTTTGGCATGTCAGACAGGTACTGACATATCTGGCGATGTCTCTCTTCATCCCAGGCCACCAAAAACGTCCCCTGAGGTCTTGGTACATTTTGGTGGTACCAGGATGCATCGCATAAGGAGATCCATGCGCTTCCTCTAGGATCTTCCTTCGGAGCTCTTCTTGGTTCGGAACACATAAGTGGTCACCGCAGTACAGTATCCCACTATCTGATAGGCGAAACTCCCCGTTTTCTGATTCTGCTATCCCCTGCTTGATTTTCTGAAGGTCAGGATCTTAATCCTGTGCTGTTTGGATGTCTTCAAGCAGGGTTGACACTAATGTCAACGTGGAGAGCTGCCTAACTATAATTTCCAGTCCGAACTCTGATATTTCCTTCCGAAGGGGCTGTGACATCGTAGACAAAGCTAGTAGGGTGGCGCTAGATTTCCTGCTAAGTGTGTCTGCCACCTTATTAGCTTTACCTGGATGGTAGAGGATGTCAATGTCATAATCCTTTACCAACTCAAGACATCTGCGTTGCCTCATGTTCAGATCCTTCTGAGTAAAGAAATACTTCAGACTCTGATGATCTGTGAAAATCCTACACTGAGCTCCGTATAAGTAATGCCTCCAGATCTTGAGAGCGAACACTACTGCAGCTAGCTCAAGGTCATGGGTAGGGTAGTTCTTCTTATAAACCTTGAGTTGTCTAGAGGTATAGGCGATAACCTTGCCATTCTGCATTAGCACTACTCCAAGTCCTAATTTAGAAGCATCAGTATAAATGTCAAAGCTGTCAGTGGTCTCTAGAAGAGTCAGGATGGGAGCACTAGTCAATCTTCTCTTTAATTCTGTAAAATTGTTCTCGCAGTCCTCTGTCCACTGAAACTTTCTGTTCTTTCTGGTAAGAGCTATTAGTGGGGAGGATATTCTAGAGAAATCCTCTACAAACTTCCTGTAGTAACCGGCTAGACCCAGAAAACTTTGGATCTCAATGGCATTCTTCGGTCTAACCGAGTTACTTACTGCTTTTATTTTGCTGGGATCTACCATCACACCATTCTTGGAGATGATGTGACCCAGAAAAGACACCTGATCGAGCCAAAACTCACACTTGGAGAATTTCGCATAGAGTTGGCTCTGCTGAAGAATTTCTAATACTGTTTTCAGGTGTTCTGCGTGTTCCTTCTGAGTCCTGGAATATATCAGAATGTCATCGATGAAGACGATAATAAACTTATCTAAATATTCTCGGAACACCCTATTCATGAGGTCCATGAAAGTCGCTGGAGTGTTCGTTACGCCAAAAGGCACAACTACAAACTCATAGTATCCGTATATTGTTCTGAAAGCTGTCTTGGGGATGTCACCTTCTGTACCTGGTGATAACCCGATCTCAAGTCTATTTTTGAGAACACTGCTGCTCCCTTTAGCTGATCGAACAAATCGCCAATTCTTGGCAAGGGATACTTGTTCTTGATGGTGACTTGATTCAAGGATCGGTAATCTATACACAAGAGCATGGACCCGCCTTTCTTCTTCTCGAACAATACGGGAGCTCCCTAAGGTGAATGACTAGGGCGTATGAAGCCCTTGTCGAGCAGCTCCTGTAGTTGCTCCTGAAGTTCTCTTAATTCTGTTGGAGCCATACGGTATGGTGCTTTTGAAATGGGATTGGTACCTGGAATGAGATCTATCTCAAACTATGTCTCCCTGTCTGGCGCTAAGCCTGGTAACTAGTCAGGGAAGACTGCTAGGTAGTCACATACCACTGGGACCTCTTCTAGCTTTTGGTCCTTCTCTTGTTCAGTATTGACTACATGTGCTAGAAATCTGATACATCCTGAATCCAGCAGTTTCTGTGCTTTTAGAGCTGAGAGAAATTTCTTGGCCTTTCTCTTGGGTTCTCCGATGTATTCAAACTGCATTTCTTCTTCAGGTTGGAATATGACTTTCCTTGTACGACATTCTATGAAGGCACCGTACTTGATTAGGAAGTCCATTCCAAAAATGACATCATAATCAATCATATCCAGCACTATCAGATCACCATAAAGTTCTCTGCCTGCTATACTGACTAGCACTACACGGAGCCAGTGCGTGGACGCCATAATCTATCCTGAAGGTAGGGTGGTTAAGAACTGGCCACTGAGTGTTAGTAATATGAGAGAAGTGTCCTAAGGCAATCGCCTTATGATTGTAAACATTTATTTTAATAAATGAAAATTCACTATTTGAGTATACATGTTTGTGTATTTGATTAGGATCTTAAACTCATTTACTGAATGTCCGCAATACAATTCACAGCATGAGAGAATTTGTGATGAATTCACAACTAGTAATTATCTCTACATGTGCAATTGTGAAGTATTGAAATTGTCCCTAGTCGATGAATTGATAAATACGGACACTATCAATTCTGTTGAGACTAGCATGGGTTATTCTCTAATCAGCTGATTCTCACTGGCTGGTGACATTGGGATGTCCGGAGATAAACATGAATGCTAGTTAAGGGAACTAGTTCATTGGAGTGACTGGCTGTAAAACTTCACATGGTAGTCCAAATATAGACATGTCAGTGAAGTTCTTACTGCAGCTTAAGTGCGATGTTCCTTTGACTTGCGGTGTTCAAGTCATCTTGGTCATGGAGACTTATACTTTAACATCTTAAGCAAGCATCTCCAAGGAGGTGTGGACCCAGGATGGTTGGGTATAAGCCGAAGTGCCCGAAGATGTTTAAACAGCCTACAAAGGATTCACCACTCCTTGCGAGGAGATGTATACCCAAGGCCTATCGTCGGATTGTTACTCAAAGTCTCTGGCCAGAGCATGACATGTTTAGAGTATGAGTCTCTTAAATACATGAGAGTAATTAGAAATCCATTGGACGAGAAAGACATTACTTGGGCTAGGTGTGACGTAGTCAGCCTAGTGGGGACTGACACACACAGACCATGTCCTGAACCAAGTGGGTATAAGATGGTGAAGGGAATGAGGCACGACTCATTATAGCTGCTGAAGGGTTTCAGAATTATTTCTGAGGTCAACCGTTGATCTTTCGATTAATTGGGGATCATGATGTACTACTAGGTGCCACTCATGATCGTTCTATAATTGATGAATTATAGACGGCCAACATAAATCGAAAGCCTATTTAGTCACACGCACTACGAGTAATCCGAGGGATTTAAAACGAGTTGAAAATTGGATTTTCCGATCAAGAGAAATAAGTCGAATCTGAATTTATCATAGGCGCACCGGAAGCTTAAAATGGCTAAGTCTTTTGAAGGCTTATTGGACGAATTAAATGAGTTTAATTCGCAAGGGATTGGCTTGGTGTGGCCGGCCAAAGAGGGTGCCCACCCTCTTTGGTTTGGCCGACCACCACAAGGAGAGAAACCAATTAATTTGGTTTAAATTATAAAATAAATCAAGCGCGATTTGTTTTATAAAATTATGGATAAATAAATTAATTTATATAAATAGATTTATATAAAGAAATGTATATAAAGAAAATTGTAGAAATTTATTCTTTTTATGGAAATTAAAATGAACCATGAATTGGTTTAATTTTAATTTATAAAATCAATTATGAATTGATTTTTCTATGATAATAAAAAATTTATACAAATTTTATTCCATAATTAAAAGGAGAGATGTATTTGTTTTATTATAAAGTTAGTTATAATAAAACTAGGCATAACGGAATAATTCATAAGAATATTTATAAGATAAATTTCTTATGAAAATTTATTCCGTTAATTCCGTTAAAAGGAAACTTGGCAATGGAGAGGCTACTATATAAAAGAACCAAAGACAAGCCTTGAATTCCAATTAATCAAGAGATTAAGAAGCTCTCTCTCTCTCCCTTATTCTCTCTCTCTCTCTAGGGCCGGCGCCTTCTCTTCTCCCTCTAGGGCCGGCGCCACCTTCCCTAGCCGTGAGCCACCACCAAGACGAAGCGGGTCGCGTCTCCTTCCTCCCTTCACGGAATCTTGATTCCATTACTTGGTGGTTAGTTTCCATATCTCTCTCTTGATATTCTAGTTGTGTCTTTGGAGAATCTAGTAGTTCTCGTCGGCACAAAACTCGTGGCTTTGAGAAGTCATCCCAAAGAGAACTCGGCGTGGACGCGAATAGAGGCGGAGCTTCCAAGGGATGCTACGGTTGGATCTCGTCCCTTACTTCGAGTTACGCGAGGTACTAAGTAAATTAGTTTACTTTCCCGTAAAATTTTAATTTATGATCATGTCCACACATCATAAGGTCGCATGCTAGATACGTGATTAAAAATAATTTGAGAAATTATTTATGCTAATTCTTCCGCTGCACGTAAATATTTTAAAATTTACGAACCCGTATCCTTGTCAACATGCACCCGGTCCCAACACTGAGTACATCTGGAGGTATAGCTAACTTCTCTGCGAACGCCCTGGATATGAAAGAATGGGTTGCCCCAGTATCGAATAAGACAGTTGCATTTTGCTGTAAAATACATATCTGACCTGTCACAACTGTCGAGACATTCGCTACATCCTCTCTAGTCAGTGAGAAGATCCGTGCATTGGTAGTGGCTGATGGAGCTTCTAATCTGCCCTGACTGATATAGGGGTCATCCAGTGCTGCCTGCATCTGATGTAGCTGTGCAGGTTTGCCTCTATACTGAGTAGGCTGTGGAGTAGGCAGACTGTTCTTGGTAGTTCAGGTAGTGCTCGGTGATCAGAGTATTGCTAACTAGTTCTTCTGAGGTTTGCGGCCAATGGACGCCGCTGGCCACATTCAATGCTATTTCTGGCCTTAGCATCTTGAGCATTAGCCTGACTCGCTCTCGTTCAGTGCTGACCAGTTCAGGGCATAGGCGGGCCAGTCTGTTGAATCTCTTCACGGCTTCCTCTACTGATAGGTTACCTTGACGAAATTCAGCGAATTCATCATAATGCCAGTTAGTAACCCGCATATGAAAGAATTCTTCGAAGAACTCTGCTTCGAAGTTGGCCCACGTCATCTGATTTATGTCTTGCTTGGCCTTCACCCTTTCCCACCACATTCTAGCATCCCCTGCTAGGCAGAATGAGGTGCACTTTACTTTCTCATGTTGTGGCCAGTCCAGAAGCTCCATGGTACTCTCCAGGGATTTGAACCAGGCTTGTGCATCCCACGGTTCACTAGTGCCTGAAAAGGTTTCTGGTTTGAGTTTCTGCCACTGAACCAGATATGCTTCTCTTCTAGCCCCTACTGCTGGGGCTTCTGGTGCTATTGATGGGATTGGTGCTCTAGGTGGAACCTCTGTCACTATTGGGGTTTCCACATCTGGCCCTGGCATAGCAGTAGGTGTGGTCTGCTGATTAGCCCTTAAAGTGGTTATCTCTTGCTGCTGCTCAGCTATCTGTCTCTGGAGCTGAGTCACTATCTCCTCGAGATTAGGTGGAGTCACTGTGTCAGTTGCCTC
Organism: Boesenbergia rotunda; assembly: GCA_024364735.1. Classification (NCBI taxonomy): domain Eukaryota; kingdom Viridiplantae; phylum Streptophyta; class Magnoliopsida; order Zingiberales; family Zingiberaceae; genus Boesenbergia; species Boesenbergia rotunda. Next base: position 95,601 of record JAGFNQ010006493.1, read on the forward strand.
CTATTGAGACTCAGTAGCTGGTGCCCTTCTAGTTGGACGTCCTCTAACCATTATCTACATAACAGAGGACATACATATTTATTATAACTATATTACAGTGTCATGAGTTATAAACATGATTCAGTTAAGTAGGGAATGAAAAAGCAAGAAAACATAAGTAATGTGAGAGGCACTCTTACTTGGAAGCTGCAGGTACGATGTTGGATGTGTGTGTGGTGGAAAGATGGAACTTGCTTTGATACCACTCTGTAACGACCCGCCTACTGGTACTAAGCTTTAAGGCGGATCGCTACTAACCGACTAACTGATTACTGATCATTATTTTCCAGATGCTAAACCAACTGAGAGAATTTACAAATTCTTATTTTGCTATGTACTGAACTAACAATTCATAACTCAAGCATGCTACGGTAAATCATAATCATGTTGGAAGTACTAACAGCAAAAATTAGACAAAATCATTAAATTTATTAACTTGGCTAGGATTTGATCCCCCAACCTCAGCGTTGCATGACTAAAACACTAACCAACAGCTCTATAACAGTTTTTATTTTAAATTAGCACCAGCCGACTGATATCTTGCCAGTCGACTGGTGCAGCCGACGAAACTTTCTATGCCATTTTTTCTGCTGGTCCCAGTCGACTGGTAACTGTCGCAGTCGACTGGCAGCACTGAAATCCGAAGTTTCAAATTCCAAAAACATGTCAAGGTTAACCTACTTTGTACCAAAAATACCACAAACTCATATTTAAGCCTACTAACAGGTATACAATATTCTAGGCCATATTCTACATGTTTTCATGACATTAAGGCATACTTCAACTACTTCTAAGCATAAATTTAGAAACATAAACTTTATATCAACTTACTACTAAAACTAAGCATTGTTTCTGCCTAGATGCATCAATAGTAATGCTATAATATCAGAAATGATTCTATAGCCTTAGACTATGCATTTTACTACTAGTTAACATGCATTAGAAAAGTATCACTCAACATATCACATGTAAAAGCTAGGCAAGGCATCACGGCATGATATCAACTCATACTAGCATAATGATAATAACATAACAAGGGTACTTAAGATGCGGAAAGTGTTAAACATGACAAAGAACTAATTCATTTAACATTCTTAATAACATGTCCTCTTAATGTAAGTTCTCCAAGGTTCTTTCATTCCAAGTTTCTACCATCATACACTCCACCATCATCCCTGCCGCTTCCGCTACTCTATTTTTCCTTTGCCTTTATCTGCAGTATAAGAAAAAATGAAACTATAAGCATAAAGCTTAGTAAGTACCATCCGACTCACTAAACAATGCATATTTCGAAACTCATGCTTTTTTTAAAAAAACACGTGTAGGAAAAACATATCATGCTTGTCATTCATTCTTGCTGAAACATATAATCTAAACAAATATCATGGCATACTCATCATATTAAGCATATGAACTAAATCATATTCTTATAACTAAATTCACATAGCATTCATAGAATCTGACTGAACTAAGCATGATCTTAAAACTGTTTTCACTTAGAGCTATTACTGAACTTTTGAAACTTATACATATAATAAGTGAAAATAATAATCATGCTGCTGTGGCCCCGGCAATGTGTTGCTATTGCGTGCATCCCTAAATAGATCCGAGGTAGTTAATCCCGAACCCATTAGGGTACTACTACTAGGCAAATTAGGAGCCTAGGGGCAACTAGGAGCCCACCCATGGACGAACTAGAGTCCAAGCACATGCCATCAAAAGTAAAATACTTTCATAAATATTCTTTTTTTTAACCTTGCATCTACTAGGCTATCTAGAGCCTAGGGGCGATCTAGGAGCCCACCCAATGGAGGAACTAGGGTCCATAAACATAAAGCAAGGGTAGCTAACTTCATAACATGCTAAAACTCGTATTAGAGCTTCTTAACATTTTCTCGAGCACCTTGCGTGCCTAAAAACTCCCCCTTTTCATTTAAGGACACTTCCTAGGCACTCGACGGTGCGTCTAAAACTCAAACTAAAAGGGGAAGCACGTCCATCCCATCTAGTGGTGCCCTTAAAATTGGTAGAGGAAGTTAATCTGCACATATGGGCATAAACTTGCAATTAGATAAACTAGGACAATCAATCATACGAACGAAGCTACTTATACCGCAGATGAGGGGTACTTACATCCTGCGCTTGTTCTTACTACTCTAGGGCGTAGGGTTTAGGGAGAGGGAAGGTCCTTGGAGTCTCAGAGACGTTCCAATGAAGAATAAGATCCCCTAGCATGCCCTCCTTCTTCAATCCACCTAACACAAGCCTTGGACTCCTCCTTGCTTTGCCGTGAGTGAGGGAGGAAGAAGCCTCGGGAGAGGGAGGAAGGAATCGCCGAGGAAGGAATCGCCACGGGAGGGAGAGGGTTCGGCGGCGACAAGGTGAGGAAAAGTTTCAATTAAAAAAAACCCTTAAGTTCCCTTTATATTTATGGGAAAAATTCAACTAACTTCACCTTATCCATCTTTCCCTCTAGTCCATTCCAATGAAAACTAACTCATCTCATTTGGTAAGCCTATTTTTCTCTCGATGTAAAGGTGTAGGGGTCAAATCCCACTTAAGCTCGCATTTTATTTTTAGGATAATGATTGGGAGAGTGAAAACCATAGTGAATGACGTGACATTTTGTATGCGCGATCTCTGACGGGTTCACCTTGCCCCCCAGGGTATAGTTTGATTCGGGGCGGCGGCCGAAGACCGCCGATGGTGTCCAAACGATAATCGGACGTGTACATGTAAAGTGACACGTCATGTCACATCATTCACTATGGATTTCACTCTCCCATTTTCACTCTCCCTATCATTACTCTTATTTTTATTCATTTTTGTCTTATTTGTCCATGGAAAATTCTATAAAAATATCCATAAATTCGGAATAAATTCTAGGATATTCCTAAAATTAGATCTGAGAATTTTCGGGCATTACAGAGTTGGATGATGAAGCGACGGAAGGTCCAACGGATTCAAATACATACGGCTCTCCATGGCAATACTAGTTGTAAATTGTAATAATCTGGAACAAATCCATATTTACAGATATGTATTTTCACTGTATTCTCATCACGGAAAGTTATATTTTTACATCTGCTTTGATTACATGGACACTTTAACTCGGCGTTATTCAAACACTTAGGATGACATTATGTAAAGTTCATAAATTCTTCAACTTCAATAAAAAAATTCTTCACAGATAAATTCATTATCTAACCTATTATGCATTCATGCCTTGTTCATATACATTGTATCCTAATAACAATAAAATATTCAATATTGGCACCCATGCAAACATCTATATCAAAAAGATTCAGCGTAACTACTTTAACAAATAACAAAATAGCTAAACTAACTTACAATTTGATTTGTTAACCACAAATAACAATCTAAATTATCCAACTTTGTTTCCGATTAATCAAACACAAACTAATATCCTAAATTTGAAAAATTAATTAGGATACTACCAAATTAATCTAACACAAATTAATCAAATTAGGATTCTAAATTAGTATTCAATTAATCAAACATAAATTATTCATCTATATTAATGATAATTATCCTAATTAACTATCCTATATAATTAATTATCCTAATTAATTAATTAATTAAATCGGCGCGCGGCAGCTGCGGCCGCGCACGACCGGAAGAGGAGAGGAAAACTACGCTCTTTGTGTACCAGTGACTGGAGGAGGGGATCACCAAAGGAGGAGACGTTGGGATGACGGAGACGCTAGGGAAAACTTCTTGAACACATGATGATGACGAGGGAGAGAGGCAAGGGGAGAAATAAACCTAAAATAGCGACGAATAAGTCAATTTCATCGCTAATAGCGACGGAATTTAACTTTTCCGTCGCTAATAGCGACGAAATTTACCTTTTCCGTCGCTATTTTAGGAAATTTATCATGTAAGTCTAAAATAATGACGGATTTATTTTATCGGTCGCTAATAGCAATGGGCGTTTAAAAATTCAAAAAAAAAATTAATAATTTTTTAAGTTTCTTTAATGTGAAAAGTTTGAACTTTGAAGGGAATTGGAGCACTACTAAAGTTACGAGGTATGATCTACAGATCGGAGGTCTCAGTCATAAAATAGTCTTTTACCGTATAAAAAAATTATATATAAAGATACTTTCTCTATCTATATTAACGAGAATTTCTTACATCTGACTATCCAAACTACTCTTTTATATTAAAAGCTTCCAATATTCCTATTGTCATCAAAATGGACACGTCCATCAACAAGAAACTAAATTTGGGTATTAATTAAACGTCATGTACATTTTCAATAATCCCCTAAATCTGCAAAGCATTAATAGATCACCATACTATTCTAAAATTACATTAATAATTATTAAATCTAAAATGGACATCTCCAAGACTCTAATAATTAGAGCTCTATATAAGTTTTTTCCCCATAGAATAGGTTGATAGTTTGTACGTAGATATTATCATCATGAGGTGTGGGGGTCAATCGAATCCTCCTTCGGCCTTCTCCTCGAGCGAGCTTCCTTCCGGTTTCTCGTCCCTCAGACGTCGCGCGCGTCCTTCTCGCTCCACCGACATACTTTTCCACAAAACTCCGCGTCTCTCGGATGCACCGAACCCGTCAGCTCCCTTCCCGTACCATCCTTTTTAATCGCTACGTCTTCCGCTCGACTTCCTACGCTCATAAACTCCTACACACTTAGATACAGGGATTAAAAACTAACATGACCTAACTTGACTCAGTTGACCACATCAAAACCAACTTAGGTACTTATAGATATGTCACGCATCTCACCCCGTATATACTTAAATGAATTGATGTTAGGTAGAAAATATATATATAAAAAAAATCAATCCACTATAGTGTATTGTGTGTGTATATATTGATGGCCTACACCCAAGACATGCGCACCTTGGGTGTACGATTGTGGATGGGCCGCTATATATAATGGTGTTATGCTGCACAGTAGGGATGGGCTCCCACATAATTGTCCCTCTCAATCGTGATGTCGCGCATATCATCCCATATATGCATAAATGATTTATACAAAATAAAAATATATACATATATATATATATATAATGGAAATATGTCACGCATATCACCCCATATATACATAAATAAATTCATGTTAGATACAAAATATAAAAAAAAAAAAATCAATCCACTACAGTACATTGTGTGTATATATATATTGTTAGCCTGCACCAAAGACATATGCACCTTGGGTGCACGATTGTGGAGACGACCCATATATAATGGTCATTACAAGAAAAAATAATTTTTCTGACATATTCTTAATGACATTTATTAAAATGTGTCATTAATTTATATATATCATGACATTGATTAAAAATAAATAAAATAAAAATCTGATTAAGTATATTGTTATGACATTTATAATGGATGTCATTAAAAATCTATATTCTAATTTTTTTTCTATCTCCCTCCAAGAATTTCACTCGCTCCCGCCTGCCGAACCCATTGTCTGCCGAACCCATAAAAAAGAAACGCATGATCCCTAATCCTCACTAGGGGTGAGTATTCGATTAAAACCGAACCGAACCGAATCGAATAGACCGAAAACCGAATAAACCAAATTTTTTTAAAAAAACCGAACCGACCGAATTTCATAATAAAAATCGAGAAAACCGAACCGATAAAATTTCGGTTAAGATTTAACCGAACTTTTAAAATTTTATTCGATTTTAATTAAAAAAACAATGATTTTATTTAATTTAATTATATTTTTAAATAAAAAAAATTAAATTAATATTCTTATTCGGTTTAACCGAATTACAAAATTGAAAATCGAAAACCAAACCGAATTAACCGAAAACCGAACCGAATTTCGAAAAAAAACCGAAAACCGAATTAACCGAACCGAAATCCAAAATTCGGTCGGTTCGGTTAATTCAGTTTTTTCGAATTTTTGCTCACCCCTAATCCTCACGACTCTCCTCTCCCCTACTCCTCGCGACTCTAAATCCCTACTCCTCACGGCTCTAAATCCCTACTCCGACGCTCTCCCCCACTGTTGCGCCCTGTCCTCGCGACTCTCCCCCACCAACCACCAGCGCCGTCGTTGCCCTCGCCATCTACCTCGTCGTTGTCCTTGCCCGCACGACTCTCCCCCCACCCTCTGGCGACCGCTCTCCGTGTGATCACCACCGAGCACGAGGGCGATGATGATGGCGATGTTGGCTGCGGTCGAACTGGGGAAGGGCGGATCTTAGTTTGGGGAGGAGGCGAGAAGGGTGAAGCTGACGCCTTTCGCACCATTGTCTGCGGATCCGAGAGAGGGTGGGAATGCATTAGGTGGGTTTTTGGTGATAAATTTGCAGGCTGCGTTTCGACGATTGGATCCGTCGGGAAACAGATGGTGCTGCTTTTTCTCTCTTGAAATTTGTGATTTTTTTTCTTCTTCTTTTCTTGTGTAGAAGAAGAAGAAAAAGAGTTTGAAGCTAAAGGTACAGGTTTTGTAGGGTTCGGGAGTGTAGTATCTGGGTGTTTGAATTGAGTTGCTGAGATTTCGTTTTCTGGTCGCGTCTCTCTATCTTGTTCTCTTCAATGCTCGATCGCAGCAGTTCTGTGCACGAAAAAGGTTAGAATGTTATTTTTTTCTTATTGATTCTGTCAAAATCTACGTTTAGGTTACTTTTGCTTTGTTGATTCTTTGGTTTGTTTTGTTGATTGCTATTTTTTCTTTTCTTTTATTTTAGGTATCAAAAACACACTTTTGTTGCTTTTTTAATTTGATCCTTCAGCTCATTGGCTAATCTTTTCCTCTGATTCTTTGTCTTTAATAGTGCACAGGACAGAAGTTTGATTGGATCATTAGGTTAGAATCTTCATAATTATTTTAGATTCTGCAAAAGCAGCTATGGATTGCAATCTTCTAGTTTGAAATTTGTGTTTATTGCTTGTTGATGACTTATAATGTTGTTTGTCCTGATATGCCAGACCATCACTTCATTGGTGGCTTAGTCCCTCTGCTTGGTTACCTCAAAAACTCTGATGTTGGTATTCGAGCAAAGGCTGCAGATGTTGTAACTACCATCGTGCAGAAGCAATGGAAAAATCGGGTTACCTTCCAGACTTAGGGACTTTTGAGGTAGTTCTTATTCATTCATGTTAGGCGAAAAGAATGAGGTTTGTTGTCAAATTCTTTGATTGGATGTTGTCTGAAGTATTTAAGCCAAGCCTTGCTATTGATGCAACATTTATAAAAGGATTTTTTTGGATCAGGGTGTCCAGAAGATGCTTACTAATATGTAGTCAACATGAGCACAAAAGTTAAATACTCAACTAATGCAAATTACAGCTTACTCGCAAAGCTTTATTGCATTTCAGGGAGGGTAGAAGAGGCTGGTAGAATTCTTCTTGAGTTGATGGACAAGGGCTTAATACCCAACTTTCCTGTCTATACGAGAGTAAAGAAGGATCTCGTCAAGTTGTCTAGGGAAGATTTGGCTTCAAAACTAAAAGACAAATTCAACTTTCTTACACATGTTCGATGACTGTAGCATTTAGAAGTGATCAATGATTTAGTCAACTATGTGAGGGTAAGGATTATCCTTGTAGAGTAGTTATCTTATAGTAAGTGTTCTTCCATGAATGTACACAGAGGAACATATTTGGATAATTGATTTGGTCGGTGCCGCTCATTCTAATCAACATATTTACTTTCTATTTGATTATTATACAAATTTTTGACTGTTTTATTCATAGAAAGTAAGTTATCTGCTCACTGAAGTTACTGATCTTAGAGAAATTAGTTATTAGTATGTTGAAATTACTGATTGATTCTATTGTCTTTTGTTATTCAATTTATACTGTATTGTATAAAGTTACTTACAGTTATTTTCTAGATGTCTTGGTGAACAGTCTCTTAGATAATAGGCACCACTTGAATCATCCAAGCTATCTTCCTTATATTATTACAAGGAATCTTTTGAGTTGCATGGGTACTTCAAAAGTACTCTAAGAGCTTTTTAGGAATGACCATACTTCCTAAGATAATTAGACAAATTTACCCCACCATTCATCTCTAATTAATTTAGACATGTCAAAAAAAATTCAATGCTAAATATTTGTTTCACATCTATTTTTAGCTTTTAAATTTTGTGTTCTGAAAAAAAAATAGAAAAATTGACTAAACAAACGAGGCCTTAGTGTGTTTGAGTCTAGAAATTAGTAGATATGGATAAACTGGAAATTGGTTAATGAAATAATAATGATCCTGCAGTATTCACCATTTGAAAGTAATCAAATTCCCCTGATATGTGAATCCATCCCTGTAAAGAGGAGCTCTAGAAATTGTAAAATTATAATTAGAGATGAACAATTATAAACCAATCTTGCTAACTTAGTGGGTGTCAAAGTCGGGAAATCAGTAGATATGGATAAACTGATAATTGGTTCATGAAGTGATAAGGATCCTATGGCATTTGTCTTTCTGTAGTAATCAAATTTCCCTATAATGTGAATCCATCCCTGTAAAGAGAAGCTCTACCTTATTGAGAGATTTTGATGCTATAGATTTTTCTTGTTTTATTCTTTTCTTTACAGTTTCATCTACTCAGCTTATCTATATTTAAGATATTGATGTAAATGTTGTAGATAGATCAACACTTAGTTTCAAGGTGTATATTGTCCATTTTCCTTTTATGTTCCACAAGTTATTCTAGCTAGGCTAATTCTGTGTATTTTCTTCAGTGGCTATAATGTTTATTCTAAAATAGGTTGGGCAATCAACCAATGTTTCCATTCGAACACATTGCAATGTTAGAATCAAAGATTTGCAATCAACCAAACCATAACCTTGGTTCATATAAAATCTGATATTGTAGTTACCAACTACAATATCAGGTATATTATTGTCTGGTCCTAAATTGTAGTTACCAACTACAAATCTGATATAAACTTTGTCATATAAAATTATGGCAATCAATTTTGTGATAATGTAAATGGTTCAATTTGCATTTTGTTATGATATTTGTACTTTTTTGTCACTGTTTCAGGGTAAACATATAATTCTAAACTCTAGCCATTACAGAAATGCATCGAAATATTCTGGAGTTTCTAAAGTCAAAATGCCTCTCTCAAGGCACCTGAATTCAAATAGTTCATGCAAAAAAGCGTAAGATTCTATGTCATACATTATATGTATTTTCAGTAACTTTGTTACCTTTTCAATTCTTAGGAAGCAGCCTCTCAATTCTTAGGCTACTGCCTCTACCGAAAGAAGCAGCCTTTCAAGCATGCATGGCTACTTTGCCTTTCAAGCACGTATGCATGGCTTAGGAAGCAGTCTCTCAAGCAGTCCAATATAACAAACTCACCGGCTTGTAAACTCTAATTTACTAGTTTCAGTTCCAGTTGCAGGAATGAAATCACTAGCTTTGCTTTAGTTATTATTGTTTTATTAGTTAAACGTTTTAGTTTCAGTTCCAGTTGCAGGAATGAACTCACCGACTTATTATTGTTTGATTGTTTTATCAGTTCCAGTTGCTAGCTTCCATTGCTCTTGCTGACCTTCAATCAATTTGTTAACTGCTTTGATTTAAATTCTAGTTAAGCTTGCAAATTGAGGTTGCCAATTGAGTTTGTTAACTGCTCTTACTCCACCACCGGTTGGGATACTTGTTAAGTTTTTTCTACTCAGTGTGCATTTGCATCTGCTGCATCTGCATCTGCTGTGGAAGAGGTTGCCAATGTGTTACAGGCAATGTTAATAGTTTGCTCAGTGTGCATCTGCCTCTGCATCTGCCGTGGAAGAGCCTCTGCAACTGCTCAGTGTGCAACCCTGCAGACAATTGGTGTAGCAGGCAGCATCATTATCAAGTGTTACACAGGTTGCCAATGTCTACACAGGTTGCCAATGTCAATAGTTTTACACAGGTTGGACAATTTTACACAGGTTTAACATTTTTTTTTAGTATAATTGTTCCTTGTTTTAGTTCCTTCACCGAAACATGTTAAGATACATTTTTTTCTTTATTATATACTTCTTTGATTGTGTACATTTGTGATTATGATTAGTGCATAGAAATTTTTTGAGGTGACCAATTTGACAGTCTTGTATTGCAAAAAAATTGACAATTATTGATTAGTACTTTAATTTCAATTTAAAATTTTTATTTGTGTTTATGTTAATTAGTTATATGCGTAAATATTTATATCATGAAAATATTGAAAATGTGTGACATATTTATTAATATATGATATTTTTTGTCACAATAGAACACCAAATCATATAGATAAAAATACCATTGTAAAACTCATATGAAGACATTTTAAAATGTCATAATAAATAACTATTAATGATAATTTTAAATGTCCTTATAGACTAATATAGCAAACATTTATATGTGTTACTATAAATTACATAATGAGACATTTTAAATTTATTTTATAAATTATCATTAGTGACATTTTTTATTATGACTATAAATAAAATTCAAGACACTTATAATTGTCTTGATAAATAATTTTAAAAGACATATAAATTTGTCATCATTACTATAATAAAACAACATATATAAATGTCATTATAAATATTATAGTGACACTATTTTTTGTCACTATAACAATTATTCATGCTATTAGTGTTGTAACTATTTTTATTTTATAGTGACATTAAAAATTGTCATAAGTGATAAAACTTTAGACGACATCACTATAGAGGACATTTTAACTTAATGTCACTATATCAAAAATATCAGTATAAGTAATATATGATGACATTTTTCAATGTCATTAAAAGTATTTTTTCTTATAATGGGTGTTATATTGCATAGTAGGGGTGAGCACATGATATAGCTATCCTTCTCAATCGTGATGTTGCGCATATCACTTCATATATACATAAATGAATTCATGTTAGATACAAAATTTATATATATATATATATATATAATAGAGATGCGGGGTATTAATCCCTGTATCTCTCCCCGTGCATTGTGTGTGTATATCAAAATATTAAAAATATATATATAAAAATTCATGTTATGTACAAAATAGAAAAAACATATGCACCTTGGGTGTACGATTGTGGACGAGGCTCATATATAATGGTGTTAGGCTGCATAGTAGGGGTGATCCCCCAATGTAGCTGTCCTCAATCGTGATGTTTCGCATATCACCTCATATATACATAAATGAATTCAGGTTAGATACAAATAAAAAATATATATAACAGAGATATGTCACACACCTTGGGTGCACGATTGTGGACGAGGCCCATATATATAATGGTGTTATGCTGCATAGTTGGGGTGATCCCCCAATGTAGCTGCCCTCAATCGTGATCTCGCGCATATCATCTCATTTTTACATAATGAATTCAGGTTAGGTACAAATAAAAATATATATATATCGGAGATATGTCATGTACACCTTGGGTGCACAATTGTGGACGAGACTCATATATATAATGGTGATATGCTGCAGAGTAGGAGTGAGCTCCCAATGTCAATGTCCTCAATCGTGATCTCGCGCATATCATCTCATATATACATAAATGAATTCAAGTTAGGTACAAAATAAAAATATATATACAATATCATCCTATATATAAATAAATAAATTCATGTTAGATACAAAATTAAAAATATATATATAATGGAAATGCGGGGTATCGATCCCCGTACCTCTCGCATGCTAAGCAAGCGCTCTACCATCTGAGCTACATCCCCATTATAAAGATTTTATGGGCATGACTTCAAATGGTGAAGGGTTGATAGATTATCATTAAAAAATTATTATGATTTATCTTTTCCATGTTTATCTTGACGCGGACTAACAAAAGCGCTGGTCGAGCGTTTCACTTCTTGTCACTACGTCCCAACGTGAAGTGTTTATGTATTTTGTTAAATATCAACACAAAATTAGTTCGTCTCCCCGTTCCAAGTTCCAAAGGAGCAAAGAGAAGACGTGATACCTCGTGGGACAACTCTTTCCCATCTGCCCTCGCGCTCCTCTGGGTTGCCTTCTCCGCTGCGATCCCTGCTTCCCCGCTCACCTCTTCCTCCGCGTCGTCGAGGGAAGCCGCCAAGGCGGTGGTGGAGAGTAAGTACTTGTATTGGGGCGACCGCATTGATTGCCCCGGAAAGCACTGCGACACCTGCGCCGGTCTGGGCCACCAAGAGTCCATCCTCCGATGCGCCATCGAAGAAGCCCTCTTTCTCGGAAGGTCCCAACTGCCTTGCTCTAATATTCCATCATTATTGTGGATGATGTTCTTTGATTCGTTGAATTGGAATTAGGAGCTCTCGAAGTTTCTAGGATTCTGAAGATTTGGCTTTGAGTATTTGATTTGGATGTTAATGTTCACTCCCTGCGTATAAAAATATGACCGCTGAAATAATTTTCAACAGCTTTCGTCTTCTTCTTCTTTTCTTTTGAAATGTTCTTGATATATGATCCTCCGATGATGATATTTTGTGTCATTGAGCTTGACAGGCGTTTCTTTTGTTTTGCCTTTTCAGTAAAATCCTCAGGATCATGGGAAAATTGCTTATTCTGGTTCTTCCACAGTCGTCGTGGATTCCTTCCATTGAATTAATATCAGAAGCTGAATGCTAAAAAAAGTTTATAAGCTTATTCTGGTTCTGTCATTCAAAAGAATCTCTCTGGTGTTTAAATTTATAGTTTGTGGAATTTATGATTGTCTATCGAAACAAATAAACTTCTTTGCTTCATCTATTCGCGTGCTTCTGCACTGGATATATAGGTTTTTGTATTGGAATGCAAACTTGTAACAGGTACAAATTGGCATACTCATGGAACTTCACAGACATATTCGAACAACTATCAGCTTTTTATGGTAGAAAGATTGATTTTGGCAGGTGCCAGAACATATGTGAAAACTTACTAGGAAGATGAAGATGATCTGAGTCTGACAGATGACTCAAAGAAGAACACTAAGAACTGGCAAACTCCTGTTTATACCATGGACCACGAGGGAACTGACCGATAGATTCAAGATAACGGTGAATTCTATCTTGTTGATTCGGCAAATATTCAGATATATGTTAGAACAATAAGCGCGTGGGAATGGAACTGCTTCGAAGATCTAATAAATTGAGTTGACATGGGGATTTCTTATCATTATCGTGCAGTTAGAGAAGATTTATAGTGATTGACTTGTATCCAAATGTTTTGTTTTAGTTCTTGTAATGTGAATTGTAAAACCAAAATGATTGAGACATAATGCAATGATACTGGTTCTACGTGTTCCCAATGTTGTCTTGTAATGTTTAAGCCAGTCTTGGCTCCATGATTAGGTTGATTGAACACTAATGGCAATGCAATAAATCTCGTAACTCGAAAGTATTGTTCAGCATTGCAAGTATATACAATCATCCAAAATCAGTAAATCAGACTTCATAACCCAAATCATCACTATAAGATTCCAATCAAGAATACTTACTCTTAGGGTGCAAATTTTAGAGGGCGTTTGGTTTGTTCCATTCTCTATTTTCATTTTTCAGAAAATCGTATTTTATCATTTTTTGAAAAATGACTTTCTTTCATTCTCTAGTTTTCCAGAAAACGCTATATCTTTTTTTGGAAAACAAGACTGAAAAACGTAAACCAAACACATTTTTTAGAAAATCACATTTTCTACCGAAAATAAAAATGAAAAACAAGTCTATCAAACGCCCCCTTAGATTTCTCGCTATCAATACCATAAAAACAACGCAATAAGGCATGCTACATTTAGTTCAATCTTCAATATGGTGGGCAAAAATAGACTCATTTCTTGTACTTGATCTATCGAGATCATCTGGCAGCAAAGATCCATTTGTTGGAGGAACTCAACATTAACTTATTGTAATATATAAAGACCATCTCTATCTCCAACATTGTAGTTAAATTTCAAGAGACCAAAGGAGCATTTAATTTGCAAAATTTTAATTTTAATTTTTATTGTTGAGAAAATAGTGTTTTTTTTCCTTTCTTAGACATGTTTTATTTTTCCATAAAATAATATCTCCTTTTCTAGAAAACAAATATAGAAATTAACCACCAAACAATATTTTTTATTTTATTAGAAAATGAAAATAAAAAATTTACAAACAAAAAACTACCTAAATTTTTTGATTTTATAACATTAATAGGAATTGTAAATATAAGTTTATGACATTTAAAAATATTGGAAATTTTAAATTTATTGGGCTTAAGTTCTTGCACTCAATAAATTTAAACTATTATAAAGGTAAATGAATGATTAAAAACTCTAAGATGCATTCTAAAAAACTTGACAAATTATGCGAAATAACAATAAAAAAATTTAGCACCGACAAACTATTTTTCTGTTAAAATAAGAAAAAGAAAATGAAAATGGCAGAAATTTCTTTGATTCATCAGCTTAGCTGATCAAATGAGACCTAGAAATAACCATAATTTTTCCGTTTTCGTAAATCCAAATACAATTTCTACTATTTATATATTTGATAACCAAAATGAATTAAACATTTATGAGGAAATTAAGTGTTCCACTCTAAAAAAATTTATTTATTTTTGTTCAATACACACAAGTGAATTAAATGAATAAATTGGATTAATTCATTAAATGAAATAAATAAATTTCTCATTTTAAATTATTCATAAAAACTATTCACAAACAAAACTGATCAACTATATTTATTAACAAAATTGTTATTAAATTTATAAATAAAATAATAACAAAACAACCAAACGCTTATAATATTAAACTCATTAATCAAACGCTTATCAATATATGAGATAATAAGTTTTCATTGGCTAGGCAAGATATATTTTTTTATGTTTATATAAATTTTCTAATATGAACCAAATTTCATTTAATTTTCTTTACAGTTTATAGTCCTCTTTGAAAGTTAAAGAATGATCCATTTTTCTTTTTTCTTTTAGAAATGAAAGGGAAATATAAAAGCATTTGGTTCCAAAGTAATCTTCCATGATCCTAATCATTAACTAACATTAGTCCTTCCAAGATCCTAATCATTTACTGAAATTGTAGGAGAGGATGCTACCTTAAGCCACTGAATAAAGACAGACCAAAAGTTTCAACTCCAAACCACCAATTTAAGGTCTTCTCAAGATCTTGTAAGCTAGGAATTTTCCTCTACTGCTGCATCAATTTCATCAACATGTTCGAGCAGAACTTTCCACTGTACATGAACATGATGATGCCCAAGTTAAAAAAAAAATCACACACACACAAACACAAATTAGGAGTAGCTTGCTAATTGAGATCCATCAGGTGGGTGCTTACCTGATCCATTGACAGCGAAATACCTGAAGAACATAAGCATCAAACTGTGATCAGCAGGCATGGTAGTACGACATCATTAAATACATAAAACGGAATATAAACCTGCACAAAAGAAAGAACACTATAAACCAATAATAAATATTGTTTTTCACATCATTTTATGTTGAGATAATAAAGGCAAGATAGCAGAAGATAGAAACAAATATGGTGGATCAATTTATGCTTCCACTAACCCCATCCAAGTTTTGAGTAAGCGCAAGTTGATAAACTCCAAGGCAAGCAGATACAAATATTGATTATGGCAGGTCAAATGATCATCCTGAACTATATAAGTTATTTATTGAACTAAGTGTTGATGGATGTGATCTATTGTTTTGTTTGCGCAGTTTTGGATATGCAAAGAATTCTCCTCGTCATGGTTGAGGATAGGTGATAAGGTGTAGGCAAAAAAAAAACAAGGGGTGCCTAGACCAAGATGCGCAAAATATCCCAAAGGATCACCAACTGTCCCAAGCATTTAAAACAGATTTTCAATTAATGTTCAGTTTGAATTAATTAATTTTCCTTTATTTAAAAAGTTTGTGTTGTGAGTGATTGAACAGGTGTACTTATCCTCACTTGTACAAGAATGTGTATGTAGAAAAAGTTCGTGACAAGTAATTTATAAGAAAGCGTCTCTATATAATCTGCTCTTTAATGTATAATAGGAAAATCTTTCATCCAAAACAAATTATACAGATATGTAGATTTATCATCAAACAAGCTTTTCTTTCCTATACAGAAAATAGGCAGAAATAAAGCAGTCTTGTGTCTTGGAAGAGATGTTTCATGGCTCACAAATGGAATGAACAGACAGCTCAAAAAGAGAAGGATTCCGCTTTCAATTCAGTTAATAGAAAATGGTTCTTTTTCAAAGACACAACTTAGTAGTATGTGACTCTAATCGACTGTCAAAAAACCATTCTTCTATTATGGCCAACTAATCAAGAAATGCATTCGAGTCTAACCGACTGTTAAAACTAGCTTCAAATTTAATTCTAGTTGCACATCCTAACTCATGTCATGTTATTGGCTTTAGGAAAGTAATCTTCTCTAAGCATAAGATGATTATTATGCAGGTTATGCCTAGGTCAAACTTGTGAGCTTATATATTAGATACGTGATCTAGCATGCCAAGATTATCTGCTAGTTGATTGAACATTTGCATAACAAAAAATTTAAATCATTCTAGCTCGGCAGCTCTAGTTTTAGGGCATGAAGCTTGTCTTCTGTGTTATATTCAATTCCTAAATCCACACATCTATTATTTATACATCTCATAGTGGTATTACCTCCCATCATTGTATGATATAAGTGTTGACAAGTATGGACATGTAAAATAAGTAAGCAAACTAGAAAACAAATAAGAGACTGCATAAATGTTGCCTTTTCAGAGAGGTAAAGTTTTAACTAAGAAAGAATGATAAACAAGAAGGATCCTAAGTAAATGATATTTTTGTTTACTAAAGTGGAGGGTTTGTAAGAAAAATTAGGTACATGGAAAAGAATTGGCTACACCAACATGAATTAAACAAAATTATTTTTTAAAGGCGAGAGACAAACTTAACAAGGTGATTATTGTAGCAGTTGGTGCTTTTTATAGGATTTATTGTAACAAAAATAACTTCTTTAAATTGCTATAAGGGGCAGACATAGAATTTGGTCTCAAGTGGAGAGACTTCACCTAGCAAGGACCCACATGGAGCAATGAGTGTCATGGTCATTGGAGACGAGGCAAGAGACAATTAGAGGGCGCTTGGTAAGCGGGTTTAGAAGGCGGGAATGGGAATGAAATCTATTTCATTCCCATTTATGATACTTGGTATACGAGAATCGGAATCAAAATATGGATATGATACCCTTGATTTTATAACCCAACCCCCACTAGGTTATCACTAAACCCATAAACCCCTTAATCAAAACTTATTGTCATTCCCATTGCCGAATATATACCAAGCGTCCCCTTAGTGTTATGAGTTGAATTAGCAGTCTGCAGTTTCGTATGGGTTTTGATGAGCAATTTTGCACAGGCATTGGTGCACGACGTTTGCATGGTGAGTAGGGCAATTGTGCACTGAGGTTGTGCATATAACATCTAATAGTGCAGCGATGTGGATCTGCTGCAAGGTGTCAATGACATCAAGCACAGGAAGTGGAATCTGCGGGCAGAGGAGATGAGACATATAGTTGGCTCCTGAGAAAATCACCGTGAGGTCAAACGGCACCAAAGCAAGCTCCAATGCCCATAGGTGGCAGCCTTATGCAGGTGTGGTAGTGCCAAGAGTACAGGTTGGAGCTAGCAGACACGAATCAGTAGGTTGGTGTGGGTTGAGTAGTTGACGATAGGTACGAGGGAATACAACTAATTCTTCTGCTTAAAATAGGACAGAAAGGAAGTGCTGATGACAGCCTCACAAAAAATAGAAGGAAAAAAAAAAAAAAAAAAAAAAAAAAAAAAAAAAAAAAAAAAAAAAAAAAAAAAAAAAAAAAAATAGAGGGGAGAGGGGGAATGCACATGTCAATTCCAAACAAGGGTTCAACTCTAGTACTACTTGATGCAATAGTGAGGAGAAATTTCAAGAAGAGAAAACTCACAAAGAGAAATTTTATTAAAATTCCAAAATGAATCACATTCGCGGTCCAAAGCCCCTTTCATAAAACAAAAAGGAAGAGCTCTCCTAAAACTAGGTCAAATTTAGCTAATTTATGCTACCCAGTAAGAACATAATACAGAGTTTGGACAAACTTTCAGTACTTTGAAATATTTTTTACAATAGAAATTATCAACTACAAAATTGTCTTTTGTATTACGTGGGCGTCTAAAATTAAAGTCCTGACACCCATTAAACCACACATACATAAATTGACACAGAACTACCAAGTTACAACTTGTAGAAAGAAAGAAAGAAAGAAAGAAAAGGTTTGTTGATTCAAAATAAAAAAAACAAACAAAAAGAAATCCTCATGCATAATGCGGTTAACCAATATGCATTTTACTCAATCTACAAGCTTGTTTCTCAATGTAATCCAATAGGTACTGACAGTTTGATATGGTGCGCTAACCATTCCAAGCCTTATATTTGATAGGTTACCAATAATGCTAATTTGTTTGGAAATATTAAGAGGATATCATTTAAGTAAAAGGAACAATTACTTGTTTTCAAATTGACTATAATATTCTTGTGTTGACAGAAGCTTCTTTAAAGTTACTGAACAGTAAAATCAAAGTTTATGCCTTAAGAGACTCTCTTCACCCTCCTTATTTCTCAATTTGGAGGGGTAAGAAACTGCATAGGATGAAGGAAAAGTTAGGGGGATGGATCACCTTTTTCATTCAAAGTTTCCTTCACTCCTAACTCTTATCCTCACAGCCTATAGTTTGTATTATGTATCAATTATACGAAAGAATTCATCAAAATTATGGATTTGGGATTCAATTTCCAGTCTTAAGAAGAGGGAGAGAGCAAATCCAGTATTGATCCCATCACCTACTCAGATCCTTCCTTATAAATCAAGCATGCAAAGCTACGAAACGAGTCAGGGAGTTCGAGAGAGCGGACCTTTCTTCCCAGGCAATTCCTTGCCGTCTTTCGAATAGAACTCTCTGATGTCAACCATCACGTTCCCCTGCCACTGCCGCACCGAAACCTTCCGATTCTTTGAAATCTACAAGTGGAACCCCAAGCCAGCTACCATATGTATCAGAAAAAGAAATTCAAGACATCACGGCATCTAGGGTTTTAAGCAGCGAAGGATCATACCTGACACACGGCGATGCCATCAACTACCCCGCCGTCGTCGGAGTCCCTCTTAGAGAACTTCCTGGAGTGGGGAGATTCATCCGTGACAACGAAGTCGTCATCGGTCTTCCTCTTCCAACCTTTCTTCCACATACCTCCACTCCCACTGCGCTTCGCCTCTTCCTTCCTCCTCTCCTCCCCGCTATTTTGATGTGATGTGATGCGATGAAAATATATATTTTTACGATTTAATCTAGAAAGTATTACTAATTAATATTGGCCAAAAAATGTTACTATCTGTGCATCGAATTTGCAGAACTATTTCGAACTTTTTTCCCGCTTAAAAAAATATTTCAAGCATGGAATTTGCACAACAAATTTATTAAATATTTCATTTCGCTTTTTTAATTCTCATCTCTATTTTTTTTTTTTTGCAAAAAATATAAAAGACATTCTTTCTACGGTAAATTGTATAAAACTCTCTAATGGCCATTGATCTTTGCATACACTCCACATTTGAATTTTTCTTTGCATTTACTCCCTGATGGATTGAGTATAAAAGAGTGAAAATTGAGTATACATCAGTGAAAATTGAGTATAAAAGAGTGAAACTTGAGTATAAAAGAGTGAAAATTGAGTACATGGGTTATTGATGTGGTGGATGCAACCTTACATACTCAATTTTCTAACTTTTATACTTAACTTTCTTCAAATAATACTCACCAAACTGTCTTGTCAATCCCATCAGGGACTGCATGCAAAGAAAAAGTTGCGTGGGGATTGCATGTAAAGTTGAAATAGCATGTGGGGAGTTTATAAAAATTTACCCTTCTTTCTATCATTGAGTTATTATTAAAAAAAAGACGCTCCATCCTTTATACATTTACCCTTCTTCTATCAACCGATACGGTAATTGCTTCTTTTGACCTATGCTTTCTTGTCTATATTTTTGCCCCCGGGATTATGGTACAGCGGTAGGATAATTAGTTGTTAACTAAGGTATCCGTGGTTCAATCTCCAGCTACGACGTATTTTGCGCGAACCCTGGGACGCTGGGCTTCGAGACTGCCCACTGTGAGTGCTTCCCGATTTACCCTGATAAGTGATGGAAAACTTTCGTGGGACTGAACCAATCATTCCAGATTCAATTTATCTACTGTCTGATTCATCATTTGTTTTCTTGTCTATATTTTCATCACGGATTGAGAAACTAATTTAATATGTATATGTTTAAATTAATTTCGAATAAACTAATTTAAATCTTAGTCGAAAAACTAATTTAATATGTGCATTTTGAGTTCACTTACAATAAACTAATCTAAATCCAAATCGTAATCTAATATATATATCTTACTAATCTAATATATATATCTTTGAATTCGTTTTTAATAAATTAATTTGATTTCGAATTGAGAAACTTTGCATCTTTGGTTTCGTCTTTGATAAAATAATTCAGTCTGGGTCGCGAAACTAATCTGTACATATTTGAGTTCCGTTCAGTTAAACAAATCAAAATTTATAAAATATAGTAAAAGATATTGTGAATTTTTGAAAATGCCTTAAACCATTTTTTTTATCCGAAACTCAGTTGGTTACTATTTTTATCCGATAATAAAGATTGATTTCTGAACAAGATTTAATTAAAAAATTACTACGATATCCGAATTAATAATTATTATATTTAAAAATTTATTTTATCATTCATGCAACGTTAATTAATCATTTTATATTATAATTATAGTTACGAATCGATAGTTACTTCAATCGAAGAACATCTAACTCGTATCAAGGAAAAATAAGAAAAAAATATAATAATAATAACAAACTTCTATTTTACGCGTGTATATATATATATATATATATATATATATATATATATATATATATATATATATATATATAGTACTGTTCTCCTACGTACCGTGCGATGTGGACCCCGTGTGCGACGGGGGTGCGTGACCGATCAGGGGCTTCCCTGATCGGTCACGCACGGCGCTGCGCTCTGTGTCCATCGACGACCTTCGGCCGCTGCCCCCGAACAAAACTCTAATCCTAGGAGGTGCGGTGAACCCTAGGGATAGCGGTGAACTCGTCGGCGAGATGAAGCCTAAGGGCAGCGGTGAACTGTCGACGTACCGGTGAACCTGTCGGAGTACGTGACCGATCAGGCAAAGACTGATCGGTCACCGTGATCGATCAGCTGTTGTCGCGCACGCGGTCCGCAATGCGCGGTCCGCTATATATATATATATATATATATATATATATATATATAAAAGATTTTTACTTGTACGGCGTTTATGGGAGGAGCCTCAATGAATTAGGACGCCTTCCTTCCATGTAAGGAGGCGCTTATGCACGCGCCGTATAAAATATCAAAATTATATATATTTTACCACACTGGCATGGCTACTCTTGGACACGAAAGATTACTTTGAACCGTTCGATGCCCATTAAATGTTCGATAAAATACCACAGCGGATTCGGGTCTCAGATGATGACCGGGTCCAAGTCCGCGAACACCCAGCCGTGATCGGCCGGTCCAATCGCTGTGACCTGCTCGAGCCGCGCCGGCACGTCCAGCGTCGGAACGAAGCCACTCCCCTGCACGGCGTGAAGCGGCGGATCCTGGGCCCGAGACCACTCCGCACCGCCGCGGGCATCGGCGCCGGTCACCTGCTGGACCATCTGGCGGAAGTTGGCAGGGTCGGCGGCGATGTAGGTGATCGGCGAGCGCTTGCACCCCCGCGGCTTGCGCTTCTTCCCGATCCGCGCAGAGGGAGGGTCACAGAGGCGGAGCGGCAGGCCGCCAGCGAGGGGGAGCGGGAGGAGGAAGGGGGAGGAGGAGAGGAAACCGAGCGGTGAGAAAGCGACGGAGGAGGAGGTGGAGGATGGGCCGGAGAGGAGGGGCAACCCTGCGGCGCCGGAGAGGGCGTCGTTCTCGATGTAGGCGTTGATCGATGGGAGGAGATCCTCCGCCATGGCTTTGGTCCAGTAACTCGAGTAGGAAGGAGAAGATAAGGAGAACCTCGTCTTATATTTGTTCTGTTTATTATAGAGTTGAAGGGGCGGATAGTCCATTGGTCTCTTCTCTCTCTGAGTTTGACTTCGGACCTACACCAACCACCATTTTCCCACTCTGCCCGTTGCAATTGGCGGTTGAATTAAATAAAGTCAACCCTTGAACTACTCCTCATGCATGGTTGGCAGTGGATTTTGACTTTCGAGCATCAGGGCTAAGTCGTCGGCCTGTCCCAGTGTGATCAAACGCATACCGTTTGACTTTGTAAGCTTCTGGAAACACAGACGAAGAAGGTCAATGACCATATCTATCGATCGATAGAGCACAAGCACAAACCAGGCTGTCTTCAGAAAACCACTTGATCTTAACTGACCTGACTTTGATAAGAGAATTTGGTCTTCAATGGGAAAAAAACTACAAAAGCACATCTTTTTAAATCGAATGTTTGTTGTTGTTGTTAAAGATCCAATTGATCACGGTCTGATCCGGGCATATGATTTTTAGAATGATTGAGGGCTCGGTCGGGTCCGATTGCTGATCTGAACCGGCAGTTAATAGGGCCGATCCAAGATCACCCCGGGGTTGGGGCCCTTGGGGTCGATCATCCAAGGTCGGGGCTGTCAAGGTTAGTCGTTCGAGGTCAGGACTCTCCGAGGTCAGGACTCTCGAGGTCATCCGCCCGGGGTCAAGACTTTCAAGGTCGGACGCCCGAGGTCGGGACTCTCGAGGTCATCTGTCTGGGGTCAAGGCCTTCGAGGTCGGACTCCCGAGGTCGGGACCCTCGGGGTCATCCGTTCGGGGTCAAGACCTTCAAGGTCGGACGCCCGGGGTCGGGGTCATCGAGGTCAGTCGTTCGAGGTCAGGTACTCATGATCATATAGAGACGATCGAATAATTGCGAGTCTTTCCTATCGCCTGAGCTTTTCTTATCAGATACTCAAGAGGTAATCCCCTCTGACATGATCATTACCTGGCAAAGCTGCCAATAATAAAAGGGGAACAGAAGAGACATATTAGGCAATGTGTCAGGCGTTTATGAGGGTCAGACGGCTATGGCAGTTTCACAGCATTAAATGCGGCCGTCAATATCACCATCTGTCAACTGACCATCCCTTAATGAGATTTGCCAGCCCTGACACAACAGAGAGTTGCCTCTCCCCTATATAAACCCCCCTGGGGCTCCAAAGAAAGGCTCGCTGCCATTTTGCAACCACTCCACCCCATTGAGAGCGCTATTTTGGTCCGACCTCCCAAACTACAGCAGACCGGGTCGGCTTGGTCAGACCGAGCCATCCAAGAGAGAACTGATCTTCGCTTGTCGACAGAATCAAATTTGGCGCCGTCTGTGGGAATCTCGCCTGATCGAAAGCTGAAGATGAGTGACTCCAATCGGATGGCCGTGATGCTCTCGCAAGAAGACCTCGACCTGCTAGTAGAAGCTAAAGCTAGGAAGTTGGCGGAGGCGCAACAAGCAGCGGCCCGACTCGTTCAGGCGGGCCCGGCTGAGCAAACCGCCCGCGTGGGTACCGAAGGAGGAGCACGGCAGGGGGAGAGCCCCCATTTTCACCCGGCACTGTTTGGGCCGGCGGAGGGAGCGGGGCAATCAGATCCCCATGAAGCCACTTCCAGTCATGCCAAAGCTGATAAAGGGAAGGCCCCCCTTGTGCCGACCCGGGAAGAGCATACTGGTTTCCCCTTTTCTAACAGGATTTTACAGGAGCCGCTCCCGAAACACTTCCGACTCCTATCTATTCCTGAGTATGGAGGAGCTACGGACCCGGAAGAGCACTTAAAGAAATTTGAAAACGCCTCGATGCTGCACCAGTACCCGGATGGTGTTAAGTGCAGGGCCTTCCTGACCACCCTGGCCGGACCAGCCCAGCGGTGGTTTGACAGACTTCCCAAGGGATCAATCAAGGACTTCTCTGATTTCAAAAGATTATTTCTGCAACATTTTGCCAGTAGTAAGAGACATCACAAGACCAGCTTGAACCTATTTACCATGAAGCAGGGCTCCAAGGAGCCCTTGAAGGCCTATATCAATAGGTTTAATAAAGTGGCGCTGGACGTTCCCACTGCTACGTCCGAGGTGTTGGTCAGTGCCTTCGCGCAGGGCTTACAAGAGGGCGAGTTCTTCAGATCTCTGATCCGAAAGCCTCCGAAGGATTTCTAAAGCCTTTTGGGGAAAGCCAGCAAATACGTGGACGTTGAAGAAGCACAGGCTGCCAGGCGGCCGGAGGTCAGGCCTACGCCCGAAAATCCTCAGCAACATCAAAGAAATGCACCTCCTGGAGGGCCTCTTAGAAGCCCCAGAGCGATGGGACACCGGCCGATAGCCGAGAGGGGAATAGTTCAACAAGTGGCCCAAGGTTGTATCCCTTCCAGGTGGCAACCTTACTGCTCTTTTCATAACAACCATACACACGACTTGCAAGATTGTTGGCAGGCCGGCAGAGGTCGGGGTCGTGCTGGTCGAGGAAGCCCGAGAGGAGCTCACCAAGGAGGCGGTCGAGGTCGGGGAAGGACGTCACCACGCCAACCCGAGTCCCCGGCTCGGCCAACCGCTTCCTCAGCCAGACAACTGTTCCCGACCCCCGCCTCTCCCGAGCGCGGCAATGTTAATGAGGAACAGGCCAACCAACGGAATGCAGTGCACGGGGCCATTCACGTGATTTCTGGAAGCCCCACCTATGGAGATTCCAATAGA
Organism: Boesenbergia rotunda; assembly: GCA_024364735.1. Taxonomy (NCBI): domain Eukaryota; kingdom Viridiplantae; phylum Streptophyta; class Magnoliopsida; order Zingiberales; family Zingiberaceae; genus Boesenbergia; species Boesenbergia rotunda. The sequence goes on from JAGFNQ010006493.1 coordinate 120,396, forward strand.
GCTCGGAAGTCGCAGGCTAGGTGACTTGACATCTACCAAGTGGGTTGCAGTTCCGCCCAGGCTCAAGGCCCGCAGATCAGCTTCGGCCCATCAGATCTGCAAGGAGTAGAAGTCCCTCATGAGGACGCCCTGGTCATCACTGCGATCATAGCCAACTACCAGATCCACAGAACTATTGTGGATACGGGAAGTTCGGTGAATATCCTGTACTTAAAAGCTTTCGAGCAGTTGCAGATTGAAGTTGCCGAGCTCCGACCCGTGGCCACACCTCTGTTCGGGTTCACTGGAAATGAAGTACAGCCTTTGGGGCAGATCAAGCTGGCCATATCACTCGGCGAGGAACCCTTGAGGAGAACCAGGTGGGCCACATTCCTGGTAGTGGATGCCCCCTCAGCCTACAATGCCATATTGGGTCGGCCAGTGCTGAACGAGTTCCGGGCCGTGGTGTCCACCTTTTACTTAAAGGTCAAATTCCCAGTGGGTGACCAAGTTGGGGAAGCCAAAGGAGATCAGAAGGTCGCCCGCCGATGTTATGTTGATGATGTCCGAGTAGAAGTCAGCAAGGCTTGCCGAACTGCCCCAGCCAGTTGTAACATGGTGCAATCCTTTCAGCCCTCCCCCTGGGATGAGATGAAAGAAGAAAAAGAAGAGGTCCAATTATTGCCCGACCGAGAAGAGACCAGGGTGAGAATAGCTCCGGAGCTGCCGACCGACCTCCGGCAACAGCTGATAGAGTGTCTGACTCAGAATCAAGATGTGTTCGCCTGGTCTCAGCAAGATCTGAAAGGGGTCAGGCCCGAGATTATGGAGCACAAGCTGCATGTTTACCCTGACGCCCGACCCATGAAGCAGAAGAAAAGAGATTTCAGTCCAGAGCAGAACAAGGTCATTAGGGCAGAGGTGGAAAGACTGCTGGAGGCTGGGCACATCCGCGAGGTCCAGTTCCCGGCCTGGTTGTCTAATGTGGTGTTGGTCTCCAAGCCAGGCGATAAGTGGAGAGTATGTATAGACTTTCGGGACCTCAACAAAGCTTGTCCCAAGGATCACTACCCGCTCCCCCGAATAGATCAGATGGTGGATTCTACCGCGGGAAGTGAACTTATTTGCATGTTGGACGCCTATCAGGGATACCATCAAGTCCCATTGTTCCCAGAAGACCAAGAAAAGGTTAGTTTTGTCACGGCAGAGGGCACCTATTGCTACACTGTTATGCCCTTCGGCCTCAAGAATGCCGGAGCTACATATCAAAGATTGATGAACAAGGTCTTTAAGAATCAGCTCGGGAGAAATGTTGAAGTGTATGTGGATGACATCCTCATCAAGTCCCTCCGAGCTACCGACCTGATAGCTGATGTCTGGGAAACCTGCTGCACCCTTCGAAGGTATGACATTAAGCTCAACCCTGCAAAATGCTTGTTTGGGGCCAGGAGTGGAAAATTCTTGGGTTACATCTTAACCGAACGAGGGATAGAAGCCAACCCAGGCAAGGTGGAAGCCTTGCTCAACATGCCGCCGCCCAAGAACCTAAGAGAAGTGCAGCGTTTGACCGGGAGGATCACAGCTCTGTCCCGATTCATCTCTCGGTCGGCCACCAGGAGTCTGCCGTTCTTCAAGATCTTGCGCAAAGCTTCCAAGTTTCAGTGGGATGCCGAGTGCGACCGAGCTTTCGAAGAGTTGAAGACCTACTTAGTCGGTCTGCCGGTGCTGGCCAAACCGGAAGAGGGAGAACCCTTGTATGTTTATTTATCTACTACTGAAGAAGCTGTTAGTGCTGTGCTTGTAACCCAGAAAGAGACCGAACAGCAACCGGTCTATTTCTTTGGGCATCTACTTAAAGAAGCCGAGTGTAGATACACTACACTCGAGAAGTTAGCTTATGTCCTGGTGTTGATGGCTCGGCGACTGCGACCCTACTTCTGGCCCATCCTATCCGAGTGCTGACCAATAGCACACTCGGGAAGGTCTTGATCAATCCGGAAGTCTCGGGTCGGTTGGTCAAATGGACAACTGAACTAAGCGAGTATGACATTCAGTATCAGCCTAGAACGGCGATCAAAGCTCAGGCCTTGGCAGATTTCTTGAGTGAACTTCATACGGAGGAAGAAGAGGGGGTCTGGAAAATATACGTGGATGGGTCGGCCACCCGGGTGAGGAGTGGCTTAGGCATTCTGTTGGTGTCTCCCAAAGGAGACCCCATTCATCTCGCGGTGCGACTAGAGTACCAAGCTACCAATAATCAGGCGGAGTATGAGGCCCTCTTGACCGACCTCCAGGCGGCCAGACAGGTCGGGGCCACTCGGGTCATCATGCATTCTGATTCTCAGTTAGTGACTCAGTAGGTAGCCGGACGGTTCGAAGTGAATGATGAGAAGCTGCAGGCCTATGTAGAAGCATACCAGAAGTTACGGGTAGAATTTCAAGAAGTCCAGCTTATCCAGATCCCTCGAGGGGACAATGCCAAGGCGGATGAGCTAGCTAGGCTGGCCAGCTCTGTCCGTCCATGGGTTTTCCCCAAACCTTCGCCCCAGGTCATGCTGGTGGCTCAAGTCGAGAGGGAAGCAGAAGCGGAGATAGAGGGGGACTGGAGAGCTCCATTCATCGCTTACCTGAAAGAGGGGACTCTGCCGGACAGCCCCGAGCAAGCTCGGCTGTTGAAGATCAGAGCAGCCCGATTCACCCTGATAGGAGACGCGTTGTATAAGCGGGCTTTTTCCCGACCTCTAGCCAGATGCCTCGGGAAGGAAGATGCAGACTATGTGCTCAGAGAAGTACATTTGGGGTGCTGCGGAAATCATTCCGGAGGTTGGTCCATGGCTAGAAAGGTCCTGCTGGCCGGTTACTTCTGGTCGACCCTTCAGAAGGACGCCGAGAGGATGGCTCTTGCCTGCTTTTCTTGTCAGAAGTATCAGAATCTTTCGCACCGACCTGTCGAGATGCTGAGGGCTTCCACCGTGTCCTGTCCCTTCGACCAATGGGGCATGGACATAGTCGGGCCATTCCCCAGAGCAGCCGGTCAGAAGAAGTTCTTGCTAGTGGCAGTAGATTACTTCTCTAAGTGGATCGAGGCGGAAGCCTTAGCACGGATCACTGAACAAGCAGTGAAGAAATTCCTGTGGCAGAATATCTTATGCCGATATGGCATACCGCATAAGCTGGTATCAGACAATGGTCGGCAATTTCAAGGCCGGATAGTCAAAAATTGGTGCAAGGAATTTGGGATCAAGCAGGCCTTCACTTCCGTGGCATACCCCCAGAGTAATGGTCAGGCCGAGGTAGCCAATAGAGAGATCCTGAAAGGGCTCAGAGCCAAGCTAGATCAGGTCGGCGGATCTTGGGTGGATGAGCTTCCTGGTGTCCTATGGGCCCTCCGAACCACACCCAAAGAGGGGTCGGGCTGCACCCCCTTTCAGTTAGTCTATGGGAGTGAAGCGGTAGTCCCCATGGAGGTCGGTTGTGAGTCGGACAGAAGACAATTGTATGGAAAAGATAATGCGGAGAAAAGACGAGCTGAATTAGATCTGATCGAGGAGGTCCGTGCTAAGGCTGCAGTCCATATGGCCGCTTACCAACAAAGGATGTGGAACAGATACAACCAACAGGTCATACCTCGACATTTCCAGGTGGGGGACAAGGTATGGAAAAGAGTCAAGCCAGTGGGAGAAGTAGGCAAGCTGGAGCCTCCATGGAGTGGTCCGTTCCTGGTGGTCGAGGCGCTGGGGTCGGGAGCCTATTATCTACAGGATGCTCAAGGAAAACGACTCGGAAGACCTTGGAGTGCAGTACATTTAAAATTGTATCGTGAGGAGAGTGGAGCGGAATAACTCTTGTAACTGTAATCGGAAAAAGCGATGATAAAGACCCACTCCAGCTTTCTGAGGGAAACAACCACAGCAAGTTATAAGTGAGCTTGCTCTCACGCATCCACCGGATCGGCGCCGACCGGGTGTGGCGTTCCACGTTCGGTCGGGCCCGGTCGGGCGTGGCAATCCACGTTCGGTCAGGGTAAGTCGGACGGTGTCCAGACTCTTGCTAAGGCAAGTTATAAGTGAGCTTGCTCTCACGCACCCACCAGATCGGCGCCGACCGGGCGTGGCGTTCCACGTTCGGTCAGGCCCGGTCGGGCGTGGCAATCCACGTTCGGTCAGGGTAAGTCGGACGGTGTCCAGACTCTTGCTAAGGCAAGTTATAAGTGAGCTTGCTCTCACGCACCCACCGGATCGACGCCGACCGGGTGTGGCGTTCCACGTCCGGTCGGGCCCGGTCGGGCGCGGCGATCCACGTTCGGTCAGGGTAAGTCGGATGGTGTCCAGACTCTTGCTAAGGCAAGTTATAAGTGGGCTTGCTCTCACGCACCCACCGGATCGGCGCCGACCGGGCGTGGCGTTCCACGTTCGGTCGGGCCCGGTCGGGCGTGGCGATCCACGTTCAGGCAGGGTAAGTCGGACGGTGTCCAGGCTCTTGCTAAGGCAAGTTATAAGTGGGCTTGCTCTCACGCACCCACCGGATCGGCGCCGATCGGGCGTGACATTCCACGTTCAGTCGGGCCCGGTCGGGCGTGGCGATCCACGCCCGATCAGGGTAAGTCGGACGGTGTCCAGGCTCTTGCTCGAAGACAAATATGATTCATTATCTTTCGGCAATACATATCGACGATCCAGGGTCTAAGGCCTGACCGAGCGAAATCACTGGATCAGGTTGTGCTCCTGACCAAATGTCATCTCTAAGTCAAAATACTGATCTAACCAAGCTATGATCCCGAGTCAGGGAAAAAGGCCCAGATCGGAAGAATAGCAGCGCGAATCGCCCGAACGCTTAACACTTAGCTAAATTTTCAAGTTGAACTAAAAGATTGAGCTAAGGAAACTCGAATGAACATCCTGGGCGTGGCTCCTCAGGTTCTGAAAAACGAAAACGAGGTTAGATCAGCTTGATAAAGCTGAAATAGTCGAGCCCGCGCACACAAGCCCACAGGGCTTAGTCAATAAGGATAATTTGTTGAGGTTGAGATAAAGCGCTAAGTCAAGATACCCACCCGGCCGAACGATATGCCTGGGCTCCAGGCCACGGCCTGACTGAGAGATCAAGGGCTTAGATAAACCGAGCTCCCAGCACTTAGCCGATTTTTCGAATCGACCTGAGGGAGTTTATGTTACGATAATGATTTATGCATCTCGAGCAACCCATGCTCGGTAGAGTGTGGGTGTATGATTCGCAGTATCAGCCTTCGGCGAAAGGGGAAAGTGCATCAAACAAACGACACTTAGCGAAAATCTTGCATGACGAAAGCAGTTAGACGAAACGAAGAAAAAGAAAAGCTTGCCGAAATAAACTAAGGCTTGAGGCCATTATAGAATTAGGCCTTGAAGGCTGAGTCAGGAGGTCGAATATCATTACAGAAATTTGAGAAATTAAAGACGAGAAGGAAACGGGCTGGGCACTAGTTCGGACAAAAGGAGGTCAGGGCCGCCAACCTAGGTAAGCTTAGGAAAGTTGATCCTAGGTAAAGGGAGGAAAGGCGTCTTCAGGAATCGAGGCCTTAATCCGCCTCAGCGTCACCGCGTCTGGTGGAAGGTCCTCGGGGAGATGGCCGGCCTCAGTTAATTGCTGGATGGCGCCTATGGCTCCGTACTTAATCATGCCACCAGTCCGCTCAGAAATCAAATTCAAGAAGGAGTCTGACTGAATGTAGGCTACTCGGGCGGCTTCAATCCGAGCCGACTCGCCTGACTTATAATCCTCCAGTTCCTTCTCGAGTCGGGCAAGCGCACCTTCCTGTCCCGAGATGGTGGTCTCTCGGATAGCCAGCTGTGCATCCTTGCCCACTAGCTGAAGTTCCAAATTATGGAAGGCCTCTTGTTGGGCAGCTAGCTCTGTCTCTTTGTTCTTCAGTGCAAGCTGAGTTTGGTGATGAGCTGCGTCCGACTCCTTAAATTTCCGCGTGAGCTCCTTTGCGTCGGTTGTCATCTTGGCCAGGTCGACATGAGCTCGGTTATATTGGCTCTTGAGGGTCTTGTTTTCGCCCTCCAAATGAGCCACCCGGTTAGTCAGACGCTCCGTCTGTGCCGCTGACTGAGTCGCCAACTGCTGCTCTTCCTTAGAACGGGTCTCCAGCTCCGATATATGAGACCTTAGAGCGGTTATTTCTGAGCGCAGCTGGTCCAGATCCTGGTCACCAGAAGGAAGGGTGCTCTGCGCCACTCGAGCTTCCAGGTCCCTCACCCGTCTCTCAGCCTCCCGGCGTGCTCGGGTGTTGTCTACCAACGCTCGGCTCGCCGCATGACTCAGTGCCCATTGCTGCATAGTGAAATGAAGGCCATAAGTATAAACACAGACAACCAAGGAAGGGGAAAAGGTACCTGAGTCATTCCCGTGAAGAAGTGATCGGCCAAAGTAATGGCATCCATTGTAAAAGACGCTGCCCATCCCTCCTCCCAGCCCGAGACAAGGTTATCATGCAAGTTCAATGGCTGGGGCTGGACGGTCGGAGCCAAAGCAATAGCTGAAGGCACTTGAACGTCCACAGTGGACCTCGGCGGAGAGTTTATGTACAAAAGGGCTTCAGCTGCGTCGGTAAGGGCAGTGCTCGACCGAGAGACGGAAGGATGGGGCACGGACCTCGAGGTCGATGCACCGGAAGGTATTGTCACAGGAGTAGGAGGTCGGGCCATTGGCCGAGGTGCTGTCTGGGCCGGAGCCCGAGGGGCTGATAGAGGAAACGCAGGAGCCAGAGCTAAGCTAGGGGTCGGGAGTTGAGGGCTGGCCGCAACTTGAGCAGGGCCAGAGGGCGGGATAGTTGGACCTTCCACGGTTGGTTCAGGAGACGAGGACACATCCACGCGATGAACCAACCGGCGGCGTTTTCGGACCAAACCAGAGGAAGGGGCCGGGTCCGTTTCTTCTCCTTCGGCCTCCGACGGAGCGGAGGTTTCTTCGCCTGCCGCCTGAGTGGTGACCCCAACCCCCTCAGTCGGGAGATCCTCTCCGGGGTCGCTGGCAGCAGCTATCGGCGGCTCAGGATCGGAGGCAACAGCAGTAACGGGCGGCGCCGCACGAGCGGCTGCTAGCTGGGCAGCCAGAGCCCTCATAGCTTCATCCTCCCGATCCAGCACCGCGTCAACCCTAGCGCTAAACATAACTTCGGCTGCACGAAAGAAAAAGTTTTAGTTAGCACTAAAGAGCTCGCTAAGCAGGTAGAAACGTACCAAGAGTGTCGGGTAGTTCTGCCGGGACTGGGCTCAGCCGGAATAGATACAGCATCCCCTCGATCAAGAGCTTGCCCGCGTGGTATCGGGCTCCCCCGAGCTTAGAAACTGCAGAACGGTAGCCCGGTTCTGAACGAAGGTTCTTGGGTAGCTGTGGGTGATCAGGAAGGTTTTCTGTCCACTCGGTAGCTAGGCCAGTTCGGTCGGGGGATTGATTGGATGTAGAAGAAGTGAGATTTCCAACGTTTGTTGGAGGAAGGCACCTTCTCCAAGAAGGCAGAGTTAATACGAGCCTGGAAGTAGAAATTCCCGGGCTCTTGTTTCTTAAGATAATAGAAAAAATGAAATACTCGGGGTTCTAGGGGGATTTTGTGGGCTGTGAAGATAATTACGGCGCCGCACAAGATTCGGATTGAGTTCGGGGCTAATTGAGACAAAGAGACCTGGAAATAACGGCAGATCTCGCGGAAGAAAGGATGTAGGGGAAAGCGCAGACCGGTTGACAGCTGGTCGGAAAAGACTGTGAAATGACTTAAGGGGGGCTGGTGTGCCCGACCTCGACGGTCGGGCTGAGTTATCGGGTGGTCTTCTGGGATCAAGTAATCTATGCGTAGAGTTTCTATCTGACCTAGGGTAAGGGAAGATCGGGTAGTCAGGTACCATGGTTCGGGAGGCGCCGACGGAGGCGCAGACGATGAGGCCATTAAAACGAGATTAGAAAAGGCACGGCAGGGGATCGGCAAAAAGAAAAAAGTACCTAAAGGGGAGGTTCACCGGAGACACTGTTCGTCGGGGTCGAGGAGGTCGAGCGGCGAAGATCGGACAGAAGTCGAATAGAAAGCGAAGATCGGGATAAAGGGAGGTGAAATGAGGGGGCAAACCTATTTATACCACGGGTGAAACCAGGGGGACCGTCCGATGAAGAGAAGGAAAATGGCGGGGCAGACTCCTAGCTGTCCGATCCCTGTCATTTCCCAGACCTCGAAGCTTTACTCGCACGACGCCTAGGCCACGCCGGTGACGTTTCGTTATTCGAGATGTCCAGTCGGGAAGCGACACGCGTCCTCATATCAATGAGGATTTGATGGGGGATATGGCATTAAAAGGAAGGATTAGCCGTACGAGGTGACGCGTGAGACGACAAAGAAAGAGGCAAGCCGACCGAGCAAGGAGCCTAGTCAGTCGGATCCCGCTCCTCCTTCGACTAGACTTGAGAGGGAGGCTTGTGATCCGGGCATATGATTTTTAGAATGATTGAGGGCTCGGTCGGGTCCGATTGCCGATCTGAACCGGCAGTTAATAGGGCCGATCCAAGATCACCCCGGGGTTGGGGCCCTTGGGGTCGATCGTCCAAGGTCGGGGCTGTCAAGGTTAGTCGTTCGAGGTCAGGACTCTCCGAGGTCAGGACTCTCGAGGTCATCCGCCCGGGGTCAAGACCTTCAAGGTCGGACGCCCGAGGTCGGGACTCTCGAGGTCATCTGTCTGGGGTCAAGGCCTTCGAGGTCGGACTCCCGAGGTCGGGACCCTCGGGGTCATCCGTTCGGGGTCAAGACCTTCAAGGTCGGATGCCCAGGGTCGGGGTCATCGAGGTCAGTCGTTCGAGGTCAGGTACTCATGATCATATAGAGACGATCGAATAATTGCGAGTCTTTCCTATCGCCTGAGCTTTTCTTATCAGATACTCAAGAGGTAATCCCCTCTGACATGATCATTACCTGGCAAAGCCGCCAATAATAAAAGGGGAACAGAAGAGACATATTAGGCAATGTGTCAGGCGTTTATGAGGGTCAGGCGGCTATGGCAGTTTCACAGCATTAAATGCGGCCGTCAATATCACCATCTGTCAACTGACCATCCCTTAATGAGATTTGCCAGCCCTGACACAACAGAGAGTTGCCTCTCCCCTATATAAACCCCCCCTGGGGCTCCAAAGAAAGGCTCGCTGCCATTTTGCAACCACTCCACCCCATTGAGAGCGCTATTTTGGTCCGACCTCCCAAACTACAGCTGACCGGGTCGGCTTGGTCAGACTGAGTCATCCAAGAGAGAACTGATCTTCGCTTGTCGACATGATCACGGTCTTTTCCTAATTCATCCATCAAATAAATCTACAACTTTCGTGATAATATAATCAATCTCCACAATTGAAAATCTACTATAAAATTTGCTCTTGTCCTAGCTGAATTTCGAATCATGATACTATGTAAAATCAGCAAATGCTTTAACCTTGCATTATGCTCGAGGGCATATTTTGTTTTTTTTTTATTTATTCAGATATTTAATTTTTCGAATCGATTAATTTTGAAGACTATCGGCTAAGCCCATAGAAATTTTTCAATAATCATTAGGATAAATTTGAGAAGCACAGATGAATCTTGATGAATAACCCAACATCATGAACAATTCAAACATAGAAAGAGCTACTCAAGGATTGTCCTAGGCTATAGCCCTGCCCTGAGTAGCTCTTTCCTAGATATCAAGCAAGGAGGAAGAAAAAAATAAAAATCAATGATTCTCGACCATCAAATAAATACTAAGTCAAACGCAAAAAAAAACACATATTGTTTTGTTTTCTCAATTTTTGTTTGTTAATTCAAAATATTTTAATTTATAGGTAAGTTAGAAATATAATCACACAAATTTATCATATCTCTATGTCCTCGTATTTTCTGACAAGATCTTTCTTACATAATATAATTTTATTTTTAATTCAATTATATATTTGTTTAATTAGTTTTTTATTTTATTTTAATTATAAATATGGATAAATATGGATATTTTTTTTACTGCCCATTCAAATTAAACTTGTAACATGCTTACTTGTTTATTTCCTTAGCTACTAGTCAACTCCGCTCATGGATGGCAACCCTTGCTTCTACCCACCTCGTCTTTGACTCTGAGACCACACTTCAATTCTCCTCTGATTTTAGCCGCCTGACTCACCTTGCTCCTCCCATCGTCGTCCTCCACCCATCCTCTCCTAACGACATCGCCTCCCTTCTTCGCCTCGCTTACTTGTACTCATGCTCATTCCCTGTCAGCGCTTGTGGTTAGGCCCTCACTCCAAAAGCGTTGTCGTCAACATGGCCACCCTCGGTTGTGGTTGCCACGATCGGATCAATATGTTCTCCAAGTCGCATACCCCTTACGTCAACACCAAAGGCAAGCACTTGAGTGTGGCCTTGCAGCGCATTCATGGATAGACTACCTCTACCTCATCGTCAATGGTACACTCTCTAATATCGACGTCGGTGACCAAATCTTTTGTTATGACCCTCAAAGTTCGAATGCCTACGAATTAGACATTACTACTGGCAGTATTCTAAAAAGCATTAGGCGGTAGGTGGTCAATCAATCGCTACCCATCGCCTTGGCGAAATATTTTTTCTGCCAATTGATCGATTGATAGTGTTCAATCGATTAGCTAATTATCGGTAGTCTATTTCCTTGTGAAACTCCTACTAATCAATTGACCAATCAATTCGGCAAACTTCCATTTCTTGTGAAACTCATGTCAATTTATTGGTTAATCGATTTGAAGTATTCAATTGATCAACCAATCGATTCGACATGCTTCTGTTTCTCACGAAACTCATGCCAATCGATTTGGAATGGTTTTGTTTAAAAAAAAAATCGAACGCCCCGCGCCTAAGCAGTGCCTAACTGCCTAGGCGGTGTCCTTTAGAACACAGACTACCGGTAAATTAACTTAACGATTTTATAAATAATAAAAACAATCATTTCATAGAAATTTAAAATTTGGTGAAATATAGGAAATGACGAGATGGTAACATGATCACACGAAGTGAACTCAAACCTCTTCTATGGCATTCTTGGCGGACTCGGTGATAACTAGCATTTTATGTCATTATATTTGTTCATTTACTTAGCATTTTTTGTCCTTTCGTACGCTTAAATCATGTTTATATCATATTTTACGATTAGGATTTATTTTTGGAGCTCATTATAATTTTCTCTAAATTTTGGCATTATTTCATGATTTTTGTAGAGAATTTGAGGAGCTTGGTTCAAGTTAAGAGGCTTGGTTCAATTCAAATGAAGATGATTCACTTCATCCCACCCAATTTGGACCCAAGAAGAGGCTCTAACCCATCAAAAAGCCAATCAACATCATCCAATACTTCACAGCCTGGAGGTCCACTTAGCTATCAGGATTCATAAACTATAGTACTTAACCTGGAGGTCTAGAGTTCGAATCCTGAGGAAGACAAAAATCCACTGGCCAGGGGTGCGAAGTTCTTGTGAGTAACGATGGTCGACGGTCGACGACCAAAGGGGCCAGGTTGTTGGGCCGCCAAAAATGAAATTTGGCCGCCCAAGGGGCCGAGGGGTCGGGTCGACGGGCCGGATCGTTACACGGCCGGCGGTCCACTACTTCACAGCCGCCGGCCGGACTCCATTCCTTCACCCTCCATCTTCTCCGGCAGCCACCACTTCTCCTCTCCTCCTTCGGCCGACGATCCCAGACGCGACCCCTTCTTTTCACCCCTCATCCGCAAACCCTCGAGCCACTGAATCGTCTCCTCTTCCTCACCTTCTTCTCCACCTCCACTTCTTCTCTCTTCTTTAGAACCCTAGCGCCGCAACTTATCCATTGCAGCTCTTCCATCCTTCATCCGATCCAGCAGCCGGCAGCACCCCTTCGTAGCTTCTTCTTCATAGCCGCATGTGGCAGCGGTTTCTTCATTCAGCCGAGTCTTCACATTCTTCATCAGATTTGTTGGTTGTGTTGATAGTTGAATGTTGATGTTAATTGATGAATGTTTGTGATTGATTGTTGAATGCTTGTATTTGATGGATCTTTCCCCATTTCAAATTGTACGTACGTGAAGCAATTTAGAGCATGCCTATCTTGTGTTTGGTTAAATGCCTCTTAGAACAATACTTTCAATTGTGATGTTTCTTAGTTACTCAACTTTTATTTTGTATTGCTTTTCCCATTGCTTTAGGTTTTATGTCTTCATTTACATGCAATTAAGTTAGGTTAGATTAGATTTCTTTAATGCTGTAGGTTTTGTTCCATGTTTAGTTTTGTTGATGTTTTATTTCAAGTTGCCCCTTTCCTTTTCTGCAAGTATAGTTTAGATTAGATTAGATCTCCTTTACTCGCATTGTCTTTCATTAATTAGGATTAGATTTCATGCTTGCTTTGCTATTTCATTTCGTAGTCTTAGCGTTCAAATCCAAATCCCAGTTTTATATCCAAAATCCAGAAGCAATAATTTGGAATCCTAAGATTATTAACCTATCGTTACATTCCTTGAGAGAGACGACTCGAGTTACTCTATACTACATTAGTTTAGAGGAGTTCGATACTTTAATTGTATTTGAAACCGTAACACGACTAAAACGGTTATCACTCAGCCAATTCGAGATCAGTCCAGTTCATCTCTAATTTTTGTATCCTTCCCTAAACACTGCATACGTATGATATACTCGGTAAGAGATTCAATGCATAGGAGCTCGTCTTACCTTTTACCATTGCACCATGCCCTAGGGCATACCTTGTTATTCCTTGCATTATGCGAAGTAATATGAATTTTGAAAACAATATAAATATAATTTAAAATTAATGCAAAGAGAAAAAGAGAGAGAGAAGAGAAAGAAAAAAAATAAACGATGACTAGATAATTGTATTAATAAAACTTAGGGTTTATATAGGAAAAAGAAATATAACTAGACAAGTAATAACAAATTTAAAAGACTAATTCTACCATAGACAAATTCCATCCTTATATAAATAATTTTTTATTATATATTAACATCTCCTTTCAAACTCACGATGCTTTAATAGAAAACATCGAGAGTTTGTTAACTAGAAACTGAAAACGTATAGTAGAATGCACCTTGGTGAGCAAGTATGCAATTTACATGGAATATGAGATAAATAGGAAAGTGATGGTGTCATTCTGATAGTGATATTGAGTGAAATGATAATCAATCTTAATATGCATGATACGTTTATGAAAAACAGAATTGTGAGCAACTTGAATGACATTAGAGTTATCACAATGCATAGGAGTAAGATTCGAGAGAAAAACACTCATATCAGTAAGTAACCAACGTAATCAAACAATTTCAGTAGTAAGTAGAGGTCATAGCATGATATTCTACTTCGGTAGAAGAATGAGAGATAATATTTTACTTTTTACTCTTCCAAAATATAAGAGAATCTCCCATGAAAATATAAAATCCTGTGGTAGACTTATGCTCTGTAGAATCACTACCCCAATCTGTATTTGAATAGGCACACAACTCTAATGTAGAAGCGGAAGGATAAAGAAGACTATGAAATTGGGTATCTCAAAAATATCAAAGGATGCGAAGTACAACTCACCAATGTACTGAGAAGTGGGAGAAGCAACAAACTGGCTGACAATGCGTACATCATAAGCAATGTCAGGTCTAGTGATAGTTAGATACACTAGACTACCAACTAAAGTGCGCTATAAAGAAGGATCTGACAAGGGAACACCATCAGTCGAAGAGTACCAAGCATTAATCTCAAGCGGAGTATCCACAATGTGAGTGTCAAATAGATAAGCTTGCTCTAGAATGTCACTAATATATTTAGATTGTGAGAGAGATAACCACAAGGAGAATAAGCTACTTCAAGTCCCAAAAAATAACGCAAAAGACCTAAATCTTTCATTTCAAACTCACGAGTCAAATGCAGTTTCAATTTATCTATTCCACTTATATCATCCTCTATAATATTCATGTCATCAATATAAAAAGAGAGTAACATGCGACCTGATAAAGTACAACGACCAAAAAAGCAGAGTCATGATGACTGGGAAGAAAGCCAAGACATTCAATAACAATAGAGAACTTGTCAAACAAAGCTCGAGGAGTTTGTTTAAGGTCATAAAGAACTTTTTTTAGTCCGCAAACTTCACCAGGATTGTGAGTAACACTTGGTGGAGGCATTATGTAAACTTCTTCTTGAAGATCTTCATTTAAAAAAGTATTTTTAATATCCATCTGAAAAATAGACCACTGACGAACAGATGCAACTACAATAAGAGTACAGATAGTAACAAGTTCAAAAACTGGAGCAAAAATTTCCTCATAATCCATGTCATATTTTCGAGAAAATCCTTTAGCAACCAAAAGAGCTTTATACCGCTCAACTGACCAATCAGATTTAGTTTTGATTTTATATACCCATCGAGAACCAATCGTACGCTTCCCCAAAGAAAGAAGAACAAGATTCCAAGTACATATTTGATACAAAGTAAAAAGTTCTTCTGTTATAGCCTGCTGCTAAAGAGGGTCAAGAGAAGTCTCTCTATAAGAGGAGGGCTCAGACAATTGGTGAATAGAAGCCAAAAAAGAAGAAAAAAACTAGAATAATTAGAATACACAAAATCGGGCAATTAAGTAGACTTACGAGATTATTGAGGGTAACGAGGAGAAGGATCCGCTATCACAAGAGCATTATGGGAAGCAGTAGGAGCAGGGGGATCATCGGGAAGCTGATGACCAGAATCTATATAAGTGTCAATCCTATAAATAGCATCATTAGATAAAGAAATGCTAGGGTGGTCTAATTGTGGGGAAACATGAGACGACATATCATCAGAGTCTGTGCAAAAAGGATCAATACGAGTGAGATCAGATTTTCTAAGATTAGGAGTGTTAGAGGAAATGGAATAGAATGGAATGTGTTTAAAAAAAAATAACATGACGTGAGACATAGAGTTTTTGACTAACTGGATCATAACATCGATATCCTTTTTAACCCTCACCATAACCAAGGAAAACACAAAGAGCGGACTAAGAACTAAGTTTACTACGTTCAACATGAGGACGAAGGACAAAACATTTGGATCCAAAACTCTTAAGACAGAATAATTAGAACATAACCATATAGTTTTTCAAAAGTAGACAAACCAAATGTAATAAAAGATGAAATTCTATTAATAGAATGGACTGCAGTAAGAATAGCTTCCCCCAAAACTTGTTAGGAGCATATGCAAATAATAAGATAGAACGTGTAGTTTCAACAATATGCCTATGTTTTCTTTCAGCAACATCGTTTTATTCACGAGTATCAGTACAAGAACTTTGATGAAGTGTACCATCTGAAGCAAGTAGTTCAGAAAAAAGATTAGATGTATATTCACCATCCAAATCATATCAAAAATATTTAATAACAATATTATGTTGAGTTTTTACCATGGCACGAAATATATGATAGATACCAAGAAAATCAGAACGATGTTTCATAAGATAAACCCAAGTGTAACGAGTACAATCATCAATAAAGGAAACATAGTAACGAGATCCACCAGGTGTATAAATCGAAGATGAACCCCACACATTAGAATGAACTAATTTAAACTGTGCAAGAGAAACAAAGATACTTCTATAGAAAGGTAAGGTAGAGAATTTTGTCAATTTGCAACCATAACAATCTAAAATATCATGAGATTGTAATTTTTCTAAATTTCCTTTAGAAGCTAAGTATTTCAAACGAGAAGAAAAAACATGTCCATAAGGAGAATGCCACAAATAAAAATCAGAAGAAGCAGAGTTTAACCGAAAGGATAACAAATCAACACTGGATGTTGCAACATCCGAAACTTTTATTTGTTCTAATACATATAGTCCCCCCTGTCTACGGCCTATCCCAATCTGCTTCTGAGATTGCGGATCCTGCACATAACAAGAAGATGAAGTAAAAGAAACTGAAAAACCAGAATCACATAATGACCAACCGAGATAAGATTCAAAATAAGATTAGGAATATCATATGCATTAGATAGAGACAAATCAGATGTAGAAATAGAGTTAACACCAACTAATGACATGGGAGAACCATTTGCGGTCATGACCAACATAGAAAGAGAAGAATTTATAGATACAAAAAATTGACATTAAGCAACATATGATGCAAAGTTTCAAAATCAAGGATTCAGATAGTGGAAGGTATACCTGAGGTACCATTAGAGAGCAAACCTTTGTGAGAAGAAGCAAACATGACATATGGATGAGATGCAAGAAACTTTTGAAACTGTTCAGCAAGAGTTGTAATTATGGAATTGGATGATTGAGTCACTCTAAAGTCTATAGGAGGAACTACTGTTGCCATATTAGATACTCCAAATTTAAAGAATCATTGTTGTGATTGACTATCGGATTTTCAAGAAGGAGACAGAATCAATAATTATATTTTTCAGTCATCAGGTAGATTTAAAGAACTCAAAATATGATCTTCACCGTTCAAAATGTAGCCCATGACATAAAAACGCTGAAGAAACCTTATAATGATCAGCTTTTAGACATTTGAAAATCATAAATCTCAACGATATTATTGAAATCCTTCCAAATCAAACTTTTCAGTTTAGTAGGATCGTGCTTTGGTACCATGAAAATAATATAAATATAAACTAAAACTAATACAATGAGAAGGAGAGAGAAAAGAGAAAGAAAAAATAAATGACGGCTAGATAATTGTATTCATAAAATTTAAAGTTTACATAGGAAAATGAGATATAAATAAAAAATTAATAACAAATTTAAAAGACTAATTCTATACTTATATAAATAATTTTTTATTATATATTGGATGAGTCAGGGATGGATTTACACATAGACTAGGAGCCACGTGTAAATCCATTGGCTAATAGTGGGTATTAGAAGTAGTAAAGCGGAGGAGGGGGTGGGAGAGTTGGGGTGATAGTGTGATGTTATCGTTATTTATTCACCAAGAATAGGTACTACCATGGGCGGAGCCACGTGAACAGATACCTGGGCTGTAGCCCGGGTCCCACTGTGGCGAGAAGAAAAACAAAAACAAAAAGTTTTGATTTATTATAGGGAAATGAAAAAAAAATGATAAACAGTGGAAAGTAGGTGATACGTCAGCATCGCCACTCATAGCCACCGCTTGAGATTAACCCGGTGAATTACTCGGGCTAGCTCTGTCATTGGACACTATGTGTAATAAATACTAGTGTGACATTAGTCACCCATCAATGTATGAATCTATTTCCAATAAAAATAAAGAAAAAAACAAGATAAATCATGGTGTGTTTTGTCCCTCGATCCACGTGTAAATTCACCCTTGGCTATATCCATCTAGTTTTGTCTTTGGCGGCTGATATCTCCCTGATTCGATCATTTGTTTTGTCCGTCTTCTTGTCAACATCTTCTACCTCCTCTCCCGTCGCGCCGACTGACGACCTCGAATATGGCCTGAGTTTAAATTTGTTCGATGGTATTATTAGAAAAGTGTAGATTTTTTTTTTCACTCAAATACGACTATATAATAATTTTGATCGAAATTATCACACAATTTCAGTGTGGCTTTTTAGAGTTATTTGAATATTTTGAGAAAGTATGAATAAATTCTAATAGTATGTTAGAGAATATTTATACATTTCAATTCAAAATTAATATAGAAAATAACCGTATATAATTTTGAATAAAATACTTATTTAAATAGAAAATAATCATATAATTATTTAATTAAAATTATTACATCATTAATTTATAATTATTTGGATGCTTTAAAAGTACAAATAGCTTTTTAAGTACAATTATTTATTCAGATAAAAATATCAAGTTTAATCAAAATTATTATAAATTATAAAAATTATCTATTTTTTTATCACTTTTATTTCTTTACTTATTTAATTATATATTTTAAAAATTATAACATATATATATATATATTATAATAAATAAAAATGAATAGAAAGTTAGAATAACCTGAACAAATTAAGCAAATGAATTGAATTATATAGAATTACACCATCAAAATAATATGTATTATTAAATTAGATGACATTTTGTCTCCCTTTTTTTCCCAATTTGATGATCATTAATTGGAGTTAATGACATTAATATTAATATAGGCCGCTGCCTTAAATGGGAGGGCAGATCCTTTCTCCCAAAAATAACCCCTGTCCCGTCTGTCTCGTTCTCCAATGACGGTCGGCGAGTCGTTCGATTGTCGATCAGACACCATTGACGGCCTCCGGCCACTGCCCTGAACAAAATTATACCCTGGGAGGTATGGTGAATCATCGAGATCACCGCAATTGCGATCTCGCCGGATTCACCGTCGAATCCGACGAGATTGCAATTGCAGCGATTCCGACCGATTCATCGTTCTTCTAGGATATCATTTGATTTAGTACGACGATCAAAATCCATCGGTGGTGTCCGATCGACGATCGGACGACTCGTCGACTGTCGCCGGAGAGTGGGACAGATGGGAGAGAGTTTTTTGGGACAGAGGATCTCATTTGCTTAAATGGACAAGGGCTAATGTTCCGAGTTAATTGCAAGAATTAAGTCTCACTGAAGCAAAAGGATTATAGTCCGTTTTAAATTATATAAATGTACGTAAATCATGAAATTAATTTATAGTTGAACAAAATTATTTGTTATTAAAAATAATTAACGAGGTTAAATAACGTCGAAACTTAATAATTGATTCGATCCTATAAAATTTTCCACCGACTTAGGATAAATTTGAAAGCGTCTGTTATGGGTAATTATTTCAGAGATGACTTCTAAATATGCATAAATTATCCTCTGTACCTAGTTGGTAGGCGAAAAGAAGACTTACCAAATAGGGATGAATCTGACTCAGGGTGTCTTGGGCTCAGTCCGGTCGTTTTTCTTTAATTATCGATGTAAATTTTTCGGCAATTTACCAAAAGACGCACTCAAAAATAGGTATTTTTCAAAAGGCATCCCATAATTTCATTTTCACCAAAGGACGCATTAATTTTAGTGAACTTCCTCTTATACCCCTCCTGCTATACACTGCCTTTCTCTTTCTCTCTCAATAACAAATTTCGAGACGCCAGCACGTGATGTTTCATACTTTTATTTTAAAATAATATATTTGGAATCGGCGCTAAAAAAAACATATAAATAAATAAATAATTTTTATCCTAATGTGTACGCATGCAAATAGAAATTCCTAATGTAAGGTCTACAGTAATTGAAAAAAAACATAAGGTCTATAGTAATTAAATCATCTAACTTATTTAAAAATTAAATAAATAATTTTTATAATTAATTAAATGAAATTAATATATTAAATAATATTTAATAAATTCATTAATGAAAAAAAATTGAAAAAAAAGAAAAGAAAGAGCGTGGGCCTGAAATGTTGATTTCAAGCCCACGCTGGGCCTGAAATCAACATATTTCAGGCTCACGCTGGGCCTGAAATAAATTATTTCAGGCCCACGCTAGACCTGAAATAAAAATATTTCAGGCCCAGCGTGGGCCTGAAATTTTTTATTTCAGACCCACGTTAGGCCTGAAATCTTATGATTCAGGCCCGACGTGGACTCAATTTTTTTTCTATTTTAAAAATATAATAATATATACAAAAACGTATCAAAACACTTAATTTCAGATTCAAACACAGGGCCTGAAGTCATCCCAAGAGGGTCTGAAGTCAAATAACTTCCGATCCTATAAATAATTAATTTAATAAATAACAATTAAATATAAAAAAATATTGTTAAAATTAAAAAAATTTCAGTGCCCTGGGGCCTGAAGTCATCCGACTTCAGGCCCAAGTCAGACTTCAGGCCCTCCATCATTTATATAAAAAATTTTTTTATAAAAATGTTTAATATATAATTACATATTATATAGGAGTAATTTAGGTATATCAGTGAGTTTAGGTACCGAAACATCTAATAGGAGTGGTCTAGGAGATGAGATTTTGGGTGCCGAAACATCTAATCTTGTTGTATCACCAATGCTATAGGAGTGGTTTAGGTATATCAGTGAGTTTTGAGCAAAACTCACTGATAGACCTACCATATTAGGAATTCTGAAAACCCTATATCAGTAGACAGGGTTGAGATAGGAGATGAGATTTTGGGTGCTGAAACCTCTAATCTTGTTGTATCACCAATGCTATAGGAGTGGTTTAGGTATATCAGTGAGTTTTGAGCAAAACTCACTGATAGACCTACCATATTTGGAATTCTGAAAACTCTATATCAGTAGACAGGGTTGAGCTAGGAGATGAGATTTTGGGTGCCCAAACATCTAATCTTGCTGTATCACCAAAGCTATAGGAGTGGTTTAGGTATATCAGTGAGTTTTGAGCAAAACTCACTGATGGACCTACCATATTTGGAATTCTGAAAACTCTATATCAGTAGACAGGGTTGAGCTAGGAGATGAGATTTTGGGTGCCGAAACCTCTAATCTTGCTGTATCACCAATGCTATAGGAGTGGTTTAGGTATATCAGTGAGTTTTGAGCAAAACTCACTGATGGACCTACCATATTTGGAATTCTGAAAACTCTATATCAGTAGACAGAGTTGAGCTAGGAGATGAGATTTTGGGTGCCCAAACCTCTAATCTTACTGTATCACCAATGCTATAGGAGTGATTTAGGTATATGAGTGAGTTTTGAGCAAAACTCACTGATGGACCTACCATATTTGGAATTCTGAAAACTCTATATCAGTAGACGGGGTTGAGCTAGGAGATGAGATTTTGGGTGCCGAAACCTCTAATCTTGCTGTATCACCAATGCTATAGGAGTGGTTTAGGTATATCAGTGAGTTTTGAGCAAAACTCACTGATGGACCTACCATATTTGGAATTCTGAAAACTCTATATCAGTAGACAGGGTTGAGCTAGGAGATGAGATTTTGGGTGCCCAAACCTCTAATCTTGCTGTATCACCAATGCTATAGGAGTGGTTTAGGTATATCAGTGAGTTTTGAGCAAAACTCACTGATGGACCTACCATATTTGAAATTCTGAAAACTCTATATCAGTAGACAGAGTTGAGCTAGGAGATGAGATTTTGGGTGCCGAAATCTCTAATCTTGCTGTTTCACCAATGCTTTAGGAGTGGTTTAGGTATATCAGTGAGTTTTGAGCAAAACTCACTGATGGACCTACCATATTTGGAATTCTGAAAACTCTATATCAGTAGACAGGGTTGAGCTAGGAGATGAGATTTTGGGTGCCGAAACCTCTAATCTTGTTATATCACCAAAGCTATAGGAGTGGTTTAGGTATATCAGTGAGTTTTGAGCAAAACTCACTGATGGACCTACCATATTTGGAATTCTGAAAACTCTATATCAGTAGACAAGGTTGAGTTAGGAGATGAGATTTTGGGTGCCGAAACCTCTAATCTTGCTGTATCACTAATGCTATAGGAGTGGTTTAGGTATATGAGTGAGTTTTGAGCAAAACTCACTGATAGACCTACCATATTTGGAATTCTGAAAACTCTATATCAGTAGACAGGGTTGAGCTAGGAGATGAGATTTTGGGTGCCGAAACCTCTAATCTTGCTGTATCACCAAAGCTATAGGAGTGGTTTAAGTATATCAGTGAGTTTTGAGCAAAACTCACTGATGGACCTACCATATTTGGAATTCTAAAAACTCTATATCAGTAGACAGGGTTGAGTTAGGAGATGAGATTTTGGGTGCCGAAACCTCTAATCTTGCTGTATCACCAATGCTATGGGAGTGGTTTAAGTATATCAGTGAGTTTTGAGCAAAACTCACTGATAGACCTACCATATTTGGAATTCTGAAAACTCTATATCATTGGTGATACAACAAGATTAGATGTTTCGGCACCCAAAATCTCATCTCTTAGACCACTCCTATTAGATGTTTCGGCACCTAAACTCACTGATATACCTAAACTACTCCTATATAATATGTAATTATATATTAAACATTTTTATAAAATTTTTTTTTATATCAATGATGGAGGGCCTGAAGTCTGATGACTTCAGGCCCTCCTTGGGCCTGAAGTCGGATGACTTCAGGCCTCAGGGCACTGAAATTTTTTTAATTTTAACAATATTTTTTTATATTTAATTGTTATTTATTAAATTAATTATTTATAGGATCTGAAGTTATTTGCCTTCAGACCCTCTTGGGATGACTTCAGGCCCTGTGTTTGAATCTGAAATTAAGTGTTTTGATACGTTTTTGTATATATTATTATATTTTTAAAATAGAAAAAAAATTGAGTTCACGTCGGGCCTGAATCATAAGATTTCAGGCCCAACGTGGGCCTGAAATAAAAAATTTCAGGCCCACGCTGGGCCTGAAATATTTTTATTTCAGGTCCAGCGTGGGCCTGAAATAATTTATTTCAGGTCCAGCGTGAGCCTGAAATATGTTGATTTCAGGCCCAGCGTGGGCCTGAAATCAACATTTCAGGTCCACACTCTTTCTTTTCTTTTTTTTCAATTTTTTTTAAATTAATGAATTTATTAAATATTATTTAATATATTAATTTCATTTAATTAATTATAAAAATTATTTATTTAATTTTTAAATAAGTTAGATGATTTAATTACTATAGACCTTACGTTTTTTTTTCAATTACTGTAGACTTTACATTAGGAATTTCTATTTGCATGCGTGCATATTAGGATAAAAATTATTTATTTATATGTTTTTTTTAGCGCCGATTCCAAATATATTATTTTAAAATAAAAGTATGAAACATCACGTGCTGGTGTCTCGGAATTTGTTATTGAGAGAGAAAGAGAAAGGCAGTGTATAGCAGGAGGGGTATAAGAGGAAGTTAACTAAAATTAGTGCGCCCTTTGGTGAAAATGAAACCATGGGACGTCTTTTGGTAAATACCCATTTTTGAGTGCGCCTTTTGGTAAATTACCATAATTTTTTTATTCAGACCACTGAAATCCATCCCTTTCAGACCCAAAACCCATCACACCCCTTCCTCATTAAGTTAAAGCTAAGTGTTACTTCCGTTTTCTCGATTGTTTTCCTTTTTATTAATTCATTTTTTTTATTTATAGGTTTTCCTATCTCTACCCTTCCTTATATGTTTGATAATTGATAAGATATTTCTTACGCTATATAATTTTATTTTTAATTCAATTATATATTTATTTAATTAATTTTCTTTCATTTTATTATACATAAATATAGATAAACTTTTGTTCAATCTCTTGTCCATTCAGATTGAACTTGCAATATACTGTTTTTTTTTTCTATTCTTTAGCTACCAATTAGCTCCGGTCATTAACGACAACCCTTGCTCTTACTCTTTTTGTCTTAGACTCCAAGACTATGCTCCAATTATCCTTTGATGTAGAACGTCTCACTCATCATACTCCTCCCACCGCCATGCTATGACCGTCTTCTCCCGATAATATCGTCTCCCTCCTCTACCTCGCATACTTGTCCTTATGTCTTTTCCCTGTCGTCGCTTGCGACCACAACCACTCATTCCTTGGTTAGGCCCTCGACCCCAGAGGTATAGTTGTCGATATCGCCACCCTCGGTCATGGTTGTCACGACCAGATCAATGCCCTCGACCCCAAAGGCATAGTTCTCGATATCGTCACCCTCGATCATGGTTGTAACGACCAAATCAATGTGCCCTCCACGCTTGTGTACCCTTACATCAGTACCGGAGCTGAGCAGTAGTGGATTGAGGTCCTATACGAGACATTCGAGAACAGCTTTGCGACGTGCTCGTGAATCAACTACTTCTACGTCACTATCAGTGGTACGTTCTATTGGATACGATTTTGCAAAGCAAAATTTTGATGTCATTGATCGTTGAAAGTCAAGTTTGACTTCAAAATCGAAATCTACGTTTCGTGTAGATAAATCTGGACTATTTATTTGCTCAGAATTGATTAAGGGTGAATGAGAAATTAATTGTTCAAGATACGCTCAAATGAACATTAAGAAAAAAGATGGGGGTTTAGTCCCACATTGCTAACCGGCGAGAGCCAGTGTTTTCTTATATGTGTTCCTGTGCTAATGTTGTTAATACAAAAGCACAGGAGGTCTCTACCCTTGGACGAGCAGGTGCTCACACCTGCGAGCCGCCACGCGCGCACGCACACAATGGGCGCTTTGTTGGCGCACTTTGTCAGTGTGACGTGTCGTGATCAGGTGACGCCACGTGGCATGTCGGTGTGACATGTCATGATCAGGTGACGCCACGTGGCATGTCGGTGACGAGGCAGTGCCTATGTGGCACGTGACTGTGTAGAGAACGATGACTGGATTGTGCGAACAAATGGCGGCCGTCGGATTCAAATCTGACTGTGAAGAGGGAGGATGGATCTAAGGTGTCGGATTAAATGTTCTAATTTGGCGGCTGAGATTAAAATGAGATCCGAAGAGTTATAACTCTTCAGATCAAGGGACGAAATTAAAAGACCTTTAAAGGGTTATACCCTTCCGTTATGAACGGTCCAGATCTGTCCGAACCAAAGGGTACTTACCTCTTCACTCAATATATATAGATCCCTTCACTTGATCATTTCATTCATTCAAGCATTGCAATCTAAAAGCATTCACACTCATCCATCTTATGCATCAAGAGTCCAAAAAGCCTACGGAAAGGTTCGTCGGTCTTGGAATTTGAAGTGCTACTATTCCGAGACGATGTCGTTGTATCAAACGAATTGCTGCTATCCTTAATGTCGTTTTACGGAGATAGTGTCGAACACTAGTCTCGACGTACAGGGCCGGTCCTAGATTTTAAAGGGTCCGGTGCAAAAAACAAAAAAGGCCCTTTTAATTAAAATAAAAAATAATAAAATCGATAGTATATAAATAATTCATTACCAACACACATAAACTAAAATTCATAATAATGATTACCAACACATATAAACTAAAATTCATAATAATGAAAACATTATATTTCACATTGCTAATAATCAGTATTAGAAAATGAAAAAGAACTATTACAATTAACTATGAAAGATTGATCTCCTTGCATTTTTATCTGCAAAATCATCAATGAATCTTTCATAATTAAGTTTTTCTAGAAACTCACTCTCAATCGAAATCATAGCTAATGCATTTAATCTTGTTTGAGTCATGGTTGATCTCAAACAAGATTTCAACAACTTCAATTTAGAAAAACTTCTCTCTGTAGATGCGACGGTCACTGGAATGGTCAATAATATCCTATATGCAATGAATGAATTCGGGAAACAATTCATTTTTTGTAAAAAAATTAGGGGGCGTTTGGTTTGTATTTTCCAGTCTGTTTTCCATTTTCATTTTCTGTAGAAAATGCGATTTTCTGGAAAACATGTTTGGTTTGCATTTTCCAGCTTTGTTTTCCAGAAAAAAACAATAGCGTTTTCTGGAAAACTGGAGAATGAAAAAAAGTCATTTTTCAGAAAACTAGAAAATGCGGTTTTCTGAAAAATAAAAATGGAAAATGATACAAACCAATCGCCCCCTTAGTATTTCACTTGCTGTTTTTGTTTCCTTTGGTAGAATATGTTGTATGATTTTCAGTTCCTGATATAAGTCATCTTCATCCAAATCTGAAACATCTTGTCCTGTACCCTTTTTTCTTTGTAGTTTCCTTTCAAGATTCTTGCAACAAGCTTTCAATTCTTTATCAGTCAATAAACTCAACTTTTCAGCTGTGAAAAGAAATCCAAAAAGATTTTCATATTTCTCATATTGCTCAAACCTTTTCTTCAATGATCCAATTGTTTGATCTACTATGTATAAGAAATAATGAACTCTAAAAGTTTCTTCGGCAGCTTCTTGAGGTATTTTGAAAGACTCACATCTAACCTCATCAAAATGTCTTTTTCTATATATTTGTCTTTTTTCAGGAAAAACAGGATCAATCTCCATTGTTGAAGCAAGTTCTTTTGCTGTATTGATGGCTTTTCCAAATCCAGATTCTCTATACTCTTCAAAAGAAGCAATTAGCCCCTTAACTTTGGTCATAGCAATGTCAATAAGCATGTTTTCAGATTGTAAGCCTTTGCTAACAATGTTAACTTTACCCAATATATCGTACCAAATAATCATACCAACTAAAAACTCAAAATTTTCAAGTTCAAATATTGCTAAAGACTTGGCCTCACTTCTTATTTTAGAGTCGGTGTCTTTTTCTTCTGCAACTTGAAGTAAAGCTTCTCTGATTTGTTGAGCTTGAAGTACCACTGCTTTCACACTTTCAATACGACTTTCCCATCGAGTGATTGACAATGGCTTGAGAGTTAAACCTTTTACTGTCACATGATCTATCAAAACTTTCCACCTCTTTGTAGAATGAGAAAATATTGTATAAATCCGTTGTAATACTCCAAAAAAGTCTTTCGCTTTACCACAGGAATTTGCAATGTCACAAAGTGTTAAATTCAAACAATGACAGCCACATGGAGTGTATAATGCTCTAGGATTTATATCTAACAATTTTTTTTTGTACGCCTTGGTGTCTCCCTTTCATATTTGCCCCATTATCATATCCTTGCCCTCTCACATCATCAATATCAAGATCAAAACTTTTCAACACATTTTGCAATTCTTCAAACAACCCTTGTCCTGTTGTATCATCAACTTTCAAAAATCCCAAAAAGTATTCTTCTACTTTCATTGGACTAATAGAAACGTCAACACATCTTATGACCAAAGTCATTTGCTCTTGGTTACTAACATCAGGAGTGCAATCAAGTATTACAGAAAAGAACTTAGCTTTTTTAATGTTTTGAAGAATAGAACTCTTGATTTGAGAAGCTAACAAACATATCAATTCATTCTGAATTTTGTGGCTAAGATAATGATGATGTGTATTTCTTTCAAGATGCTCCTTCATCACTGAGTCCCACTCAGCAATCATCTCAACAGCAGCCATAAAATTTCCATTGTTTTCATCATAAAGCTTCTCATTACTACCACGAAATGCTATATTTTGTTTAGCCAAAAATTTTACAAGTGAAATTAATCGGTGTAATACCTTCCTCCAATGCTCTTTTGCCTTCTTGATTTGAACTTGAATACCATGATCAATTGTTGCACCCTTCATTAACCTAATACGCAACTCAGACCAGCTAGCATAATAATTGATATGCTCAATACTTGTCTCATATTCTTTAAGCCTGCTACTAAGATGCCCCCAATCACAGTATCCCTCATTTGCTAGTTGACTTGGTTGAGGCCCCTTTTTAAATAACTTGCAACAAAAACAAAATGCTTTATCAAGTGCTTTTGAATAGACCAACCAATCTCTATGGTGTTTCTGACCATTTGGCAAAATCCGAGTATAGAAATCTGAAGAAAATCGTCTATTTGATCTATCTTTGGGGCCTTTCCCTGTTAATACATCTCTTATAGGACCCTTTTCCACTAATTGATCCTTCCACTTGAGATCTAAATTATCCCAATTTTTAGGATCAAAAATGTCAACTGGAATCGATAAACTTGATTCTTCATTCACTACATTAATAACATCATCATCACTTTCAGAATAATTATTTTCAAAGTCTAAGTCATCACCACTTTCATTGCCTTCAATCTCATTCACATCTCCCTTTACATCATTGTCAACGATTAAGCCTTCATGTAACTCATTATAATTATTTTCTTGTTCTTCTTCATTACCCAAATCTTCAAGTAATGAATTTCCCGATTCTTTGACAACAAATCTGTCAATCGCCCCTCTTTGTGACTCAATAAAATTTTCAATTCTCTTTCTTTTTTTCCGCTTATCATGTCCTGATAGATACTTCCTAGTATCAGACATTCTAATTTTCTACAAACAAAAAAAAAATCAAGCTCTCAGATAACCACTTATTAAGTGTATTAAAAGTCAACAGGTAACAATAACAGTAAGTACTTGCATGAGACAACATTATATATATCGTATCCATTATCACAACAAAGTGTATTAAACTATTAATTCATCAAAAAGTCAACAAGTAACAATAACAAAACAAATCATATTTCATATGGCAATCAGGAATCACATAACATAATTATATAAACATATAAATGATATAATCAAATGGAAGGATATGGTGGAATCGAAGATCCCATATTTCAGAGCAAGAACTCATATTTTAGAGCAAAATACTTTAATTTGATGTTGATATCGGCAAATTGATGCATAAGTAGAAAACTTTAATAAGATTTCAGAGCAAGAACCCATATTTCCGACGGCAATCCATGGAGATGGAAAGCATAATCCAAGCAAACATATTTAACCAACACAATAGATGCATAAGTAGAAAATTAGAAATTGAAACCTGATGAAGGCTGGTGGCTGTGAATCTGTGAATTTATGATGATGGCGCTCGAGATCACTAGGGTTTGCGACTTTATGTGATCTGCTTGTTGTTTGCACACAATAAACCTGTCGAGCCTTCGGCGTGGGCGCAACGATACCGTTTGGGTGAGATTTCGGAAAGAAAATATTAGGTTTAGGAAATTTTAGAGATCGAAAATAGGGAGAAAGGGAAAACCTGAAGCCGGCGAAAGAGAAAGAAAAAGTTCGGTGCGTTTTCAACTTTTTGTTTCTTTTATAAATACGTGCATGATATTTAGAATATATAAATACATCCTTTTTAATTAAAATTTGCCCAAGCCTTTAATTATTTTGTTAAATTTATTATAAAAATATTAAATATTTATCAAATATGGAGCCCACCTAAATATGGGGCCTTGTGCGCATGCACCACTTGGACCATGCCAAGGCCGGCTCTGTCGACGTAAACCAATCAGTTTGCTTCCTCCGAAAGCAACCTCGGAAGATCTGACGGTCGTAAATCGACTAAGTCAAATATAGAAGAGATACAAGTCGGATTCCAACACGTACTTTAACATCGACATCAGTGGTTAAGCTTTTTGATTTGATCCTAAATTTTCAATGTCTATGAATTATATATCATATCCATAAATTAACTTAACAACTTTATAAATAATGAAAAAAAATCCATTCAATAAAATTTTAGAATTAGGTGAAAGGCGAGATGGTAAGATGCTTGCGTGAAGTGAACTTAAACCTTTTCTATGGTTCTCGTGTATAGTGGGCTTGGTGGACTCAGCCAATTTGGGATTGACCCATCCCACTTCTAATCCCTGAATCCGAGACGGATAGAAATGGTACCCATCACACCAAATCTATGGGCCACTCGTGAGTACCTAGTGTTATTTTTTTAAAAAAAAAATCACTTCCTTTAGCATAAAACTGTAAATCCTAAATCCTAAAAAAAATAGCACTAGGTGCTCACGGATGATCATAAATGGGTGTGCAAGATAACAAACCCCTATATGATGGATGATATGCTGCATACCCATTTGTGAACACCTATTTTTTACTTTCTTTAATCTAAATATTATATCCTAAATGCTAAAAAAAAATTAACACTAAATATTCATGGGATTAGAGCCGTCAATTTGGATTGGACTCGTCGAGTTGGTCTGCCCTGCTAAATAATTTAAGTGGGTTGAGTTGAAATTTTAGCAATCTAAGCCTGCTGCGGGCTGACCTGCCTAGGCTCGCAACCCGCACAGGTTGGCCCACGATCGGCTTGGGTTGAGAACCACATGTTACTATGTTAGTCAAGTTTTATGTCAATTTATTATTATTTTTTGTAATTTTGAAATAAAAACAATACTTGTCATCAAACATTAGTATTCGTTAGTATCCATCTAGGCATCTACATTTAAAATAGATATTTCTGGATATATTAGATTGATGAAATCTTTCTGAAGTAAAATGTCGAAGATACAAATATTTATTTTTTTAAAATTTTTTTGATCTGCTTGTGAGTTGGCATGCCAAACTCGTGATCCGCTTTGGATTGGATTGGAAATTTCTCAACCCATCAAGATGACAGGTCAACCTGCCCTGACCCGCCAAATAGTCGGCCCGCTACGAGCCAACCCGCCCTGTCACCGGTTGACCCGTCTGACAGCTCTATATGGGATATTCACGTATATACATTTTCATATATATATATTAGCGACCGCGTACATGCATTCCGTGTGTAATATAATACATAAAAACATATAAATTTTATCTCATCCTAAATTGAGGATTTATTTTATTAAAATTTAAAATTTTAATTTTCAAAATTTTAAAAAATAATTTCAAATTAAAATTTGAAATTATCTTTTTAAATTTGATAAATTATTTTCTAAAATTTTATTTTTGGATTTAGATTTTAAATTTTCTTTTTAAGTTTTTTTAATTATAGATTTATCTTTTAAATTTATATTTTTCATTTAAAATTTAAAAAATAAAAAGTTAAAATTACTTATTAGCTTTGACATTTACTTTCGGTGTGATATCAAGTTTAGCCCGTCAATAAATTTGCCTTTCCGTTTGTGATTATTTATAATTCATTCCAAAAATTATGTTTCTTATTATATAGTTAATACAATAAAAATATAGGTAATTTAATATAGTTAATTTACCATATCAGGGTATCAACTTTAAAAAAACACCTAAAGTACACTTTTAAGGTACATTTTATTTTTTAAAATACTTTTTTTTTCTGATTAAAAAATGATAAAAAATAATAAAAAATAAACTCAACCCAGGAGATCTCTAGTTGACCAATTTGAGACTATTAGCATTCTCAATAGTGAACTTAATATAAAGCTCACGATCGTCCCCGGAATTATGATGTAGTAGTAGGATGATTGATCATTTTCTTAGATATTTGCGGTTTCAAAATCAATATGAAGAAGATAAATCATGAGAACTACTAGCTCGGATAATAATTAACGCATTAGCTTGGATTTGACCCTAGACTCATGGAAGGTGATTCCGTATATATGAGAATGATTATTTTAATAAATTTTGTCAGATCTCTCCCATGTAAAGGTAGAATATTTATTTCCAAAATTGATATGGTAAATATTATCATATATTACTCCAATTCCTACCATCATTCATGATTTGGTTGCAATTTCATAGATAAATACATTATTAAATAGAGTAATGATACGTAGCATGAATTTGTTATATGAAATCCAATATGAATGACGTGATATTTTTTATATACGTATTCGATTGCCACTTGGATACCAACGGCGGCCTCCGATCGCTACCCCGAACCAAACTATACTCTGAGGGGTATAGTGAATCCATCGGGAATCGCTATAATTAGAATACCATATCATTTATGTTGGATATGATTTTGCGAGGCGAAATCAAAGTACCATCGATCGATGAAAGTCATATTTGACTTCAAAATCGAAATCTACGTTTCGCATAGATAAATCTAGACTATTAATTTGCTCAAAACCAATTACGGGTGAATGAGAAATTAAGTGTTTAAAGTCGTGCTCAAAATAGCGTTAAGGAGAAAGATGGGGATTAGTCCCACATCGCTAATTGGCGAAAGCCAATGTTTCCTTATATGTGTTGCTGTGCTTTTGCAGTCAATACAAAAAGCACAGGTGCTCTCTACCCTTGGCCGAGCAGGTGCTCGCACCTGCGAGCCCGCCACGAGCGCACGCGCGCAATGGGCGCTTTGTTGGCGCACTTTGCACTTGGCATGGTCACGGATGACGTGGCGTGCCTGCGTGACACATGACTGTGCAGGGAGAGCGCTGACTAGGCTATTGACTGGGCAGACAGATGACGATCGTTGGATCGAAGATGGCAACAAGATCGCATGGGGCGCGATCTGGATCGTTGATACTGCAGGGTCACGATCAGACCATTAGCGAGGGGACTGATCTGGAGCGTCGGATTAAATGGAGTAATCTGACGGCTCAGATCAAAGATGGGATGAAGAGTTATAACTCTTCGAATCCAGCGGACGAGATTAGATTGAGTTAAAATCTCTTCAGATCTAACGAACCAGATTAAAAGCCATCTGAAGAGTTATAACTCTTCAGATCTAATGGCTGAGATCAGAACCCTTTAAAGGGTTATGAAGTGATGGTTCGGATCAGTCCTCGCCAAGGGTCACTTGCCTCTTCACCTACTATATAAAGGATCCCTCCTTTGGAAATATTCATTCATTCAATCATTCGAAGCATCTAAGCATTAGAGAGCTCATCTTCTACATCGAGAGTCCGAAAATCCTACGGAAAGGTTCGTCGGTCTCGGAATTTGAAGTGCTACTATTCTGAGACGACGTCGTTGTATCTTGGGAACGAATTGCTGCTATCCGTGAGCACCGTAGCGAAGCAATATCGTTTTACGGAGATAGTGTCCAACACTAGCCTCGACGTAAACAAATTCAGTTTGCTACCTCCCGGCAGCAACCTCCCGGAAGTTCCGACGGTCGAGTAAAATCGACTAAGTCAAATACCGCGGAGATTACAAAAAGGTCACAGAACCGCCAATAATTTATATTAGATTTTATACTATAAATTCATACTGCATATCATTTTTACTAAATAATAAATAAAGTGCGTATAGACTATCGCCGATTTCAGACCGGTCTCGTGTTCTACCACGAGGTTTACGAGTTCATCCGAGTTTGCTTTATTTTTTTTTATTATTTTTATTAGAAGGAGAAAAGAATAGTGTAGAAAATAAGTCCGTATGTAAATAAATAAAAAAAATGAAATATCTGTTTTAATTTGTTTTTTCAAAATTGATATGGTAAATAAATTGCCGAATATTTATTTTCAGTTATTTTCCATTTTTTTTAAAATTCAGGTACCGACTCTGATTGCCACATGGCATCTCCATGCACGCGCCACGTGGGAGCAAGGTAGCCTATTTAAAATGCTCGGCCGCATTGTCGAAGAGTTCATAGCAGAAGACAGCGGCCACCTCCCCCGCTTCTTCCTCCCAATCCGTTGCCTTATTAATATCCCTCCATAGCAGAACACTCGAGAAAACCCTAGCAGAATCCTCCTCCGCCCAAGGGCTCTTTGCGGCTGCGAGATCAGAAACCTCCGCCCATCCTCCGTCTTTGACGCCAGGTTAGTCTTCATCTCCGTGCTCGTGTGCCATTCGATCGCCATTGACGCCGCAATCTCTATCTCCGTGTTGGTCCAGCAATGCATCATAATCCATGCGCCGTTCTAAAAGTGTTCATGTTTTTCTGCAGTTTCTTTGTGTTCTGTAGTTCTTTGGCTTGGAACCATTGGATATCCAAGCATTGGGTTAGTACGAGAATAGACGTCTGCTTTTCCCTTTCTTGCTGCGATTCTGGGCTCGTTGTTGTTTTGGATCTGTGTTATAGTCGGCACAGTTCGCTAATTCCGTTGTTTGTCTTCCTCCTCTCCTCCGTGGTTCTCGTATTCCGTGATCGAGACCTGGCCGGCTGTTGCCTTCCCACCTTGTGATCCGGTGATCATCCCCTTCCAATCTGTCCGCGAGCAGTAACAGAGCTAACTGCTTTGTCTGATCGGTCGGAGCATTGGCTTGCGAAGCCAGTGTTCTCGTCTAGGTGAATATCGTGGTAATCCGTAGGGTATTATTCCTCCTCCTATTCTTCTTATTCTACGAGTCATCCTAATCCTTCTATTTTTACAAAGTAGGGAAGCCAGTGTTCATCTCACTGTTTGGTCCATATTTTGGAAAGTCAGCAAGGGGTTTGGAATTTAATGGTTATGTATCCTTGCGATTGGAATTCTCCAAACTTTTGTTTTATTTGAGTGTGGGAAGCATTAATTGAAATTTGCAAACCGCGAAGCTTCCGTTTCAAGTCTTTTTTGGGGTCCAATTGTCAACGCCTTCTGGGTTATAACTATAATCCTACCCTTATGTGTGGAGGGTGATTTCGATAAGTAAGGGTTCCAACGAAGGCTACTCTTAGAGAATTGATTAAGAGAATGGCTTCTTTGAATTTATGTTTGGCCTGATATTTTTGATTTTTTTTTTCAGTTGTGTATTTACTTTCAATTTTGAGTTTATAAGAAATAAGTTGTAGTTTTTGTTCATGTATCTACTTATCTGTTCTCAGAATCATATTGTGACATCACTTTTCTTATTTTTATTCTATTATCATATCTGCCCATTGATGATGCTATGTGAGGAGATGTTGCAAGCGTTGTCTAGCGTCTCTATAACATACTCTAACAGCTGTCACATGGTGCCAATGGAATTGGCTTGATGCGTTGATTAATGAATGATCTGAAATATTTGTTTTTGGAATTCTCCAGGTTGGATACATCTGCTTTGTAATGGCTCATTCTAAAGCTTCTTTTCAACCCACTTGTCCATCAATTCAGCACTGCTCAGATTGGGCTAGAATTTATTTGAAGTATTGCCTTTGTAGTGCAAAGGATGGTGTAGCTATATTGCTTGGAATTGTAAGTATTGTCAGTTGGGGACTTGCCGAGGTTCCTCAAATCCTCACAAATTTCCGTGAAAAATCTATTGAAGGTCTTTCAATTGCTTTTCTGATGACATGGGTTTTTGGGTAAGCATTTCTTTTTCATTGCAATATATTATTTACTTCTGATATATTTATTTTTTAGTGTAATATCTGATTTACTTATATATCATTCATATTCGATTCTTTTTATTTGTGTATCCATTCAACAAATTTGGGAGATACACAATGTTTTATTCAAATTTTGTTAAATTGGGATTCTTCTTTTGGCTCTGTGTGTGTGTGTGTGTGTGTGTGTGAGTTTTGCCTTACATAATCTAGTAGATGAGAGTGTCACTTGCTTTGCGATTACCAGTGTTATAAAATTTCATTGTACTTGAATTTATCCAATCTAGTGGGATAAGGATACGTATTCTCTATGTTAATTTGGGCTCGAAATAAGAAAATGCTGTGACTCATATTTACAAGCATCATATAGGATAATGTGGCACTGGATTCCTCGTGCACACACAACCTGTCTCTTAAATGATGAGATGTTTTAGGGAAGGAGTTGTGGGGGGAAAAAAGGGCCAGATAAATGGTGTGTTTTAGATCTCTTTCTATCTTTTTCAGAAACTTTCATTATTTCAAATGATGGGAAAACACAGTTTCAAACAGAATCCCAATTTGTCAGTTTATTTCATCACTAAGCACTGTTAAATGTAGGTCATTAATATTTGCTGTAGATTGACATTGCTTTACGAAAGGAGAGATGTATGTTAAACATGATGAAGCACAGAAAATATTGTAATTTTTAACTGTTTTGAAGCATCATCAATTTTGTTGTGGCTTTGTCCTCATTGTTTTATTTGGAATATAAGCACGAGAGTTTCCCCTTTGCATTTCCCTTTCATATTTTCTTTTTGGTACGTTTGTTAAGGGGTTTGTGTGTTTGCAGGGATTTGTTTAACCTCATTGGCTGCATTCTGGAGCCTGCTACTGTAAGTGTGATTTCATATTTATGCAACTTTTAAGTATTATTCTGGGGAAATTGTACCTTAGATATTTTTGTCATTCAATTCAGACCTTTGTTAGAACCACTGTTTGTCTATTCTCCAATAGCACCTTCCTACAATCGACTCAACATGATTAAAAAGCATTTCATGTAGCTGCTGCATATGCAGCGTTTCCCTGCTTGTTATATGAATAAACCGTTTTGTTCTTTAAATTGGCTTCTGTATATGAAACTCTTTTTAACGTTTAACTCAAGGTCATATCTCTAGGAATAGGCTAAAAGGGGAAAAAGATTGTCCTAGTTTTAGATTTAATTTAATCGAGCCATACATAATAAATAAAAGGGAATAAAAAGAGATTCCTCACAAAATATATTCGTCTAAGGAAATACTTTTATTAAGCTTAGAAATTAGTTTTCTGTATGTCATATATATTAGTAAATGTTAGAAATTTGGATTTGATTGTATTATTTAGTCAATTATGTGCGATAAATTTAAATGTTTTTTATATAAATTAATTAACTTTCATCTCAATTAAAGACTACATATAGAAGTATATGCTTGCATAACTCATATGCATAATGCCATTTGATTGCAAACAACTACCATGTAAACTTTGGCATAACTTTTAATTGCACAAATGCACATGCCTCTATTACTCTATTTCTAAGCTATGGATAGTCTAAACAAAAATATTCCTGTTGCAATTCTTTTACCTTTACTTTTGCTTTTATGCACTGAGCTCCTCAACGTCAATGTGCTGTTGGTTTAACTTCTGTGAAGTCCTTGTACATATGACATGAAAAACAAAATTTATTCTATCATCAACATGCAAACGATGACAAAAGGGTTCCCTCGGTGGTGCCCTTCGCCTTCTACATTATTTTGCTCCCATTGTTAACCAAGATGTGACATTGAACTTTGACATGGGTGCACCCATACCTTAAATTTTGGTTTCTGGAAAAGCCTACCAAATCACGAACGTTAGTTTTTTGACCTGACAAATTCATTGTATTTGATTCGTGGAAACACAATGTAGGATCACAAGATCCTAAATTTTACGAAAATTGCTTTTAAAGTGTTCTATTTGACATTTATTGTTTATCGTATGTATAAATTTTCATTATCTTATATCATTGTGAAGGTTTCGAACTTTGAATCTTATTGTACTGAAGTATAATTGGATTTTTCATATATTAAGTAAATATCATTGCAACATAATCATTAAGTTGCATGTTTATAAAGTAAGTAATAAGCTTTATAGTATAGGTTACAAAAAAGAAGTTCCTTACATTTGAAAATTAAAAAGAATTCTTAAATAAAAATTCTTAAATAATCTAAAGTTTTCTTTGATGATATCGTGATATAGTATGGAAAAATATCCATTTTTGTTTAATTTCAAGCATTAGTAAATAAATATATATTTGATTAAGTTAAAGTTGTGAAGATCTAGATTGCCAAAAGAAATCCTAACTCAATTATAGTTGATCTGGGTGTCTAAGCAAATTCGTGTAGCTATTTACAGATGGACACTTCTTACCATATATGGTGTCATTTAACTTTGATGAAATTCATGTGTAATTTTTCAGAATTGCTAAACTTAAGTTGTTTTTTCTTACAGTTGCCAACACAGTACTACACAGCACTGGTGAGATTATCGACTTTAATTTCTTTTAGTTATTATCCATCCTTATTGCTTATGTTACTGATTTATTGGTATATTCAGTTGTACACAGTTACTACATTGATTCTAACGGGACAGACTATTTATTATGGTCACATTTATCACAGACTAGCTAGTAAGGTAAGAGACCGACCTGCTATTCAGAAATCCAACAAATAGATTAGTAATTTCATAGCATTTTATGTGTGTTATAGGGTTGCTTCTCTACCTTTGCCTTAGTTTAATCTTGCATCATATGCCATATGTTCTTGAATAATACCGGATATATTTTTTGGCTTTTTTTCTCCTTACACTGAAACTTGATTAGATTTTGACTGGGTTCGTCAGTCATGTTTAGATCAAGATGTTTGAGAAACTTGGCTTGACAGACCCTGCTGGAGGTTAATCGAGATATCACATGGTCGTGCTTAGCTATCACAACTTAATGTTAGAGCAATGGATACATAATTAAAACTTCAATGGTAAATACTGCAATCTTCAAAACCTAAACACCAACTGGTGTTGAAACTAGGGTAAATAGAGGAAGGATTGTTAGCCAAAAATGCCAACTGGAATCTAACAACATGATAATATAAGGAGGTAAAAGAATAAATTAAAATACCATAACATCTTATGTTTGTCTCTAAGATGTGTCAAACCCTTATTTCAAACATCCATCTAAACTATCAGGGTGGGCTGATGCTCAACATGTTAAGTTGGGTGGATCACCTAAAATCATTGTGAAGGAGTTGCTTCAGTTGATGGTTCTTTCTCTTAATCTAAGGGGTTCCTTGGGAATAATATTGGATCTCTAGTTTCTCGTTAAAGTCAACGGTCTAAAAGGTCACAACCCCATAGTGGTTCATAATGACACATGCAATATACCATTAGACATTGGTGCACTAACTGTCATTGTAATAGCACACTTGATCACCAATTAAATTTGTGACTTTAACTAGACCTGACTATAGGTTTTGACTCTTAACCTTCAAAGATGGTTACTGTTCATGGTTCGGAACCGTCGGTTATGGTTTGATTCACGGTTTATGACTGTTCAAGATTGTTTTTTATATTTCATTTTTAAAAAAATATTTATAAATTTATAAATGTAGACAAATTAAAATTAAAATGACATAAACTTATTTATATATCCATTTAGGGTATAAGGTACTTAAAGCCCACGTAATTTGTTAGTTTCTTCGGTAAAATGGACTATAAAATTGTAGTCAAGCAGTTGTTCACTTCTGCTACAGTTGTGAATGGAATTGCGTAGTTGTTCATGGCACCATTCACTCTTTCCATTCATTCCTTCCATTCACGGCTGTAGCAGTTGTGAGAGAGAGAGAGTGAGTCTTTTGAGTATCCTTGTTGGTCTTTTTGATAGCTTGGTAACTTGAATGAGTTGAATCTCTTCTAGTTGCTTAAGTAGCTTCAATAATTGTTTCATAGGTGTTTGAGTCCGGGGCTTATGTCATTTAGTTGCTGGTCCCCAAGAGAATGATAGGTTCATTTGCATGTTCATTGCACCTGGGCTGATAAATCATTATCTAGGCGTTGCCTTCCTTAGTTGTTTTAGGCATATAATAATGAACTCACATTGCCTGAACTCAAAAGCAGGAACTTAAATAACTCTTTCTATTAGTGCCGAACGTGAAACCATATTAGAGAAGGCAATGCTATGAACATATTCGGATGCTGCTTGGTTTAATTCTGTCATTGTAGTTTTTTTTATCTAACATTAACATTATTATATTTTAGCATGATGAGACATATATATCATATAAGTTATATTATTTAATCAATTTTGTATATTCTATGATAGTCTTTACTTGTACATAATTTTATTATTGAACAAATTTTATATCTTGACAAATTATTATTGAATATATCATACAAGTTAAATATTCTCTATAAACTCAATAAATTTGGTGTTGAATGGATAAAAAATAGAATAATACCAAAGAGTTAAATGAGATTAGGTGGAATAGTCCCACATTGAAAAATTTGGAGCAAATGAGTTGATTTATATTAGCACACAATATTAATATTAGTAAAATGTTATAAATATTATTAAATGAAAGTTCAAATTAAAAAAAATTAAAGCAATTAAAAAATTATGCTTTTTAAAAAAATAATAATGAACACCTGGTTCAAATCGCCGATTTGCCTAAGTTCTTACCCATAACCGGCCTATTAAGAGATGGGCCGATTACGATTCTAGCCCGCAACGAGTAATCGACCCATTCATCTAGTTTTGTTCTAGGTTGGGTCCGGTTTGAACTCGGCTCACGGTTTGGTCTAACTTTAATTGTCATGAGTCTACAATATCTCAGTTCTTGTGATCTCTAGTTAGGCAACACCTAATTATCATAAATTCATAATCTCATTAAGAAACCTAATTTCTAGTTAGGTATTGACAAATACCATAACCCTAACAAGCCACTTCATCAATGCATGGAATGCATGTAATCACCGAACTAAAAACCTCTCACAAATAAGTCCAACATGCATGTAACACACTCCTCGTACCCTTAACCCATGTCTCTCACCATTTGGATGTCTAATATGGTATGATAGGATAAGTACACATCTGTACCATAATGTTGATCTCTAATCATGCATCATTGAGATAAGCATTTGCAAATTGAATTATCAAATAAGGAAAAAGTCATGAAGGGTCAGGGTTTATGGTCAGGGTTTATTAAGAAAGGGACATCAAGCCATGAATATTGGAACACTTCAACAAAAACAACAATCAAGACTTATCTCACTAGGTGGGGTTGGTTGAATATTGGAACACTTATATCACTAATTGAAAATGACACCTCACAAATCAACCTTAAGGGTTAGTCATTTCTACAACCTCTTGTAACTAGCCACATCCAAACAAACACCATTAGAATCTTTGAATGGAAGAAATTAAGAGATCGGTCAACTAAAATATCAAGAAAGCAACATCTTTGTTACCATAAACACTTAAGATGGAAACACAACTGTTGTTCCAAATTGCGCAATGCTCTGATTCAAGTTGATCTGCTCATGTTCAATGATTGAGGATGCTCATTTTGCCGCTTCTCATGAATGAAAAGAAGTAGCAGCACAACTTTGCTCACGATCAAAAAAGAAGAAACATCCTCTTCACTCTTGATCAAAGATGGAAAAAGATAAAGGAAGAATTGTTCACCCATGAGGAATCTCTCAGCTGCTAGACTGAGCATATATAGGGCTGCTCACCAGCTGGGGTTCTCTACAGGTCAGGATTGAGATGGTAAAGCCATTTGATTGCCAAAGGAAAGGAATGTTAGATCTCATGGAAGATAGTGCATCCCTATTCAAATTGATCTGTTTGCATTCATTGGGGAAGGATAGTAGTGGAGCTCATGGGAAGGAGGAGTAGGCTTGCAATTTCTGAAGGAGAACATAAGGAATCATGGCTGAGAAGAGAGTTTGCAAGCTGAAAGAAGGGATGGGCTTCTGCAAGGTAGAATAGGAGTCAGCTAGGTCTCCTACTAACCATGTTAGAACCCAATTCTCCACTGAACCAACTTGGTCACCCTTTGTTCAGTTCAATGATAGCTAACTTGAACTCCTGTTAGAATTTATTGGATCGAGCCCAAAACAAACTCAACTTGATTCCCATCTAACCACAACCTCAAGGAGCCAAACATACCTCAAATTGAACCACAAGCAAATCCAATTACATCAAAAACCAGTCCATATACTTAATGATTTAGCTTTAATCAATTGATTCAACCTGAATTTATCTATTATTCACTAGTTAGCCACAATCATAAATGGTTGCTGCTAAAACTGGAAAATGAAACTCCTAATTAAAGTTTTGGGAAACTTGACATATTTAGCTTCACTTGCAGAATCAAATTCTTGTTCAGGAAAGTGAAAGTCTTTTAAGCGATGCAGAGAAAACAAATGTTGGTGGCCACGAAGCAAATGTTACAAGTCTCTCCGAGGATAATAACTTACAAAGTTCACCCATTCCTGTTACTGGACAATTACATCCTGGTGATTCCAATGGAAGAAACTTCTACTTCGTGTAGGTTCCTTATCTTTTCTAGCTTCTTTCTCAAATGAGCCTTTTTGCATGGTCAGATTATACTTTGAGCTATGAAGTTTGTGAATCGTTACTTCAAGATATTTGGAGATGCCAGCAGTGCTACTATGTTAGTAAATCAACAGACCCTTGTTTGGTTAACTAAAGTAGTTTTTTACAGGCAACCTGGTGTCTTCTTAAGTACTTTTGGTAGGTTAGCATGATTGAATTAAGAAAATAATATATATGTGGTATATAATTGTCAGTACCCATTAATATAATTTTAGAGCAAGTTATTGTTTCTTTGCAAAATTCTTTTGTGCAGATATTTTCACAAGCAATCAACTTCTGGCCAGTCTTTCAGTTTTAATTGTGTAGTAGGGCTAAGTGTCCATAAGTGAATAGCTATATTGACACATTTTGTTTCAATCTTCTGGCATTGTCCTTTCCATGTGTGCTGGTGGGTTAGCATAGTTTGAACAGGAGACAACACCTAGTTTTTTGGATAATTAAATGCATGCTAACATTTAAATCTTGAGGTTCTGGTGTTTATTCTATTACGTATTCCTAATTTTTGTAGCATGTGTCAGTTTTAGATGGTTACCATTTTAATGATGCCAGGTCAGCTCGATCTTTATCAAAGAGCCCTGTGCCTACTTTTGGCACTTGGTTAGCATATTCACATGAGAATGGAATACCATATAACTTCAACGATGGCCATCATGATCAGCAATTTGCATCAAGAGAGCCTTTGCTTTCATCTCAGTCTGCTCCTACCAAATTGAGTACTAAAAATATACTATCTGTGGTATGCATGAAAGACTCTTCTTGAGAACCTTAGTTGTTTTATCTAACATGATAGTATAAGTTTAATACAGCAAGCCATTCTTTGTATTCAGGTTCCTTCAGCTAGTCTTTCTATTTGTATTTGTGTTTACCATCTTTGCTTCCATGACAGTACTGAACCACATGGGATGGTTCTACAAGTTGGCCGTAAGTTGTTACAGGTAATTCTTAATTGGTACTTATTTAACTATTAATGGATGTATGTTTCTCATTCCCTCGTGCATATGATGCCTTTTACTTCTTTTAAAAGATATCCTACTTAAAACTAATCATAGGATGAGCTTCGAGGTGATGAAAGTAGTGGAGCAGGCACCTTGTTTGGTTGGATGATGGCAGCTATTTATGTGGGAGGAAGACTACCTCAGATTTGCTTAAATGTGAGTTGTTTTGATATTTTTCCTACTTAGAATTCTGCAAAATGGTTTTTCATTTTTCTTCAAATTAACATGGGAAAAGAATTAGGAAGCAGGATTTAGGATTTAGGAAGCAGTTTTTCTTATTAAAATGAACTGTCTGACTCCTCGTTTTGTCATTGCAGATTAAAAGGGGCAATGCCCAGGTAAGTTTTACTCAGACATGCATGTGTTTGCAACCTAATAAACCACACAAGTGGTGGCGTCAATATTCATTCAAATGCTTGGATCAATGATTTCATGTCACATATACTCATTGTCCTTAGAATTTTATTTGGACTTTTCATTTATGCAGGGTCTCAACCCATTGATGTTTATTTTTGCATTGGTTGGAAATATAACCTATGTGGGAAGGTACCATTCTTTTATTGAATGTTTTAGTAGCATGTGCATAAATCTTGTTATGTCTCTTAGGTTTAAAAGTATGGGTGTAGTGGGTCTATTCCCATGTTGGCACTCCTAGTTCAGGGCCTTACAAGAAATATGTATACAATGTGTGTTTTTACATCAACAAACTAAATGTAATAAAATATTTCTTATCCTCTAATTCCACTCTTCTAGGTTATGGATTTATCATGCGTTTGCGCGTATCTTATCAAAAGCAAAGAAAATAAAATAATCTTTTATATCGAAATTCTAGAAATGTAGTATTTCAAAACCTGAGGAAGTACTAGAACTTTGGTTTGTTATGGCAGCCACTAATTTTTCATATGCTTTCATCGTTCATGCAGTATACTCGTGAAAAGTTTGGCTTGGTCCGCAATCAAGCCTAATCTTCCTTGGTTAGTTGATGCTGGAGGATGTGTTATACTGGATGCTTTTGTATCCTTTATTCCTTCTGATGTTTCCTTTTTTTTTTCCTTGTATTTGTTAGCGAGCTCTCTAATAGTTTTGATTACTTGTGAGCTTTGACTGTTATAGATTATCATCCAGTTTATCTACTTTAGACTCCGACAATCCAACAAGTCTGCATCAAACAATAATCTAGTTTAGTGGAGAAAAGAGTAGGCATAAATACCAGCAGCAAAATTCTTTGCAGGTATGTGCTTGATCCTTCCGTTAAGAGTATGCAATTTGTCCTCAAGGTATAAATTTTTTTATATAATTCCGGTTAGAAATTTGACTTGTGGAACAGTAATTTCTTTCTTTGTTACGGAAAAACTTATTTTGATTTTATGGGAATCCCCAGATGCTGCCGGAGCTAATTTTAATGTGGGATAGTTATCATCTGCCTTCTACATATGATCCGGGAGACGACCAACTTCTCATGCTACAATCTTTTTACCGTCAAAACTTTGGTGTACTTGTGGCTATATCGTCCTCAACGGTTACTACAACGTTCTCTAATGGCGGATCCCTGTTGATTGTTGTGCTGCATCTTAAGTTATATATCTGTTTGGAATTTTGATAATCGCTGTACTGATGTTAGTAATATCGTTTGTAGATTTAGCTGGTTAACTCAGTGGCCAATTTTAGTCCAGCCAGTTGAGACTGGGAAAATCCTTGTCTAATCGAATTTTTTTTAGTTCATTTTGAGCTCTGGTAGAAATAAATAGTTCTTATATTAGTTGCCTTTTGTTCTTCGTAACAATTATGTCACTTCTCATTCTTCTTTCGGAAAGGGTTGCTTCTCGTTCATATATTCCTCCTAAAAATCATCTTGCTTCTCAGAGTTTGTTGTGGACTATTGGTGCTGCCATGTTGTGCATTGGGAGAATAGTTTTAACTTTTTTTCGCGGAGAAGAATGTGGATTCATTTCGATGAGGGGGCTTATGAAATTTCAACAAACACCTTGTAATAGATTAGAATGGGCGTCGAGGTTGGATTCATTTCGATGAGGGGGCTTATGAAATTTCAACAAACACCCTGTAATAGATTAGAATGGGCGTCGAGGTTGG
This sequence comes from Boesenbergia rotunda, assembly GCA_024364735.1. Taxonomy (NCBI): domain Eukaryota; kingdom Viridiplantae; phylum Streptophyta; class Magnoliopsida; order Zingiberales; family Zingiberaceae; genus Boesenbergia; species Boesenbergia rotunda. Next base: position 164,516 of record JAGFNQ010006493.1, read on the forward strand.
ATTCATTTCGATGAGGGGGCTTATGAAATTTCAACAAATACCCTGTAAGAGATTAGAATGGGCGTCGAGGTTGGATTCATTTCGATGTTAAAGTTAGTATTGGGGTTGGAAAAGGTGCAAAAACAATGAAATAGTAGAATGATCGAGTTTAGAGAGTTGTGTGCGTATATCGGGTGGAGTGATTTTATATAAGATAAGATTGCAATGGTGCTCTTATGTTATTCACATTTGCCCATGTCTTTTGGAAGAAATGGCCATGTTGTTTGTATCTTACGGAAGTAACGGTTACATTGCTCATGCCTTTTGAGAGAAATCTCTCTTGAGAATAATCACGTTGGATGTAAATCTCTCTTGAGAATAATCGATTTGAAGGAGTCTAATAGACTAAGTCAGAGAGGTTGGATGGCTTGGATAGCCGAACTGAAGAAATCAATTATCTTCGGCAATTTACCAAAGGGCGTATCCAACTATTCGTAATTACCGAAAGGAGTACCATGGTTTCTATTATACCAAAGGGCGCATCCCATATAGTGAAGTTACTTTTATACCCCTCCCGCCAAAGAATGACTTTATCAAACACAGTTTCGAGACAACCGAACCACTTTATCAATAAAATATTAATTTGTGGTTCGGATGGGTAGCAGTCGAAATTTTCTCCGTTCTCTCTCAGCGCAACAACGTAAATGGAAGTCCTTCATTTCGGATAAAAGCTCACTCTCAACCTCTCTCAGCGCAAGAACTCGCCTTCTTGCAGTCCTACGTGCCCTAGCTGTGATATAGTCGTGAGCTCATCCCCCGAATCCCTGCGGACAACCAAAACCTAGGCATTACTCGAAAGCGTTTCTGTGTGATGCTGAGGTGGGTTTTAGTGTTAACGTTGAAGTGGAGACTGATCGGCATAATACACCAAGGGGTTAGGGTTTCTGCACGTTGGATTTATTTGATAATGTCAGGCAAAAGGTCTGTAGGTGGTTCAGCGTCTTCTTCCTTGGCATTATCCACCAAGGTATGTTAGCGATATGCTTAGATCAAACCAGCATTGTTTGTCAACATGTTTAAAATTATTTTGCTAAATAAATTTGTACTGTATATAAACTGTAGGATTCAGATGACATTGGACAAAAATTACGTTGGTGCAGTGTTTTAGGCCACTTTAAATAATTTTTTGAAGAATTTGACATTTTAAATGATCGACACATTGCGAAGATCAAAGGGTCGCCTTTCAGTTTTTTCCTGGACATACAAGAATTGCAGCATATCCGTGGAATTTTGGTTAATATATTTGAAAGTTGGGATTCAACCTCGCAAGGTTTTAAATTCTCAGGTAATAGTTTTAGTTATGAATTGTAGACAATATCTATAGTATCTATAGTAAGATAAGACAGTAATATAGATGGCCTGAAATGATTAGTTTTTGATAAAGTTTAATCATTTCATTTTAGGGCTACTGAGGGACTGAAGTGAAAATGACTTCAGGCCCTCGGTAGGCCTGAAATAAAATCATTTCAGGCCTACCGAGGGCCTGAAGTTAATTTAGTTCAGGCCCTCGGTAGGCCTGAAATGAATACATTTCAGGCCCACCTCGGGCCTGAAATGAATACATTTCAGGCCCACCTCGGGCCTGAAATGTATTCATTTCAGGCCCTCGTCGGGCCTGAATTGAATTCATTTCAGGCCCACGTCGGGCCTGAATTGAAATCATTTCAGGCCCAACGTGGAATAATTTCAAGCCTCTATTCTTGATGATAACTAAATTTTGTAATTGTTTCAGGTGTACCGGTTGCGTTCTCCAGACGAGATGTTGCTTTGATACTGGGTATAGTGGACCGTGGTGTTTCGGTCCCTATTAATTCAACTAAAGCATCGGGTGACCTCTATCGTACTTACTTCTCAAAAGAAAAACAACCTACAAGAACAAGACTTGAGGAGTTACTTAAACATTTTTCTAAAAGTGTTGAATCAGAGGATGATGTGTTATTAGTGTGTAAATTTTATATTTTGTATATATTTATTTGTGTTTTATTTTCGTCTAGTACATATAAGGTTCCTCTAGGTCTTGTAGATATAGTAGATGATTATGACAATCTAGGTAGATTCAATTGGGTAGAAGCTATCCATCAATTTTTGTCTCCACAAATACCTAAGATTGGGGACTTATTTTCATCAACTCAGGGAAACGAGAGCACCACCAACCTCCCTTACCTAAAGGGATTTGCAGGGCTTTTGGCAGTGAGTAGAATTAGCTTGTTAAATTTTATAATATTTTGATGTCATTAATGTATTTGGCTGCAAAAATTTGTGTAGGCATGGTTTTTGGAGCATGTACCAATTCAAAAACCATTCAATGTTGAAGGGCCCCGAATAAATAAGTGGAGGAATATTCCTTCGCATATTAGTAGGGTGAGGGGCCTTGTCGACCGACTCTCGTCCGAAGAGGTAATTATTCTTAAATGTGATCTATCTGAGTTAGATAGAGAGGTAGTAACATTTGTGTACTTCGTAATTGACAGATTATTGTTGAATTAATTCCTACCCTACATGAGAACACATTGTTTGAGAACCTTGATATCGGTGATGACATACCACGGCCAATGGAGACATCAGAAGGAGATGTTAGGCTATGTGGTGAATGCATTCTTAAGGACAACCGAATCAAGGAGCTAACAGAGGAGAATATATGTTGAATGAAAGGGTTAAGGAAATACTTTCAATTATTGAAAAAAAGGCATGGAGGGTCAAGAAAGCTATCCTGTAGTCGATCCTCTTTCTGATCCAGTATCTTATACACCTAGGAGAGGACGTGACCGAACTCGGTATGATTACAGGGATACTCCAATTGACAGTCCAGTATGGCACCAGCTTTTACCTAAGGGGAAGCGGGACAGGAAACAAATATCAATTGTTATGGACAAGGGAAAAAGGAAACTTAGTGAGGAGGATATGGATGAAGCAAGAGGAAACATTTACGATGTAATGGAAGTCATGTCTGAAGAAGACATAGAGAAGGAAACAAGAAGAACCTCCGAACTATACAAAACGAGGCAACAAGGCATTGATGTAAGTGTGTTAATTTCATTTAAAATACATCAATTGTATTGAATTTGGTCAATAATTAGTTTGGGCTAAATAAATTTTATTGATGTAGTTTGTGAAGAAACATTTTATGAATACAAAGAAGAAAAATAAAGATAAAGAAGTGGTCTACCTGATAAATAGATTGGAGAATCTAAAGTAAGTTACAAAATATTATAGTTTAGGTTAGTTTTTACGGCAATTTACCAAAGGGCGTACGTAACAATACGAAATTACCAAAGGGCGTCCCATGGTTTCTATTTTACCAAAGGGCGCAGCCCTTTAAGTGAACTTCCTATTCTACCCTTGGCGCCACAATACACCTTTTCCATTACCATTTTCGAGACATCCGAACCACTTTTGCAGTAAAATAAAAATATGTGGTTCGGATGGCAAGGTCATTCTATCTCTCACCGCGAAAACGTAAATGGTATTGTTGAAGGAGGACATTGTGCGTGCCCTAGTTGTGCTTTAGTCGTTTGCTACTCCCTCGATTCCCTCCGCCCAACCAAAACCTAGGCTCCTATACAGGAAAGTGATAGTGTGTGATCCTGAGGCTGCTTGAAGTGTTAACGTTGAAGTTGATACTGCTCGGCACTATCAAAGTAGGATTTAGGGTTTCTGCATGTTTGATTTGCATAATAATGGCAGGTAAAAGGTCTGTGGGTGGTTCCTCATCGTCTTCTTCATTGGCATTAATCACCAAGGTATGTGATATTATTTATACTTAATTTTGCTGAATAAACACTGCTTGTAATATTGTTTAAACTTATTTTTGCTGAATAAACACTGCTTGTGATATTGTTTATACTTATTTTTGCTGAATAAATTTGTAATGTATAAAAACTGTAGGGTTCAGATGAGTTTGGGAAAAAATTACATTGGTGCAGTGTTTTAGGCCATTTTAAACATTTTGTTGAAGCATTTGAAATTTTAAAAGATCAACACATTGCGAAGATCAAAGAGTCGCCCTTCAGTATTTTCTTGGACATTCAAGAATTGCAGCATATCCGGGGAATTTTGGTAAATATATTTGAAAGTTGGGATTCAACCTCGCAAGTTTTTAAATTCTCAGGTAATAGTTTTAATTATGAATTATAAACAGTATCTATAGTAAGATAAAACTTGGATATAGTTGACCTTAAATGATTGATATTTGATCAATTTAAATGAGTGAATTTAAGGTGAAATTCACTTCAGGTCGGTAGGCCTGAAATGAAATAATTTCAGGCCTACCGAGGGCCTGAAGTGAATTTACTTCAGGCCCTAGGTAGGCCTGAAAAATTCATTTCAGGCCCAACGTGGGCCCGAAATGAATTCATTTCAGGCCCAACGTGGGCCTGAATGATTCATTTCAGGCCCAACGTGGGCCTGAAGTAAATTCATTTCAGGCCCAACGTGGGCCTGAAATGAATCATTTCAGACCCACATTGGGCCTGAAATGAATTCATTTCAGGCCCAACGAGAAATAAATTGAATCCTATATTGTTGATGATAACTAAATATTTTAATTGTTTCAGGTGTACCGGTTGCGTTCACCAGACGAGATGTTGCTTTGGTACTGGGTATAGTGGACCGTGGAGTTTCGATCCCTATTAATTCAACTGAAGCATCGGGTGACCTCTATCGTACTTACTTCTCAAAAGAAAAACAACCTACTAGAACAAGAATTGAGGACTTACTTAAACATTATTCTAAAAGTGTTGAATCAGAGGATGATGTGTTATTAGTTTGTAAATTTTATATTTTGTATATATTTGTTTGTGTTTATTTTCGTCTAGTACATATAAGGTCCCTCTAGGGCTTGTAGATATAGTAGATGATTATGACAATCTTGGTAGATTCAACTGGGTGGAAGCTATCCATAAATTTTTGTCTCCCCAATTACCTAAGATTGGGGAATTATTTTCATCAGTCAAGGAAACCAGAGGACCACAAACCTCCCTTATGTAAGGGATTTGCTGGGCTTTTGGCAGTGAGTAGAATTTACCTAAATTATATTTTATAATATTTTGCTGTTATTAATGTAATTGGCTGGAAAACTTTGTGTAGGCATGGTTTTTGGAGCATGTACCCATTCAAAAACCATACAATGTTGAAGGACCCCGAATAAATAAGTGGAGGAATATTCCTTCGCATATTAGTAGGGTAAGGGACCTTGTCAACCAAATCAGCTCCGAAGAGGTAATTATTGTAAACTGTGATCTATGTTAGTTTATCTATGTTAGTTTGATATAGAAGCAGTAAAATTTGTGTACTTGGTAATTGACAGATGATTGTTGAAATAATTCCTAACCTACATGAAAACACATTGTTTGAGAACCTTGAGATTGGGGATGACATTCCACAGCCAATAGCGACATCACAAGGACATGACACAGAAGATGTAAGGCCATGTGGTGAATGCATTCTTAAAGACACCCTAATCAAGGAGCTAACAGAGGAGAATATATGTTTGAATGAAAGGGTTAAGGAATTACTTTCAATTATTGAAAAAAAGTGCATGGAGGCTCAAGAAAGCTATCCTGTAGTCAGTCCTCTTTCTGATCCAGTATCTTGTAGAACAAGGAGAGGACGTGACCGAACTCGGTATGATTACAGGGATACTCCAATTGAGAGTCCAGTATGACACCAACTATTACATAAGGGGAAGCGGAGAAAGGAACAAATATCAAATGTCATGGACAAGGGAAAAAGGAAACTTAGTGAGGAGGATATGGATGAAGCAAGAGAAACCATTACTGTAATGGAAGTCATGTCTGAAGAAGATATAGAGGAGGAGAAAAGAAGGACCTTCGAACTATACAAAATGAGGCTTCAAGGCATTGATGTATGTGACTTATTTTCATATTAATTACGTCAAATTTATTGAATTTGGTCATTAATTAGTAGTTTGGTGTAAATTGTATCGATGTAGTTTGTGAAGAAGCATTTTATGAAGTCGAAGAAGAAAAATCAAGATAAAGAAGTGG
>JAGFNQ010006494.1:0-50176 GCA_024364735.1 Boesenbergia rotunda
TATATACCTGCTCTACCTTTGCTGATACTGTTTAGGATATACCTAGCATGTGATACCTACACCATTAGGTTCTAGGCTATGGTGCATTACGTATGATTCTTGCATATCATGTTGATATAGGTGGATTAGATAGTGGATGCTGTTTGACCAGAGTCATGCATCATCGTGCACTGTGCATCACTGTCGATCAGTGGCCCCTTATGGGTGAGTCAGGTCGACAGTCATACTGGCCTATCCATACGGCCACTCATGGGTTAGTGGTTGACGGGGTATGGGTAGTGTGCTCTGTGCTGCTCCGCTCATGCACTCATGGGTTAGTGAATTGGAGCGTGGTAGCAGGCAGAGGTCCCTCCTGGAGTAGTCCATATACCAGGAGTAGAGAGAAAGAGAGGTTTCTTCCCCATTTATATACATGGGGTAGGTGTTAACACTCAGATAGAAATATCCTCCAGAGATGGCCTGGGGCTGATAGTGATATAGCCAGGATAGGTGATGGCTTGGGGCTGATAGAGATATCGCCAGGATAGGTCTTAGCCTGGGGCTATTAGTGATATAGCCAGGATAGGTGATGGCCTGGGGCTGATAGAGATATCGCCAGGATAGGTCTTAGCCTGGGGCTATTAGTGATATCGCCAGGATAGGTCAGGGAGTAGGGGTGTTACACCGACAACATCCCGTCTACTCGGTTGCTCAGGAGTAGCAGCGGCAAAGTACGGATGGCAGTCACAGCTCTACGCAGGAGGGTGAGCGAACACTCGTCGTGCTTGTTATACTTGGATGTTGCATTTGTTTGACATGCACATACAGGAGACCCTTATGTCAGTTTCGACGACCCAGCCACTTTGGTATGGTATTTGCTATTTCTGTTTCAGTTGTACTTACCACTGCATGTACCTGTGTTATTTCGATAGCCTGTTACTCTATTGCTAGCTTAGACTATCCTGTATATCTGATGAGATATTCGCTGAGTATTATGACTCACCCCGTTAGCTCCCTGTTTTTATTTCAGGATGATTATCTGGAGTGACCGGCAGCCTGTCTCAGTTCGCGTCTTTCTCGAGATGATTCCGGGATGTCTCTTTTACTTTGTTGGTGGTACATGTTGGTACCCGTTTTCTGTTCCTTTTATTTTACTTTTCCGCTGCTATACTCGTGTTTGGTTTTGTCATCTTATACGGCGGTATAGTTGTACTTTTGTGAGCCATGGAGGCCTTGTGCTTTGTGTTTGTCGTAAGTCGTACCGGTATGCAGTTTTTATCATCGTCTCGCTTTGGTGTATTCCAGACGGTTGTTCCAGCCCTATAGGCTGCGGTACAGCCAACTGAGGTGGTCGTAGAGGTTAGGGTTCATCATTGTTCGTCGATCGAGGGAGCGGCCGTTCGGTCAGTATCGGACCGGCAGCTCCTTGGGGCGTGACAAAGGCTGTATAAATCTAATAAATTATTATGTTATTGTGTTTTGGACTAACCCTGGATGCAGGACCGAAGGAACATGTGTCTGCAGCTCAGAAAGTCTCAAAGGAGAGAGGCAGTAGCTGAGTAGGGCGCCCGGAGCGTCCCGGGCGCCCCCAAGGTGCATACAAAACAAGTAACAAGAAAAATGGTTCGAATACATACTGGGTCGAGCGCCCCCGCTGCTCCCGGGCGCCCCCTGCGCTGCGGGCGCCCCCATGCGCATACATCGAACCCGAACCCCTCGAAGCCAAGCGAAGCCAAAGGATAGAGTTTGACCCGGTCAATCCGGGCGCCCCGAGCGCTGCGGGCGCCCCGGTCAAAGCGGATCCAGAGGATCAGACGCGACCGAGACTTTGGCGGATCGAAGGCCACGTGGGGGGCGCCCCCGACATCCCGGGCGCCCCCAGGCCCTATATAACGGACCTTCGACCAAGGCTTCAAAGACAACTGTTCTCTCAACGCCCCAACGATCTTCTACGCTCGTGCCTTACTCCGGAAACACTCCAACTCGAGCCGACGACGTCCCGCTGCCCCGAACAAGTCAAACCACTCCGGACGTCGGTAACAAAGATCGAAATTTTAATATTATTATTGCACTTATTTGTAATCAAATCTTTGTAAACAATTCTGCGCGTATATAGAATTGCCCAAACGGTCAACGACCGTGGGCCTTGGAGTAGGAGTCGACACAGGCTCCGAACCAAGTAAATCGACTGTGTTTGTGTGCTGTTTATTTTATTTCCACTGCGTACTTACTCTTACTTAAAATCCGAACGATTTTCGATATTCACCCCCCCCCCTCTATCGATTTTCTCGATCCAACAAAAACTTCCTGCCTAATGTCTGGTCATCTTGATCCGGGCACAAGAACTTTCATTTCCTTTGTTCGAGGTCAATATTCTATTCACATGACACGATTAAACCATAGCTCTTATGCACAGTTGATGGTTAGACCTTCCAGCAGTTCAAGCTCTGATACCACCTTAGCGAAGGCGTGGGGCTTCTATAACAGGAAGTCGTAACCTTGAGAGTAGATAAAAGCAAAATGGCAAAAGCAAAATGAGAATCTTTGACCTTCGTTCCTCATATTTCTTCTTTTACCGATTCATTCGACTACCACCTCAGCGAAGGCGTGGGGCTCCTATAAAAGGAAGTCGTAACCTTGAGTGTAGATAAAAGCAAAAAAGACAAAAGCAAAATGAGAACTTTGACCTTCGTTCCTCATATTTCTTCTTTTACCGATTCTTTTTTATCAACAGCCATTTAGTGATAGAAAAATGTTATGCTCAAGGAATGACATGACATCACAATTGCAGTAATCCTCGACGGGTTCACCGTGTCCCCCAGGGTATAGTTTGATTTCGGGCGGCGGCCGGAGGCCGCTGATAGTGTCCGGACGACAATTGGACGTGTGCATATTAACTGTCACTGTCACACCCCGAGACCCTGGAGCCGCTGATCCAATATATAATCGGACAGCACCTCTCCTATCCGGCGGACAATTTACACAAACACACAGATACAAATAACACAACCACGCAGTTAAATGGCCTCAGGCCTCAAATCCATGCAGAAACAGCAGTTATATAACTATAGTTATCGTAAAACCAAAATACGAACTCACCTGAGCTGCCAGGGGGCAGGAACAAAGCCAAAACCCCACGAAGTCCAACATAGGACTCAAAAGTACAATACCATCGAATAAAACATGAATACATGTCCAAAACATGACAACAGAAGCAAAGTACCTACTACAGGGTCCATAACCGAAAATCAACATCAAATAACAAAGCAGAGCTCCTCGCGAGCTAGGGACTAGCGGCTAGGGCTCTCCTGGCAGGCATCAACCTGAAATAAAAATGTATGGCAACGGGGGTGAGTCCATAACTCAGCGAATACCCAACAGATATGTATAGAAAGTTATACTAACAATAAGAGTTCAGCTAATACAGTCTCATATCAACAGTAAGGAAAGACTAGTACTGAACATACTGAGATAGATACATACCTGAATCCATCTAACCTGTATAGAGGGTAAGAAATACCAATGGAATACCAATAGACATATAATCTCAGATAACAAGTCTCCAGAATATGCATGTCAAACAAGTGCAGAAATCAAGTGCAACAAACAATGCACGATGTAAAATATGCACATGGTGCAATGACATGTGTCACCCCTGACACCAGTCAGATCAACGTACACCTGTCATAGGGACGTCTGAACGGATAGGGCTATGACAACTGTACGCACCCTGCTATCACTGCTCCTAAGTGACCGGGTGAACAGGATGCTGGTGGAGACTCCGCTCCTACCCCAAGCAATGGGGGAGTCAAGCTCTCATCTCCTCGTGGCTCAGTACGAGAAGGGATCTCTGGCTGCTACCACGCCCGCGCTCACCCTCCAAATAGTGGTCGAACAGAGCAATACAGGGCAAATGCGCACATCCTACGGTATCCACTGACCCATGAGTGGTCGTGTGCGCATATCATGTACCGGAAGACGATAGGCTCAACCACAAGGGAGTCGCTGATCGTCGGCATGCAACAATGCAAGGATGGTGTATGATAGATACACATACCTCCCTCACCAAGTCCTCAGTATACTAAGTCTCAGTCTGAAATCCTATAACAGGAAATATAGGTGACATACAAGGTATACTGGCCGGAAACTACAGAATCCCTCATGTCAAATACAAGAGATACATCCCGATATCTAAGCATACATATAGATATGACAATACCTGAGACTGTATAGAACTAACAGCATAATAACTTAGGGATAAACAACAAGTATCCAGAACAGCATAATAAACCAGGATAGCGTATAATCTTACTGCTATCTATAACAGTCTATGCATAACAATATGACAATATCAACAAGATAAGTCAAAGGGTACCCGCCTCCAAGGTGTAGAAGTTCGTATCAAGCCGGAATAACCACCCGCCAACAATAAGCAGTAATAGATCCAGTCAAGTCCCTGTGTAAAGGACACATTTTAATTAGCTATTACAAAATTAGTAACTAGCTAATTAATCCCTAATCCGTTCTAGGGTTAACCTAATTATTTCCCTTTCCATTTCAATTATTCCTAATTAAATGGAAGTTCTCTAGTTATTCCTCGTGATTAGAATTAGGTCCAAATCCAAATTCAAATTCACCACGCTTAATCATTAGGTTTAAGTTTCAAAACTAAACCTACCCCAACCTCAACTCCAAGCATTCAGGTGGCAACACCACCCAATCTAATTACAAGGTTATCTAAATTGATACAAACCGATCAATAAGAATTACCTTCACAACAAAACCTTACAACATCACAAAGCTTGCTAAGTTCAATACCATTACAACACTTACCTACTGGAGGTCACAACCACGTGGGAAGCATAGATACATATCTACTCAACATGAATTGGTTTTAAGAAGAGTTCAAACCAATTACAATCCCTTACCTCAAATTCTAGCTCCAACGGCAGGAACTCACAATGAGCATGAGGAAAACTCCACCAAGTAGTGGAGCTCACACGACAGCTGCAACACAAATCCAATTATCGAATTGGTCTATCTCCACACACAAAATCAATGTCGTGCTCCACTCAACTCTACTCCTTCAGCTTCGCGGCAGGAAGCAATGCAGTTAAGAAATTTCAGATTGGAACCTACCTACTCCGGTTAATCTAGAAGTCTTCTTACCTCCATTGGCTTTGCCGAAGCTCCAATGGCCTCGTCCAGTAGCTCAGGCGATGGAACGCACAGAAATCTTCTTCCCAATCCCGTTGCCTCCAATCGATAAAGAGGCTGAGTCCTAGACTAGGCACGACGACGAGGGGTGCCTTCTCCGATTCAATTCAAGCCAAAAGAGGGAACGAGTTAGGTTGCCGACTTCCACCGTGATATGACCACCCCTGCCTGATGAGGATCGACTGACGCCCGTCGCTGAGCAGGAGAAGGAGACTGTGGAAGCTGCGTCGGAGTTCGTCGCTGGTGCCGCTCGAGGAGGGAGACGAAGGAATCGGGTGGAGTGGCGGTTGTTGGCTGTGGTCGAGCTGTGGAGTGTAGGTGAGTTGCGTCTAGGGCACGGGCGAAGGCAACTTATGGGTGGGAGTTTTGCACTTTGGTCCAACCAATTTCCGTCTAATCACAAAACCACCCCTAGGGTCTTAATTTCCAGCCCCTTTGTAACCCTTTGTTTAAATTCAATTTAATTCCTAATTTATGTCCAAGTCTTCGGAACCCTAGAACCTATCTGGTAACTCTCCGAAAATTTTTCGGAACCTAATCAAACGTGTCGGATTTAACAGTCACGTCATTCTTTAAGATTTTGCTTGAATTTTTTCCTTGAGCGTATTAAAACTCTTAGTGATAATATTCAGATACTCATTCAATTCACCACGAACAATCAGTACTTGGTTGTCGACATGGTCTTTCTGTTATATCCTGGGAATAGATGTTCATCATAGCATCGAAACAGTGTTAGAGAGGGATAAATCTAGTTTAAGAAAATTATGTCAAATATAGATCTCAGCATCTTCCTTTTTTGCCTCGACATCTTGGCCTTGTGTCTCAGCAGACATTTTGGCCTTGTGTTTTGGTAGTCATATCGGTGGATATCTCGGCTTTGGGTTTCGATCAAATCTTGCATGTAGCTCAGTTATCTAAGTAGCTGATCCTTCTCTATTTGGCAACCTAAGATTATTAGGTCAGGTTGAGACGTCTAAAATTAAGTTTTGAAATAAATTATAATTCAACAACTATTTCTGTAATCTCCAACTACTTCCTTATGGAAGATTGTCTAAGAATTAAGAAGGCGTTTGGTAAGCGGGTTTAGAAGTCGGGAATAGGAATGAAATCTATTTCATTTCCATTTATGATGTTTGGTATACGGGATTGGAATCAAAATATGAATATGATACTCATGATTTTATAACCTAGCCCCCACTAGGTTATCATCAAACTCATAAACCCCTCAATCAAAACTCATTCTCATTCTCATTGTCAAATGTATACTAAGCGCCCCCCCTAAATCTTCTACCTATTTTCTTTTCGGGTTTTCATTTGGTCGTTAGAATTTCGATTTATAATGCATTATCAAGAATCCTCCATCGGTGACCTGACTCAGTTTTAAAAATGTGAAACTCATGAGGAATGAACTATTAGGATTATTACACGAGCTGAGCAAGTTATTTGATGAAATTTAAATTGCATTAAGTTATTAAAATGGCTGTTCAAGTTTAGTTAATTTTTTTAATATAAATTTGTGTTTGTCTCATTTGAGTGTTATCAAACTCTCAATTCAAACTTTTATATATATATATATATATATATATATTTGTTTGATGGATCAATGAACTATTTAGTGTTTATTTGTCTATTTACAAATTTGATTAAAAAAAATTATTAATGAATATTAAGAATATTATTGTATTTAAGTTTATTCATTTAATTCAATAAATTATTTAAATTTATTTATTTAATTGATTCTGTCTATGTTAGATGAACATAAATAAGTTCCTACTAAACTAAACACCAAATATGCTCACAAACACTTGTTTAGTTGTGCTGGAAAATCAAAACCAAATCGACGTAGCCGAATTCAATAAACAAACTCTGGTCGAACAAGATGTAGATCCAGTCCAACCATAAAGAATGACAAAACAAAACCAACAAGGCACGATGATTTATCTATAGTAGATGTAGTTCCATGATACACAAACTTTCCATGAATTTAATGTCAAAAACTATAGAAATTTAGAACAAAAAATTTAGGAGAGGTCGCGTCGACAAGTTGAGCAAGACAATATACTGTTGAATGGTCCCTTCAAGAGATTTTGAAAGAAAAAAATTATGATCGAGACTCATCATATAAATCAATTTGACTTTGTAGAAATTTATTAACATCATCATCATCTTCGTACTCTAGAGCATTTGTCGCCGATACTATCCTCCCCTAAACTCCTTTAGTCCGTCATCTCTGTCATATAACCTTCTACCAACTTCAAATCAACATACATTTGTAAGTCTTTCAGTACAATTGAAGAATATGACGTGAGTTGGTTAGGTTGAGTAAGTTAGGGCATACAGTTTATAGGCCGACTCACTCATTTTGCCTTTGATGGGCTGGCATTAATAAGTAAGATGGCCAGGCCTAATTGGTGGGTCAATCAGGCCCAAAATTCAAGTTTTTCAGAGGAAGGAAAAGAACTTAAAGTGATCGAAGACGAACACAAGTGAGTTTGAGCGAAGGAATAAATTAGGTCTCTTAATTTGTAACACAACAATGGACGGGTACTCCTAAAGGCCGGAGAGGCAAACTCATTGGAATAATGTCAGCTAGCACTGCACGATGATCATGAACTCCCCGTATAACATGGTCTAGTAGCAATCCACATAGGTTGTGAATTGATCCCGACCTAGTTTACGTGTCATCCGGTCGGTCAGCCTGGCACCACTTAAGGCCAAGTTAGACCCGCCACGCGGGGGCAGACTGATCCGGGGGCGTCACTCGGTGCTATCCTGTGAGTTGACAACGCCCATGCCCCTGTCTTAATTGGGTACAGAAGGACGACTAATGTAGACAGGAGTTGTCAGCTCCCTCGGCTATATAAGTCCCTCCTCTCTTTATTCCGCAGGTATATGCAATCATGTTTCAGCCACTGTTCACTGTTTTGTCTTGCTCTTGCGGAGACTGACTTGATCGTCAGAGGGCATTGCCGGGAATTTTTTCGGACAGGTTTGCTAACGGTTGTTTTCGTGCAGATCGGCATCGGCACCGGAGTCGGCGTTAGTAGCTTGTGGCACTCGGGGGGACTACTCCGTTCTTAGGGACTCCACCTCACTCGGCGACAGGATCATTAACGATTCGTGACTTAACTGTGAGCGCATGGTCGCAATGACCATCAGTGATTTTCGACCTCACACTATGCGCTCGTGCCACGGTGACTGCGATTCACAGCTCAAGTCATGAACTCGGATCATGGTCTGGCCGCAAGCCCGCCATCATGTCGGCTGCAAGCGATTAAATCAAATTAATGAATACTTCAACTCCTTATTGTTTTTGTTACTTTAATTAGATCGCTCGTGTTCTTCATGGAAGGAGAAAGCTCACCTAATTCTTGACGAAGCTTTTGGATCACTCAACGCAAACACTTTTTCCTCGTTAATAATTCAATTAAAAATTGAAAAAATATGTACTTAATAATAATAATTCTCTTCTAATTTTGCATGGAGTGGTCTCTTTCATTGTGGCCCTCCATCTAATATTATTGTGGGAACCACACCCTCAACTTTTTATCGAAATCATTAGGCTATTCTTTAAGATATAACGACATTACAATGCTATAACATTTGACTCGAAAATTCCCCAAGTAAAGTGATATATAGTATTAATAATTAAGAAAAGAAAAGAAAAATCTAAAAAAGGCATTGTGGAGATTTTAAAAACATCAAGGGGGCATTTGAAAAAGAAAGAAACTTCTAAATGATAAACTTGTGAAGAAGAAAGGGAAAGCCCAAGTGCTCAAGTCTCAATTATCAATTGTCTCGTCCAACTTTTGTACTCTTAGTCTTGATTCTCTTAGCTCGACGAACAACCACTAATTCAATGATTGATAAAGTAGTAAGTGTGTTGATTGCTCGGTGTTCATCGTTAGGATATGCGTATGTCCAATTCGATTGCTCGGTGTTAGAGTTTCCTCCGATAATACATACAGACGACACGATGTCTTGTTTGAGATATACCGATCCATCGCGAACGTCAATGGCAATGCTCCTGCATAGAATGTGTCCTATTAGAGAATAAAGAAGAAAAATGCTCAAGAATTCGAATGGATATAAATGATTTGAATACCTCTATATAGTGACACTGAGTGGTTGAATCACATAGAGGACTCAAGGCTAGATCTCAAGTCAAATAGGAAACTCGAGTGGCCGAGTCATTGATGAGTCTAATGGATATATGTTAGCATATTCCTAGAAAATTAAGTATTATTTTTTAAAATGATAATAATAAATGATAAATGGGGTTAAAAAACAATTTATGGAATTAGGTCATAATTAAATAAAGTTGGTAAAAGTTGGTAATGTAACCGAACCGGTCGGCTTTCAATCATCAATTTGTCGGTTTATTATTATTTTAATTATTATTATTATTATGGTGGTGGTTCTTATCTCAACTATGTGAACCGGTTCGGCATAAATCAGCCGACCATAAAAATAACGATTCATTAATTATTCTCTGGGATGAATTCATGGCGAATGAATAAACAATTAAATTCAATTAATTCATGCCAAATCTGGGCTGCGGGACCGGATTGGCTGGGATTGGCGAACCCTGTCGCGGACGACGTCGAGACGGGCTTTAGAGTTCGTGCGTGCGTAAAAGGGGATCGGCAAACCAACTGATGCCGATGGCTCATCGCCTCCCTGGCTGGCTCCAGCCACGCCTCAGCAATGAATCGCCAATTAGAATAATCGCTGATCGTGGTCTGAATCGTGCAAAAGGACAAGGTACTTCTCCTCGCTTTTATTGTTGTTTACAGAGCCAGGCGGCGATCTTCTTCTCCGGCTGTCTGCCATGTCGAGATGAGTCTCTTCTCTCACTAGATTTCTCTTGATCTTCGGCTGCTTCTTCACCGCGTCGAAGCATGGCGACTGGTTTTCCCGGCCGGGAGCTTGGGTTTGGTTTGCCCGGGCCGCTGCCGCGGGCCGGAAGCGGCGGGCTGCTCAAGCGGCCGGTGTCGGAGATGGAGAGGCTCCAGCAGCTGCAGCAGCAGAAGCAGTTGCAGCAGGCGATGTTCCTTCGGTCGGTGAAGCAGAGGACGCTTCTTGCCTCCTCTGTTTCTTCGCATCTCTCCACGCCTGCACCTCAAGATCCCGTTGTGGGGTCGTCGGCGTCTTTGGCTTCATCGAATTTGGTGGCTTCTGAGTTCCTTCGGCGACCGGGGATGTCGGCGGAGACGAGGCCCTCCGCCGAGCTACGCGACGGGCTTCAGGAACTGGAGCGGCGGCTTCTGTTGGACGACGACGAGGAGGAACCTATCAGCGATTCCGGGTCGGCTGTTACTACCGCCGAGTGGAGTGAGGCGATGAGGCAGCTCGTCGCTGCGCCGGCGCCGACGACGACGCCGCTGGTGGCTGTGTCAGGGCCGAACCAGCTATCGCCAACGCCTACCAACTCTTCCTCCTCCACAGTGTCCTCCTCCTCCTCGAGCTCCCCTCCCTCGTCCTCCGCTGCCCCTGCTGGGGCTTCCTTGCGGCAGATGCTCCTTGATGCTGCCGCCGCCGTCGCAGATGGGAAACTCGAGACGGCCACTGGGATCCTCGCCGTCCTGAAGCGCGCCGCGAGCTACAAAGGCGACGCAGAGCAAAGGCTCACGGCGATGATGGTTGCCGTGCTTTTCGCCCGCTTGAATCCGCCGCCGCCGACGGTGTCTTCCTCAATCGCTGAAGTTTGCGGCGCAGAGCACTTTGCGGCTTCACAGATGCTTTACGAGGTCTCCCCTTGCTTCAAGCTCGGCCTCATGGCTGCCAATTTGGGGATCTTAGAGACCACCAAGGATCGCTCCCAAATCCACATCCTCGACTTTGACATCGGCCACGGCGGCCAGTACGCTGCCCTTCTCCACGCCCTCGCCGATCGCCACCGCCTCCGCCCCGCCGTCCGTCCGCCAGCACTCCGGATCACCGCCGTCGCCGACCCTGCCTCCCCGTTATCCAGCAATGACACCGACGGAACCTTAAGGGCCGTCGGCGACCGTATCCAGATGCTCGCCGAGCGCCACGGCCTTGCCGTCCGCTTCGGCATCATCCACCGCCGCCCAGCCGAACTTGACGCCGCCTCGCTTGGCTGCGAGCCGGACGAAACCCTCGCCGTCAACCTGGCCTTCGCCCTCGCGCGCGTCCCCGACGAGAGCGTCTCCCCCGCCAACCCCCGCGACGAGCTCCTCCGCCGCGTGCGCGCCCTCCGCCCGCGAGTAGTCACGCTGGTCGAGCAGGAGATCAACACCAACACCGCCGCCTTCGCCGGCCGCTTCGCCGCCGCGTGCGCCCACTACGGCGCCCTCCTCCAATCCCTCGACGCCACCGCCGCACGCGACAGCGGAGACCGCACCCGCGTCGAGGCCGCCCTCGCGCGCCGCGCCGTGAACGCGGTCGCCAGGGAGGGCGCCGACCGACTGGAGCGCTGCGAGGTGTTCGGCAAGTGGCGCGCGCGGATGGGCATGGCCGGCTTCGAGCCCCTCCAGCTCGGCCGGCCGGTCGTCGACGCTCTCAAGAACCGGCTCCACGCGATCCGACCGAACCCGGGTTTCACCCTCGACGAAGACTCGGGCCGCCTGGGGTTCGGATGGAAGGGGCACGTGCTTACCGTGACCTCCACGTGGCGTTAATCCGGTGGCCAAAACTAAACCGAAATTAATTATGTGATTAAATATAGCCAGTTGGTTGTTTAATATTGGAACCATAATTATTAATTCCTCCGTGTAATGACTATTAATGAAAAGTAATGTATTTATTATAATTTTTATAATTTATTAAATAATAATAATAATAGATTGGGACTTTTGTGAATTGTGGGTGTTGCTTTACGTTGGGGGAATAAAAGAGGCATGGGGCAGCGCCACTGCCGCCCGCTGCTTCAGTTGTGTCCTTGTCCTTCCTCCGTTGTCGCCATGTAGTTGTGTTCTTCATCAAAAATGATTGGCAACTGCATTAGATGATCTTATTGTTTAATAACTAAGGTGGATAATCCCTCTGCATATTGATATAAGTTAATATTACGTGAGTAATTATTTTAATAAATTTTAAAATTAATTTATGATAGATAGAAAATGTCTGTTAAGTATTTAATTATTTAATTTTTAGGATTAATTTATGCATGGGTCACCCTTTCAACGCACTAGATATAACATCTAGATTAGTAATTCATGATTTCGCCTTTTGTCTAGATTATAGTTCATGATTTTTAGTATCCGGACTAGTAGTCTTCATGATTTATCTTTTTTGTATTGATCCTGAAAATTGACGGAAATATTAAAAATGAACGAATCATCTTTTGTCATCAAAATTAATAGTATACCACTTTCCTATTATGAATCGGGTGAAGCACTGAGATGAACGAACAGTCTTTTCCACCTTGAGATTAACTTTTATTTTTTTAAAAAAAATATGTATTTATTTTTAATTTTATCTCTCCCATTAATCCTTCGACGTATTTAGTTTTTTTTTATTTTCAAACTAACATGAGGTCATTTTTCAAAAATCAACCTGCAGTTTGATCGATTGTCATATATGACATGTAATAAGAATTTTATATCATTATTATTGTTTTTATATTTTACAAAAGTTGATAAAAATTTTAATTGATATTTGCATGAATATAATAGGGTAAATATTCTATGTCATTTATTTATTCCTATTTAATTAGGAAAAAATGATTGATAAAATTTTTTTAATCTTGAACGATCAATTTAGTCCTACGAAAATTTCTCACCGACCGTCAAGATAAATCGAAAAATATTTTCGATGGACGATTTGAAAGTCTAACATTTCAGGATTCGCAATTATTTAATTAGGAGCCGATTGACGTGAACGTTTTTTTTCTCCAATTTGACAATTATTTTAATTGAATATTAAAATATATTATATAATTTTAAAAGTAATAATGATAATAATAATAATATCAAAGTCTTAAATATTTATAAAATCCATTCTATTTTTATTTTTTTTAAAAAAATGACTTTTGATGGTATGCTTCATGCTGGTTACTCGTATTAATTATTCTGTGCGGAACGAAGAGTCTCTGAAAGGAAAGCAAGATTTATGGCTTGCAATCGCCACCCCTTCGACGAGAACGCCGTCGGCGTCTGCGCCTCTAGCCCTCCTCGCGACCTCCTCGCCGGATCCCCTTCCCTCCCTCTGTTCCGCTTCTCCCCCCTTCTCTTGAACCCGCAGTTCGGAAAATATGACCGCCGGGACGAGCACGAGCTCCGGAGGTCAACCCTCCGTGGCCGCTTGATCTCTTACCTCTTCTCCTCGGCCTCCGCAGCCGACGAGGAGAGCGTCGACGGGGATGTCTCCGGGGAGACCGAGCTACGCCGCGCTGCCATGGCACCCGTCGCCACCGGGAAGAGGGACGCGCACGCAACGCCGCAGCCACGCTGCCTGTCTCGCCCTGTGCTTAAGTCCTGCCAATGGCGGTGACGGCAAGCCCTGCTCGGAAGCAGTGCCAGGGAGCGGGGCAGCACCACCGCATGGTCACCGAGCGTCGTCGGCCGGAGACGTACGGAAAAGGCCACAACATGGTGCATGATTGATTCACGTCGACTTTTGAAGCAGTCAAACTGTCAATCAAGGACTTGATGAACAGTCTTGTATTTTTTTAAAAATTTTTTTTCATAAACTCCTCAATCTCAAACTCACCTTTACATGCAGTCCCCGTTCGAAAATTTATTTACATACAATCCTAGATGGGATTGACAATACAGTTTTGTGAATATTATTTGAAGAAAGTTTGAATATAAAATTTAAAAATTTGAGTATGTAAGGTTGCATCTACCACATCAAAAAACTGTATATCTAAATTTCCTAAATTAGTACTAATCTCAAATAATTTATACTTAAATATTTAAAATGTATACTCAATTTTTACTCTTTTATACTCAACCTATCAGGGAGTGATTACAAAAAAATTATCAAATGAGGAGTACATGTAAAGATCAATTTTGGATTGAGGAATTTTCTACAATTAATCATTTTTTTAATCCCTACACAATACTGTAATTACTATTGATAAAAGTTTGACTAATCATGTGTACCCAGCGTCTCTAACCAATGACTTTTACAAATTCAAAATGGTCTTTTTTAATTATATGTGCGAAACAATATCATGCAATGGAAAAACTGCCGTACAGTTGTGATACAGAATAAAACACTCAAAAAAAAAAATCGAATTCCAATTGAAACAAGTGCATCTTACTGAATCGAGATGCAAATTTTAGAATTTATCATTCGAGAATCTAACTTTCAGAGCATCTAAAGTCACTTAAGCATATTTTCGAAATCTCTCTCTCCCATCAGTCACCACATTGATTGAATTCTGAGAATTTTAAATCGTTTTGAATTAAAACAAATATATTTTTTGAGATTCTTCTTAATATATTTATACTTTTGATCTAAATTTAATAGCATAAATTAAAAATAGTATATTTTTAAATTTATAAAGATTTAATAAAATTTATCATAAATTTATTAGAAAATTTAAGATAATAAGTTATTAATCAACGCCACAAATAGACTATTAGAAGTCTCTTTATTCAAAACACATCAAACTTTTAAATTGTTGCATGATATGGATACATCATCAGTTTCGTTCGAAATTGATGAAACTAACTAATAAACATAGAAAAAACTCATTATACGACCTGGGCAATAATATTCGCCAATCAATATGATAAATGGATTCTTAGGACTCCCTTAATTTCCCTGAAAATTTCTTTTAAGAGCAATGAATTTTTAAATAAGTAAAAATTAAAAAATATACTCTCAATTTAATTTAGTATTTTTTAATTTACCTTATGGAATTCAAATCATGTGCATGAATATATTAAGAAGTTTTTAATAATATATTAATTTTATTTTGAAGTGATACAGAATTTTTGTAAATCCATCAGACAGTTTACGAAAAACTAACTAATTAATTTAAAGTAAAAACAGAGGAATATTTTAGAAATACAGTCATCATTTGAATATTATTAGGCGGAAAAAAAAAATCTAAGGAAACGTTTGGTTTGTTTCATTTTTTATTTTTTAAAAAATCTCATTTTCTCGTTTTCTAGAAAATATTTTTTTTTCATTCTCTAATTTTTCAAAAAACGCTATATTTTTTTCTAGAAAATAAAACTGGAAAATACAAACCAAACATGTTTTCCAAAAAATCATATTTTTTAGAGAAAATGAAAATAAAAAATAGACTGAAAAATGTAAATCAAACGCCCCTTAAAACTTACCTGCCCTGTTTAGCAATATGCCGAAAACACAATTTTGAAGGTCAACCTAATAATGTGCGTGCTTCAGATTGGTAGGGAAGGACGAAATTGTCAGTGGACTCGGTGGGGATAGAAGCAGATGTTTCTTGGGTGATCACCTTCCACCAGGCTCCATGACCGCCGCGGGTAGATGAGTGGAGAACGGGCGAGCTGCCAAAAGTACAATTAAGCATCCTCTGAATGCCAAACAAAAAACATCCTCTATTCCACGAGCGGACAACTTCTATATTTCTCAAATATTTAAAAATTAAATCCAACTTCAACCCCATTAACAAATAAATTTCTCTTAATAAACAATTATCTTAAAAATACTTAATTAATAACCACCCACGACCAACAATGATTTTTATGACCGAAATACCGTTCACACCTATAATTAATCGGGATCAATTAAAAAAAAACACCCTCTAGATTTTTAGCATAAATCTCCAAAATTACACTAGGGGATGGCCAGTGACATAGAGCCAAGATACTGCTTTACAATATAATGGCTAAACCTCGCAAGTTAAAGCATAGAAAGAACAAAAAAAAAAAAAAACCAACCACAGGATAATACAGTTCTATAGTTTTAGTGAGATCTCAGATATAAGCAGTCATGATGCCTACATGAGACAAACCAAGCATTTAGCTGATATTTCTCAGTCATTAAGAATGGTCTATATTTGCTTCATTCTGACATCCCTCCCTGCGCTGGCCATAGCGCTTTCCTTCTGTCATGGTTTGTGAAGTTTAAAGCCGAACACCCTCGGAAGGTACCGCTGTGATGGCTTCTGCGGCTTGAGGTGCCCATATGTCATCAAAAACAGGTGAGGGAATGTTGTCCCGAAGTAAGCTCCATCGATATCTAAACAATGTCAGGGAACACAGATACATCGGCCAAAAAGATAACTTGAAGGTGCTGTGGCACTGGCAGGATATATACTTGTTTCCCAAATGCTAAACTACATGTAGAAGTTGAAATAACTAGTGGATTAAGTAATTAGTTGGGTAAAAGGATACTGCCTTGGTACTTTGATCTTGGATAGTATATGTCTTCGCATTTGGGGCAATAAATCTTCACAGTGCTTGATCGAGGAATATCTGATTGCCCCAACCGGAAGACAAGGTTGGCCACAGCAGTAAACTCGAGGACATCTTCCAAAGTCATAGTTTTTTGTATTTCTCTAGCTACACAAATTGACAAATTTGTTACCAAACGATATATCATGACCAATCAATTATGAAATTAAGAACCACTAAGACAATTAAGGTCTTACCATAGCAGCCATCCCTTTACTAGTTAATATATATCGAACATGTATCAAGCCATAAAGCATCTCTGCTGCTGATTCAACTAACTCATTTTGTTCTTCAGTGAAAGTGTCTCCTGTTTATATTGAAATCCAGGAAGAGATCATTCTATATAACACAAAATAAGACGTTGGCAAAGACCCAATCTGTGTTGGTTTACAGAGAGCTGTAGAATATTACTTTGCGATACAAATTTTACCAAGTACTAGTTTGAATGGTTCTGGTTATATATCCCGTACACAGATTTTTTTTGTATAGGCTTGTAGAATCATAGGAAATGAATAACAAAGTATTATGTTAATACTGTTATAGGAATAAAAAATTGAAGTGATGTGATATTACTTTTAGTATGCAATTCTCTTAATGCAAGTACACACATCAATATGCTATCCGATGCTATGTGCATACATGTTATGGATACCAAATATAACAGTTGTTTGACATGGCATTTGAGAAAACTGAAACTGTATAGAATGCATTATTTCAGTAGTCATGGCAAAAAGTTAAAAAAACATTTATTCGCTAAGTGGTCAGCTTAGCTACTCTGAAAACACAAATAACTCTCTCAACTTTCAGAAATTTCAAAAGAGTAATTATTTCTTTGTGATTGTTTAAACTGTTGATGATGTATTCTGCTTCATACACTCTGTCCAGTAGCATATGCAAAGCCATGTCATGCAAAGTTGCTCAACAAAAAAGAAAAGCATGCACAACAAAAACAAATATACAAACAAAGCAGGAGAATATTTAAAGCACTCATATAGGGAAACATTATCATCAGAGCAATGCAACTCAATTATCAAAAAAAACACATTTAAATTCACCTAGGAAAGGAAACTTTTTCCTTCTCTTTGAAAAAGGATCTAGAGAGCTTATGAAGGGCTGGTAAAGAATGTAAAATATGGTTAAGATCATAAAGCTAGGGAATATCAACAATGTATTGACTAATTGGTGATTCAGATAGGCAAATAGTACTCAGTCACAAAATTCTATAGCACCTTAGTCACTTACCGTGGGATGACTCTACATCCAGGATCAGATCAAGAGCATAATCATAATAAGGAACTTGACTGCTTAGTCCACACAGGTTGAAATCATCTTGAATGTATTCATCATCAACTTCACAGAAAAACTCATTCCCTCTTAGATTACAGAACCATGAAATCCAAGATGTGTCTTCCCCATCAGAACCACTAACGTCAGACTCTTCACTATCTGTTTCTGACTCTTCTGTTTAACCAGTTATTGAACGAGGTTATACAAATGGCAAACAAACAAAAAACAAAGATTAACAATCACTACCAGCAGCAAAATAACAAAATCCACAAGATTCAATCGACACTTACTATAACATATGAAACAAATTTTTGTATGATCCTTTGCTAGCATAATTTCTGAAAATATACCATAGCAATTTCAGGGGTATACCGTGTCTCAGCTTCTCCAGGAGGTATATTTGATGCAAGTTATATATTAATAATTTTTCTGAATCTAGCATTCTTTGCTTTCCTTCTTTTGTGTTCTTTCTGAAAAAAAGGACGTCCTTATATGTTCAAATGATTTGGAGCTGCTAGGTCTATTTGAGTTGCATATTCAGTGTAAAAAAAATGCAAGAGCCTAACCAAATTAACAAACGAAGAAAATGATAAAGATAAAAAAGGAGTAATAAAAGAAGAAAACGAAGAAATTTCTACAAATAAGAGATTTTTACGAAAATTCACTTTCATAGAGAAACATATAACAGCAAACGATCCCCAAAAAGGAGTAATAAAAGATAAAAAGAGGGAAACTTTACCATCCGAAACCTTGTTCTTGGACAAGGAACGGTGCTCCGGCTGCTTCATAGAGGATGAAGGGGGCACAGTGAGCCTGTCCTTGTCCTTCCCAATCAAGCCCCTGGAGGTTGACGGTGAGGCCTTCTCCAGGTGCTTGTCGAGCACATCGTTGATCCGCTTCCGATCTAACGGTCCGTTCTCCACCTTCGACCCGTTCCCAGCCCTATACATATCTTGCCCCCTCCGATCCTCCCAACCCTAATCCGAAACCACAGCTCAAAACCGGTTAATCGCAGCATTCCGACGACGAAAGCAAGCAGAAACCCTAAAACACGAAGAAATCGCCAACGCAGGTGGCATGGTACCCTCGATTTGCAGAAGAAGAGGAGTGGATTCGAGGCAGGAGATGCGTTTTCGGGGAAGCACCGCCACGGCCTGCGCCTCTGGAAGGGAACGAAAAGGGAGGAAGGATGTGGAAGAGAGGGCATATAAGTAATTAGGGGTCAGCTTCAATATCCGTGTTGAGTTCCATCCTGGACGGTTCGTTACGGTCCGGCCGACGATTCATTTTACGCCTTTACTTTTGAAAAATAAAAAAGAAAAAAATTAACAATTAGTGGGCATTTATTTATTTTAAATAAAATATAAAAAAAATTGGTCATTATTTTTAAAATCATACTCATATTCTAATATTATTAAATTAGATTTGATAATAACATTATTTAAAATTATTATAATATAAAAATTTTGACTTAAAATATTTATGGATACAAAATGAGAAGGGCGTCTATTTTTTTCCTAAACGTCAAAATCATGTCATTTTTATTTTTATCAAGAGGGTTCCTTTTCCATTGTTTCAGCCATGCACATTACTGTCTGGTTTTTGAGTTCTATTTCGATTATTATCTATAAATTCATCTATTTATGTTGGCCATGTTGAATTAGCTCACCTCATCATATAATTTAAGTAATTAGGTTAAAATTTTATCAACCTATTTAAAGATGGATCCGAGTAGACTAACCTACTTGGACTTACTACCCATGCAGATCGGCCCACGGTGAGCTTAGGTTGGTTCCACGGGTTGGAAAAAAATTCTTCAAAATTTAAAATCAAAGTGAAATATTCAATGAGCTCATGGGTTTAGCCTGCTTAATCCGTAACCAAATTTAAAATTTTTAATTTTTTTATATATTTTTTATTTTTGGGTAGGCTTAAGGTTGAGCCATCTAGCCTGTAATCCGTTTTGGATTGGATTAGATTGGATTGAGGATTTTTGAACCCATCAAGATGACGGGTTTGCCCATCTCGCCCTACCAATTGGTCATCTCGCCCAAGATCATCTCGTTATCTCTTATAAATTTTCCATTTAAATTTTGAATGGTCAATTGTGTTGTAGGAGATATGAAACCGTAACGGTTACAACATGAATATTAGGTGAGTTAGTTGAATTCACACTAACAACTATGAAATCATAGTGACTATAATTAGATTTGCAGTTATAGCAATTATAAAATCGTTGCTGCAATTGAATTTGTAGTTGAAGCAACAACTAAATTGTAATTACTACAACTATATTGAATAGGCAGTTGTAGCAATCATGATTTCGTAACTGCTACAATGTGAATATTTTTAATAAATTATGTATTATAGCTACTAAATTATAACTAACATAATATGTATACTAACTATGAAATTATAATTAGAGCAATGACATGCTCAAGGGAAGTCTCAATAAAAATCTCAAATAATGATATGATATTTTACATGCACATGTCCGATTGTCACTTGGACATCATCGGCGGCCTCCGATCGTCGTCCCAAATCAAATAATACCATGGGAGATATGGTGAATCGATCGAAAATTGTTACATATAAAATGTCACGTCATTTTTTAAGATTTTTTTTAAAATTTTTCTCTACGTATAATATTTTTCTGATAATTATTATATATAACCGGTTTGACTAATTTAAAATTTAAATAGCAGATTAAGATAAAGAAATAATAATAGGAGCAATACGGAAGAGCAAGAGGGTAAATGGATATAACTGTACAATTACCTTTTGATAACAATGAAAGCGGCCCCTTTTGTAAAAAAATAATCATAAATGAGATTTTTCAAACCTATGAGTAATCGATTCAGTCTCATAAAATTTTTTTATCGACCGTTAAAATAAATCGGGAAATAACGATAGCGGATGGTCCAGAAGCTCAACGCACCAAGATTCATACCTCATTTAAAAAAAATTCCTATAAAATATATCGTAATTTGAGATCGAATCGTAAAAATTTAAAATGATAATTAATTGCTTTTCTGCTGCACCATAGATCGATCGAGGGGCGAAAAAGGGCTCCTTTTTGAGAAAAATGGCAGTGGTGCTATTTGATGATTGAGAAAACAAAATTAAACGTTTGCTTTTCTTTTTTACTTTTGCCCAATATTTATAATAGTTTTATCCAAATCACTAGAAGCTTTTATTAAAATGTAAATGTAAATAACTTTTAAATCCCTATATTTTCTTTCAAATTATATTTTACCTTTTGTATTTAAAAAATAACATTTACGTTTTTATTTTCTATAGAATTACATTTTGTTCCCTAATATTTTCTATCAAATAGCATTTTGTCCCTATATTTAAAAATAATATTTAACTCACCTTTGATCAAAAGTTAGATGTAAAAAAACTTATAAATGACAATTGTGCATTTGTCTTTTTTTTTATCATTTTTTGATAGATCTTAAAAGGAAAAAACATATTGAATTGACCATTATATCTTTCAATAAAAACCCTCACAAAATTCGTATATACATCAGTAAAAATAATAAAAGAATAACTCCGAAAAGAATAACTAGTTAAAAACTCATTCCACCACTCCTATCAAATCAAAAATGAGTCAGAATTATAAATTGTTGAACCAAAATAAATGAAGATGGAACAAAATTTATTATTAAAAATCTTCTCCTCATCGTCAAATGTGACATACAATGAAATAGGAGTAAAGTGTTAGTGCATATAGAAAAATGATGGATGTAGATTTTTGTGTTTCTTCTTCTATTTTACTGATCTACTAGAAGAACTAATTTTGTAGTCAAAATTGTTGGACCTTGGATGGTTAGAGAGGGAGGGTGAATGTAGCCAGACACTTAAGACTTAGCTTTTTTTGAGATTTTCTCTGCACTTGAGTTAGCAGCAGCGGAAACAAAACATATGCAGAGAAATAAACTTAACAGAGATGCAGAAACAGAGAATACAAACCAAAGATCGCTAACAAGGATGGTTTACAAGGTTCGGGGATAACTTGCCCCTACTCCTTGGCGTGCCCGTAAGGTGGGCGATCCCTTGATCGTCGGCAGATCAAGCCCCGGTGAACACCGGATATCAAGCGCCTCCTTCTCGGTGGAAAAACCTCTCCACAAGCTGTCTCACAGATAGATACAAGATAAGCTCACGAGATACTCGAGAAGGGAAGCTTACAAGAATGTGACAAGAATGCTTAAGCTCAAAGCAACAGAGAGCACACAAGCACCACAGCCCAGCCAAACTCCCCAAGTTTCTGTCTGTTCCTTGTTACTCCTCTACTTCCAGCTTCGTCTCTTAAGCTCTTGCTCAACGTCGCCAGCTCCATTAGCACCACTGACTCACACCCTGATCCACTGACCTCTCTGAGCATTCAGTCCACTGGACACTCCTCCAGCTGAGCCTCCGTCAGTTGTCAGTCGCACCTTCGTCAATTGCCAGTTGCGCCAGACGTCGTTGAGACTTGAAAACACAATAGATCCAAACCTGCTCCATGGAAAGTCCTCCATTGACCCTCCTTGAGTGTTTGAATCACCTGCTATCACCTGCACACTCCAACAGAGGCTTAGCAAATCGATATCAAAAGAAATTAGCAAGTAGCAGAGAATCGACAGCGAAAACAGACGCGATCAGAAACTTCTGACAGCGTATTTGAATTAAAGTTCTGCTCCTGATTGGTCCCCAGACCGATCAAGCAGTCTGCTGCATACTCCAGATCGGTCTGGGAATCGGTCCCCAGACCGATCAAGCAGTCTGCTGCATACTCCAGATCAGTCCCCAGACCAATCAGGCTGTGGCCTGATCGGTCCCCAGACCAATCAGGCTGTGGCCTGATCGGTCACCAGACCGATCAGGCTGATCCCAGACCGATCAGGCTCCAGCCTGATAGGTCAGGGTGAGAAACCTCGCGACAGTTGATCGTTCAGTTTGATCGGTCACGGTTTCTCCTTGATTGGTTACCAGACCGATCAGGAGCTGATCAGTAGGTTTGCCAAAGTTACTGGAAGCTCCCTGATCGGTCACCAGATCGATCAGACATCACTGGATCGGTCACCTGACCGATCCAAGAGGGAACATCGTGCCAACTTCCCTGATCGGTCACCAGACCGATCTGGGCAAGGCCAAACCCTCTCTAAGTCAAGAGAACTGGCTCCCAACCTCCCCTGACTCGTGCTCAGTCCCTTGGACCAAGACTCCGTGCCCAGTCTCACTCACCGGGACTTCAACCTAGCCCTCCAAGCTAGGACTTGGCTTCACTCACCAGGGTTTCGGTCACCCGACTTCACTCACCGGGATTTCAACCTAGCTTCACTCACTAGAATTTCAATCACCTGGTTTCACTCACCAGGACCCGGCTTCACTCACAAGGATTTCATCACCTAGCCCTCCAAGCTAGGACTTTTCATCTGACCCTCCAAGTTGGGACTTTTCACCTAACCCTCCAAGTTAGGACTTTTCACCTAGCCCTCCAAGCTAGGACTTTTTGTTAAATCCGACACTTTTGATTAGGTTCCGGAAATTTTCGGAGAATTACCGGATAGGTTCCGGGGCTTCCGAGTCCTTGGGCACAAAGGTAGGGATCTAAATGTAATGAAACGAATAGTTACAAGGGCTATAGCGTATATAACCTTAAGCCTAGGGGTGATTATGCAATTAGATGAAAATAGGTTGGACTAAAGTGCAAAAATGCCAACTTAAATAGCCGATTAGGGCTCAGTGATCTGCCGCAGCCAAGCCACTTCGCCCGACTCCTCCGCGCACGATTGCCGCGCCTCTCCCGATCGAGCGCCGCCGTCTCCTCCACACGAAGCCGGCAAGCTCAAGGCCGACGGTTCCTCCTCCTTTTCGGCCGCGCACACTTGACGCCGAGCCCTAATCGCAGAGAAAGCCGACTCCTCAGCCGACACCTTTCCGTCTCGTAGCACTCTGCCGACTTCTCGCGGTCCCGATTCCAGCCATCGAGCACCCTAGGTCGGCAGCCTCTCCTCCTTCTTCGTCACTCTACCCGCGACCCTTGTCTACCCTACCCGGGATTGGCAGATCAAAGGGTGGCCTTCGGTCGACGGCAGGGGAGGAAGCTAGGACACAGTCGACGGCTTTGATTTGGGTAAGCTGTCAATTTTCCTTTGGGTTCTAGCATCAGATCTATGGAAGAATTGAGAGGGGATGGTGATATCACTTGTATTCTGATTTAGGGATTGCTCTGGTTCTTCTCTGTGGAGATTGGTTGCTCGATTCCTTGGCGAGGATTTACAGCTGAACGGAGAGGGACTGCGTGAGCAACAACTTAGGTAAGGATAGCTTGCGTATGTTGGTTTGATTTGGATTTTCAGTAGATTGGTTAGGTCTGTGACATTGATCCATAAATTGAATGGAATTTGTGGTTTGACTAGCTGTAGAATCCCTCACGAATTGGATGGCTGCTGAGTTAATGAGTTGCAAATGGAAATCGTTATAAGAGGTAATCTCATTTGGGGTTTATTTAGTCTTGCCCTTTGATATCCTGCCGAGATCTTGCTAGCAGGGTAGTTATACTTGAATTGGAGATGAACCTTAACCTAGATCTTAATTACATAGGGTAATTAGGAACCTTCTATTTAATTAAAGGAAATTAAATAGAAAGAAATGGATTTGGTTAACCCTAAAACGAATTAGGGATTAATTAGCTAGATGTTATTGTCGTTAATAGCTAATTAAATAAATCCTTGATACAGGGGCTTGATTTGGCTTATTTTGGCGGGTGGTTCTGTCTCGTTGATACGGACTTCACCTATTTGGAGGCGGGTACCCCTTGACTTATCTTGTTGATATTGTCATATTGTTATGCATAGACTGTTATAGATAGCAGTAAGATTATACGCTATCCTAGTTTATTATGCTGTCCTGGATACTTGTTAGTTATCCCTGAGTTATTATGCCTGTTCTGGGTACTTGTTAGTTATCCCTGAGTTATTATGCCTGTTCTGGGTACTTGTTAGTTATCCCTGAGTTATTATGTCTGACCTGGATACTTGTTAGTTATCCCTGAGTTATTATGCTTGTCCTGGATACTTGTTAGTTATCCCTGAGCTATTATGTCTGTCCTGGATACTTGTTAGTTATCCCTGAGTTATTATGCCTGTTCTGGATACTTGTTAGTTATCCCTGAGTTATTATGCTTGTTCTGGATATTTGTTGGTTATGCCTGAGTTATTATGCAGTTAGTTCTACACAGTCTCAAATATTGTCATATCTATATGTATGCTTAGATATCGTGAGGTATCTCTTGCGTTTGACATTGAGAGATCTGTAGTTTCCGGCCAGTATACCTTGTAGGTTACCTGTATTTCCTATTATAGGATTTCAGACTGAGACTTAGTATACTGAGGACTTGGGGAGGGAGGTATGTGTATCTATCATACACCATCCTTGCATTGTTGCATGCCGGCGATCAGCGACTCCCTTGTGGTTGAGCCTAATCGTCTTCCGGCACATGATATGCACACACGGCCACTCATGGGTTAGTGGATACCGCTGGGTGTGTGCATTTGCTCTGTATTGCTCCGCTCGTCCGCTCAGGGGTAGTGGTTTCGGAGCGTGGTAGCAAGCAGGGATCCCTTCTCTACCCATAGACCAGAGAAGATGAGAGAGATATCTCCCCCATATATACATGGGGCGGAGCGATAGCTCCACCAGCATCCTGTCCTCTCGGTCACTCTGGAGCAGTGATGGCAGAGTGCGGACAGTGTCACAGCTCTACCCACTCGGCCGACACAGTATCGCCTGTCTCGGTGGCTTGACTGGAGTTAGGGGGTGACCATGGCATTGCACCATGTGCATATTTTGCATCGTGCATTGTTTGCTGCACTTGATTTCTGCACTTGCTTGACATGCATATTCTGGAGACTTGTTATCTGAGATTATGTGTCTATTGATATTCCCTTGGGACTTATTACCCTCTTTACAGGTTAGATGGATTCAGGTATGTATCTACCTCAGTATGTTCAGTACTAGTTTTTCCCTACTGTTGATATGAGACTGTATTAGCTGAACCCTTATTGTTGGTATAACTTTCTATGCATATCTGTTGGGTATTCGCTGAGCTATGGACTCACCCCGTTGCCATACATTTTATTTCAGGTTGATGCCTGCCAGGAGATCCCTAGCAGCCAGTCCCCAGCTCCAGAGGAGCTCTTTTTGGTTTACGTGGTTTTGTTATGGACCCTGTAGTATTCCTATGCTTCCGTTGTGATGTGTTAACCATGTATGCACGTTTTATTCGAAGGTATTGTATTTTTGAGTCCTATGTTGGACTTCGTTTGGTTTTGACTTTGTTCCTGCCCCCTGGCAGCTCAGGTGAGTTCGGATTTTGGTTTTACGACGTATAGTCATTTATGCAGCTATATATGTGTGGATTGGAGGCCTAAGGCCCTTTAAACTGCGTGGTTGTGTTATATTATCTGTGTGTATGTGTAAATTGTCCGCCGGACAGGGGAGGTGCTGTCCGATTTTATATTGGATCAGCGGCTCCTGGGTCTCGGGGCGTGACACTTTTCACCCAACCCTCCAAGTTAGGACTTTTCACCTAGCCCTCCAAGCTAGGACTTTTCACCTAGCCCTCCAAGTTAGGACTTTTCACCTAACCCTCCGAGTTAGGACTTTTCACCTAGCCCTCCAAGCTAGGACTTTTCACCCAACCTTCCAAGTTAGGACTTTTTCCATGCCAGCGTGCGATCTCCCGATCCACCTAGACTTAATCCAAATCCATTCAATTAAACTTAAATCATTGTCAACACCAAAACAACAATCGGGCCAGACTGCATCAACAAAAATAACCTATAAACTTTCATCCTAGATTTTGTAATATCTTTGATGTGCATATTGGTATAATTTACCACACCAACATTTCACTTCTACTTCTAATTTATATGCTATATTTGATGATGAGTAAGAGATTTTTTTTATGATAAACTTTCATCTTCCTTGATTTTGGATCATAAATTTAGAATTTAGATTTTTTTTTTTTAGTTTGATGGGTGATGGAATGAGTTTTTAGCTAATTATCTCTTTCAAAGTTAGATGTTTTTCTATTGTTTATGTTAGTATATATATGAATTTTGTTAGAATTTTTCTTGAAGGGTATAATAATTAATTCAATATTTTTTTCCTCTCGAAGTCTACCGAAAAATGATAAAAAAAAAGATAATGACATAATTATTTTTTTATATATATTTTTTTTGCATCTACCTTTTGGTCAAAGGAAATTAAATCTTATTTTTAAAATACAGGCGATAAAATACTACTTGATAAAAAATACAGAGGAGTAAAATGTAATTCGATAGAAGACAAAGGGGTTAAATGATATTTTTTAAATATAGACAGGTACAATGTAACTCCATAGCAAATAAGGGGATTTAAAATTATTTGACCAAGTGATTTTTAAACTAAAATTACTATAAATATTTTTAGATACGAAATAGAATAGATTTGTATTTTATTTTTTTTCAAAAATGACCCTAAAATAAAATTGAACGGAAAAAAATCACTTTTTCTATTTTTTCGTACTTGAAATTTTCGAACGAAAATATCAAAATTTAAGATTGATAAATAGATATTTTGGGGGCTTCTTCGTCCTCTCGAAGACGCAGAGAAGAGAAAGAGAAGAGAGGCTGCGCTCCCAATCGATGGAGGAAGAGGAGGTGGAGGAGGACGCCCAGGCGGTCCCCGGCATGGTCTTGGTCCTCTCTTCCCTCCTCGAGCGGGTGGTGGAGCGCAATGATGCGGCCGTCGCCGTCGGCCTCCGCCCCCCGCCGGATCGGACGGCGGCCTTCCACAGCGTACGGAAGCCAGACATCTCGGCGCGCGGATACCTTGAGCGAATCTTCCGGTACGCCAACTGCAGCCCCTCCTGCTACGCCGTTGCCTACATCTACCTCCTCCGCTTCCTCCACCGCCACCCTGCAGTCGCCCTCCACTCCCTAAACATCCACCGCTTCCTCATCGCCGCCGTTCTCGCAGCTGTTAAGTTCACCGAAGACATGTAAGCCCCCCTTAATTCTATTGCTTACCAAATTTCTTTTTAGCTACTTGCTATTGATATGTTTCCCGGAATCAGCAAAAAGTTATGAGGTTGAATCGAGCGCAATCAAGCTGCTCTACTTGTAGAAGAGGCAAATCCTTCTCATTTTGATATTTCTCATGTTAGATTATAAATTCACAATTACAAGCTTGATTCTTTCCTTGAAGATCTAAGATTTACATGGCAGCAAAGAGCTGATTTTTAATCTGAACCCAATCTCGAATGTTCCTTGGTTGTTTCTCGTTGATATTCGTGATTCTTCTCTTAGTTTGTAGTTCCAGATTTCAATTTGAGGCCTTTGAGAATTGGGGAGGAGCTGGCGCCGACTGACATGTTTGGAAATTATTAGTTTTTTTTGTTTCCTTTTCTTTTCCATAGAGAGAAAGAGATAAACCGAGCATTCTTTTAAGGAAAGAAATAAAGAGTTGTGTGAAACAGATTCATTCAACCATGTGTTGAGATTCTTTTGGCCAACCTTCTTGCCAACCAAGAACACGGTGGAGATGCCTTTAGAGAAATTCTTCTCAATTATGCCATAAGTTGGTGAAAGATTAGGTTGATCTCGAGTTGTTCCTCCTAAATTCTGTTCCTCTTTATCAGTTTACCATCAAAATCATTTACTTTGTTAGATTTTGGACCTCCATTGATGTCTAAGACCGTGGAATTTCCTGAGCACAAGATTTGAGTGCATAAGAAGCTCAACTTTAGTAGTTATGAAATTTTGAGAAATAAAACAAAGTTACAATCTGTTTGTACAATAAAAAAGAGCAAGTGCTCAAGAAGTAGGTTTGATGCTACAGTTTACCTGCAAATGCATCACAATTGGTCATTTCCATCGACATCTTTAAATTAAGTCCACCTGATGATCATATTCTTGAAAGATCTTCTGTGCTTACTGTTAGAATGTTACATCTGCAAACTAATGATCATAGCGTGGAAGTCAAACTGGACACCTTCATCCATAGAGTGAATTTGGTACACTAACTCATTGATTATGCTTTGTATCTATCTTGTCCATTGACAAATGACACTCAATACTATTTTGCCAATTGTTTTCAACTTTCGTAACTCCATTTTGCGTTTCAGACACTACAACAATGCCTACTTTGCCAAGCTTGGTGGAATCAGCTTGATCGAGATGAACTACTTGGAAGTCGATTTCTTGTTCGGCCTAGGCTTTGAGTTGAATGTGACCCCTGCTACCTTCAGCTCCTACTGCTCAATTCTCCAGAGAGAATTTTACCTTGAATCACCTCCTCCCTCTAAGCTACACTGCTGCATCACAGAGGAAGAATCCAACTGCTGCCAGCAGAAGCATTCAGCAAGTTCTCAGCAGTTTTTTTTAGGCATATAGATTATACTATATAGATCGGCTGTTAGATAATGAACGTATAATAGTCCCCGAGTACTCTTACTCTATCGAATACAAACCGAGTTTCTTCCTTCGACGGCCAGTGTAGAGTTAAATTCGGCTCTCTTCGACTTGTTTATTTCACTTTTCCTTAGCTATATATTGAGTTTTGCATAATGATTTAGTAATGTGATTAGAATGAAGATATGCGAGAGTGAGAAATAGGTAGACAGGTTGTTTTGTGGGTTTCATTTTACAGTGACAAACATTTGTTAGATCGATGAACATGACAACATTTTTACTGTTTGATCATTACTGATCATTAACTTTAGAAATGAGGATCCTAGATTACGTTTGCTTGTGACTAATAACCACGTGAGCTAGACCCGATTCCGAACCGGATCTAAACTAGACCCGATCTACAAACAGGTTGAGGTTGGGCCATTGCGAACCTCTGGTTCATTAATTGTTTTAAAGAATTTTTTAATCATGGTTTTTATTTAATAATATTTATAATATTTTAGTGATATTAAGGGTGTCGTTGAATATTAATTAAGTTATTCTATCATTTTATTAAAGTTTGTTCTTAAAGTTATTTGTCTTGAATTTTCTCTTATCGGACTATTTTATATTTCTATTAAAGTTAATTTTATAATTTATTTGTATTTAGTTGTGATTATTATACCATTTTATTAAAATTAAAATTAAAATTTATTTATCTTGAAAT
The DNA here is from genome assembly GCA_024364735.1 of Boesenbergia rotunda. Lineage (NCBI taxonomy): Eukaryota > Viridiplantae > Streptophyta > Magnoliopsida > Zingiberales > Zingiberaceae > Boesenbergia > Boesenbergia rotunda. Next base: position 29,997 of record JAGFNQ010006494.1, read on the forward strand.
TTTTGATGGGCGACTATTATATTTTTTTATTAAAATGAGGTTTATAATTTATTTGTCTTAATTTCTTTGATATAAAATTATTCTAATTTTAACTTATTAAATTTATTAATCTCATTTTAACTCTTTTAATTAATTATTAGTTTTATTTTATCATTTATTAATTCAATATTGAGTTTATAAAAATTATTTGGAATATAATTTATTTAATAATAAAATTATATATATAATTAGTTAAAAGATATAATTCATATAATCTATATGCTTTATATTATTAAAATATCATATATATCAATGTTGGATAAAAAAATAATTTAAAATCTAATATAATATTCTTTTCGATATATTTTAACTCATATAATATAATATTCTTTTGAATATATTTAAATTTAATATAATTCAAATTTTAAAATTGAGTTCTCGTGGATTTTTATCATCGTGGTGCCAAGTTTGACCTTAATTTTTATTGTGTCGGCCGGGGTTTAATGTTAATTTTCCATTTGCGGTCTTACCTTTGCGGTTAATCGCATCAAGGATCTCTCAGACTTGAGGTGGTACAGATGGTGAAAGAGTTGTTCCGTGATTCGTGCATCCTAACTAGGGTAGTTTTTGGGCTTCGGCAACTTCCCATCTCAGGATGGGATATACTAGTTTCTACTTTCTTGAAACTCCGGGTATATATATATATATATAAGTAATGTTCTCCTACGGACCGTTTCGTGCCGACCGCGTGTGCGACCGAGGTGCCAGACCGATCAAGCCCTTGCCTGATCGGTCTGGCTGTGATGTCCGCACGGGGAGTCCGCACATCACGTCCGCAGGAGAGCAAAATCGTGTGTGTATATATATATATATATATATATATATATATATATATATATATATGCGATTTTGATATATTATAGACTGGGGTGTTGAGTACTTGTGTGAATCTGGAGCATTTAGATTCAAATCCAAGTGCACGGTAATATTTTATTATTTTATAATTATTTTTTAATATATTGTATGTATTTAAAGATTTAAGGATTGAAGAGTTAAGTTATAGTAAATTTAAGCCAATAAAATTTTTCTCTGGAGTTCAAATTTTTCTCTTGGATTATGGTATTTAAAATAAAAAAATTTTAGATACTTACTACATATATTATATATATTTAAGATTTAAGATTATTAAGTTTAGGAGTTGAGTTATAATGAATTTAAACCAATAAGATTTTTCCTTTAAGATTAAAGTTTTCCTCCCTCTTGGATTATAATATTCAAGATAAAAAAAAATATTTAAATGCTCACAAGTACAGTAAACTTATTTAAGATTTATTTTTAGGAAATTTTGATTTTTTATAAAAAAATTAATTCCGGGCACCTGAATTTTAAAAAATATATATTTAATCAACGCGCCTAAATATAATCTAGGCACCTTGATTAACGACACATATGGGCACATTAAACCCTAAAGGTAAAATCTTAAACGGTATAATTGTAAGGATCTCCCGGCGACATAAACACAAAAACGCAGCGGAAACAAAATCCCTCGAGCGATCTATGCGAAAGAAAACTCATACAAAATTCATCTATCTAATAGATCTATTTAAAGTGTAAACCTTTGGAGCGTGCCCTTTCGTTTATCCCGCTCGTCCAAGGTACGCCGGATCTCTTGAACGTTCAAGCGCCCGTGCCTCTATGCGTATCCACACGGACACGATCTCTCAATTTCAGGAAGAACTATCTTAGTTGTGCTAGCAACTTGAGGTAGTTCGTGGAAGCACCAAGAACCCCAAAGAAGGGTTTCGACCAAGAGGAAGGAAGAGGAAGAAGAGAGGAAAGGAAGAAGGGAAAATCTCTAATTATCCAATATGACTAGACCCTCTTTTATACTCATCCCATGAATAACAAGAGATTTTTGTCTCTTTAGCTTCCCTTCATTAAAGTCAATAAAGAGCACATCTTCTCATGTGACTCTTCAACTTCTCTTCATTCAATGACGAGAGACTTTTCCCTTTTTCCTTTATTATTAATTCATTAAACACTTTAATGAATTAATATCTCATAAGCTCTCGACTAGGGCTCCCGACCAAGTCTCTCGAGTTCCCAACCCGAGCTCTTGACCAAGTCTCCCGAGCTCCTGACCAAGTCTCCCAAGCTCCTGACCCGAGCTCTCGACCAGATCTCCCGAACTCTCGAAGCATCGTGTCCTTAGTGTGTGACCCAATAGGTTCTCGTAACGATGGCAATGCGCCTAAACCGCTTTAGACACATAAGCAATGAGCGTCATCTAGCAATGCATCATTGCTACCTAAGTAACAAGAAAAGTCGAGATCCGACTTAACCTCCGTGACTATGATCATGTATGACCTTGTCCTTCCATCCTTGATATCTAGATTGACCAATGAGGCATAGACCGTGTCATCCTCGATCAATTTTTGTATTTCTTGATCCCCGAGTAGACTTACTCAAACAAATGAGCTCAATATCTCATACTGACTCATTTGAGCATGGTCATGCGTTTTAGTAGTCTTACTCGATCAAGGGGCCCACAGATATCACTCCCATCATATGGGAGGGATAGATCTCATCTACATCACTCACATCCCTCTGCATAATTTATTATATACCCAGTGATCGCCTTTATAGTCCACCCTGTTACGGGTGATGTTTGACGATACCAAAGTACATAACTCCTTATGTTGGGAACCATAGTGACTTCAGGTCTAAGGACTATTCATATTAATAGTCACATGAGAAAGTTTATGATACTCATATGACAATCTATGAAACTTTCTCATGGCGGGTCAATTCAGTATACATTCTCTAATGTATACTCATGTGCCAACTCGATATCACATATCCATGACTTGTGAGCTCGAGTCATCAATTGACCTACATGCTAGTTCATGCATTAATATTGTCCTTGAATTATTAATGCTTGACTAGGAATGATTTAGTGTAGTGTTGTCTACATCATCTCACTATCGATTCAACCAATCGATATGATGTAGATAAGAACCTACTACCCAAGGACACTATTATACTTAGTTATTTGGCACAAGTATAAAATAAGTATAATAACCAATCATGCCTTTATTAATGATAGAATATGATACAAAAGGTCCTTTAGTCAATCATCACATAATTGGTTCTAGGGCTCCCTACTAACAGTAATCACCCGCTAAAAAAGTAAAGCAAAACATTAAAAAAAAACTAAATATATTTGGTTCGCATGAGTTTACATAGGAAAATCTTTAGCATAAAATTTTTGTACGCACCTCCCCTCCTCGTCCTACGTGCGCATATAAGGAGGGTGGTCACACATAAATGTTATACTGTAAGTATCCCAAGTGAGTTTTAATGTGGTCAATCGAGTCAAGTTAGGTCCTGTTGTGTTTGATCCATATGTCTAAGTGTGCAAGAGTTTAGGAGCGCAAGAAGTTAAGCGAAAAATACAGCGATCGAGAAGGATAACACGGGAAGGGAGCCGATGAGTTTGGTGCATCCGAGGGATGCGAAGGTTTGCGGAAGAGTACGTCAGTGGAGCGAAAAGGATGCGCGCGATGTCCGAGGGACGAGAAGCCAGGGGGAAGCACGCTCGAGGAGAAGGTCGGAGGAGAATTCGGTTGAGCTTAACTCTAGAAGGCCCGAGATCACACCAGAAGACCCTCTAGAGACCGGTCAGCGCTATGCTCACCTAAAGTCACTCGGGCGCCCGTGAATGGGAGCACCCATATTTACTCAAGCGCCCCAGTGCAACAGGTGCTCGAGAAGCCAATATTGAACCAGAAGTAACCATTCACGAACATTGCGAAGTGGACAACCCCTGAGCCACGTGCCAGACACCTCAAGCGCTCGGGCGCCCGTGTAAGGCCACGCCAACGATCAGATAAATTTCACTGGGGCTATAAATAAACCCTCAGAGCTCAGTTACAAACTAGTAATTCATTGTACACGAATTTCTTTTTTCTTTTTAGCTTTCTCTATTTTTCTGAGTTCTTCATTGTGTAAGAGACTTCTCCGTCCACAAACAGTATTTTGGAGATTGCGCTACATTTGCCTTGGATTAGCAACCACCGAGGTTGCAACCAAGTAACTTGTTTGTGCCTCTTTCTTTTTCTATTTACGTTATTAATCTGTTTATGTTATTTGTGGAACTAATCTTGATCTTTATTTAAGAAAGAACAAAAGATTTGTCTTTATTTTGCAAGAGTAATTCACCCCCTCTTGCCGACCATTAGATCGCCAACTACGGATAGTGGGCTACACTTCCAACAAGGGTCTGGATTCATTTTTTTAAAATCAATATTTCCTTAAATCTTAGCATTTCAGAAATTGATCCGATTCTGTCTCTGTTTGTCCTTGATCAGGGTGAGTAGCCTGAGGTGAACACATGGCTCGAGAAAGTTGTGTGACGTGGCTAAGCAGGAGAGAAGTGCCCGAGACCAGCTCAGGAGGAGAGCCCCTGAGACTAACTCGGGAGAGAAGTGTCTGAGACCATCTTGGGAGGAGAGTCCCCGAGATCAACTTGAGAGAAAGTGCCCGAGATCAATTCGGGCGAAAAGTGCACGAGACTAGCTCAGGAGAGCGGAGCCCCGAGACTGACTCAGGAAAGAGAGGACAAATTGGGGAGGCTTATTATTAGTGATGATAATGATACACTTAATACATGCAATGACAGTTTTAAGCGCCTCTGCCTAAGATAGGAAAGCTGGCAGATAGTTATGACTCGTAACACATGATAATAATGATAGATTTTATACATGTAGTGACCTTTATCCCCCGATGGGTGACAGCTGGTAGGCAACCATGAACCATAAGATGTGGAAATAGGAGAGACAGTTACAGCAATGTGGGAGCGCCCGAAGGAAGAAAGCAGTAATTATATAAGGTGCTTAGGCACCTAGGTAAAGTGGGCATCTTTTGAACTCTAAAGAATTTATTCATCTTGCTCCTCTTCTATCTGCTAGTAATTTTTGACTTGAGCGTCGTAGAGGGCTCCACCGAAAATCGTTTCGGTGTATTCATTTAACGCTCGTGTTAATCTCGCAGGCGCGAACATCCCCCTTGTCATCACTCAAGGCTACATTAAGGTGACCTGTCATCCATGTCGTTCACTTCTGAAACAATTTTGTTTAAAGAAAGGAAGGATCCCAAATAATCAATCTTTCTTTTAGTTGTTGAATTTCTGTTTGGGCAATTTACCAAAGGGCGTCCCTGAGAATTGGTATTTACCAAAAGGTGTACCATGGTTTCACTTTTACCAAAGGGCGTATTCTTTTTAGTGAACTTCCGTTTATACCCCTTCCGCCAAAAAAAAGTCTTTCTCTTTCTTTTTCTCTTTCCTTTCTCGGTAACAAATCCCGAGGCAACGGAATCTGCTTTTTCAGATTTGTCATTTTAAAATAATATATTTAGGAATCGGCTAAAAACGTAAGGTAAAGAAGGAAAATTTTTCCATTAACGAAAGTTATCTTCCAACTGATTTTAAAAATTTAAAGTGATGAATTTTTATATTTGATTAATATAAATTAATATTTAAATAATATTTAATAAATATATTAATATATAACAAATATTTAAAATTTAAAAAAGTCTGAAATCTTTTATTTCATTTCAGATCAAGCGTGGGCCTGAAATCAAAAGATTTCAGGCTCACGTTGGGCCTGAAATAAAAGATTTCAGACCCACGTTGGGCCAGAAATAGAAATATTTCAGGCCCAGCGTGGGCCTGAAACAAAAGATTTCAGGCCCTGTGTCGGCTTAAAATCATGTGTTATGATAGGGTTTTTTATGTAGGCCTGAAACATAAAGAAACATCTCTTTATATTTTTGAAATCACAATAAAAATCACTGAGAAAGATTACTTTACGTGAGAAATTCTAATTAATATAAAACGTACATTATATTAAAAACGAACATATATATATATATATATATAAAATAAAATCAACTTAAGGTACAGGGCCTGAAATCAATTGATTTCAGGCCCTGAGCAGGGCCTGAAATCTTAATTTCAGGCCCTGCTTGATTATATATTATTAATAAATATAAAAAAATAATTAATAGGCATAATAATATATATTGATGGGTAAAATTAAAGATATAAGGATAATTTATTAAAATAAGCTATGATTCTATATTATTGTTATATCATTTTGTGCCAACTGATACAGTATGAGAACATCAGTGGGTTTTGACCAAAACCCACTGATGGACCTCCCATATCTAGATTTCTGAAAACCCTATATCAATAGACAGGGTTGACCTAGGAGAAGATGTTTTAGGTGTCCAAATATCTATACACTCTATATCACCAATGCAATAGAAGTAGTTTAGAAATATCAGTGGGTTTTGACCAAAACCCACTGATGGGCCACCCATATCTGGATTTCTGAAAACTCCATATGAATAGAGAGGTTAGAGATAGGAGAAGATGTTTTAGGTGTCCAAATATCTATACACTCTATATCACCAATGCAATAGGAGTAGTTTAGAAATATCAGTGGGTTTTGACTAAAACCCACTGATATGGCTAAACTACTCCTATTACATTGGTGATATCTAATATATAGATGTTTGGACACCTAAAACATCATCTCCTACCTCTACCCTCTCTATTCATATGGAGTTTTCAGAAATTCAGATATGGTAGGTCCATCAGTGGATTTTGATCAAAACCCACTGATATTTCTAAACTACTCATATTGCATTGGTGATATAGAGTGTATAGATGTTTGGACACCTAAAACATCTTTCCTAGGTCAACCCTGTCTATTGATATAGGGTTTTCAGAAATCCAGATATGGGAGATCCATCAGTGAGTTTTGGTCAAAACCCACTGATGTTTTCATACTGTATCAGTTGACACAAAATGATATAACAATAATATAGAATCATAGCTTATTTTAATAAATTATCCTTATATCTTTAATTTTACCAATCAATATATATTATTATGCCTATTAATTATTTTTTTATATTTATTAATAATATATAATCAAGCAGGGCCTGAAATCAATTGATTTCAGGCCCTGTACCTTAAGTTGATTTTATTATATATATATATATATATATATATATATAAAAGTTCGTTTTTAATATAATGTACGTTTTATATTAATTAGAATTTTCACGTAAAGTAATCTTTCTCAGTGATTTTTATTGTGATTTCAAAAATATAAAGAGATATTTCTTTATGTTTCAGGCCTACATAAAAAACCCTATCATAACACATGATTTCAAACCGACACAGGGCCTGAAATCTTTTGTTTCAGGCCCACGCTGGGCCTGAAATATTTCTATTTCAGGCCCACGCTTAATCTGAAATAAATTAAATATTTGTTATATATTAATATATTTATTAAATATTATTTAATATACTAATTTATATATATACTGTTTACGTATAATATATATATAATATATATTATTATATATATATATATATATAAATAGGAAAATTAACTTCAGGTTCAGGGCCTGAAATCTTGATTTCAGGCCCTGCTTGATTAAATAAAATTAATAAATATAAAAAAATAATTAATAGACATAATAATATAAATTAATTGGTAAAATTAAAGATATAAGGATGATTTACAAAAACAAGCTATGATTCTACATTATTGTTATATCGTTCTGTGTCAACTGATACAGTTTGAGAACATCAGTGAGTTTTGACCAAAACCCACTGATGGACCTCCCATATCTGGATTTCTGAAAACCCTATATCAATAGACAGGGTTGACCTAGGAGAAGATGTTTTAGGTGTCCAAATATCTATACACTCTATATCACCAATGCAATAGGAGTAGTTTAGAAATATCAGTGGGTTTTGACCAAAACTCACTGATGGGTCTCTCATATCTGGATTTCTGAAAACTCCATATGAATAGAGAGGTTAGAGATAGGAGAAGATGTTTTAGGTGTCCAAATATCTATACACTCTATATCACCAATGCAATAGGAGTAGTTTAGAAATATCAGTGGGTTTTGACCAAAACCCACTCATATGGCTAAACTACTCCTATTACATTGGTGATATCTAATATATAGATGTTTGAACACCTAAAATATCATCTCCTACCTCTACCCTCTCTATTCATATGGAGTTTTCAGAAATTCAGATATGGTAAGTCCATCAGTGGATTTTGATCAAAACCCATTGATATTTCTAAACTACTCATATTGCATTAGTGATATAGAGTGTATGATGTTTGGACACCTAAAACATCTTCTCCTAGGTCAACCCTGTCTATTGATATAGGGTTTTCAGAAATCCAGATATGGGAGGTCCATCAGTGGGTTTTGGTCAAAACTCACTGATGTTCTCAAACTGTATCAGTTGGCACAGAACGATATAACAATAATGTAGAATCATAGCTTGTTTTTGTAAATCATCCTTATATCTTTAATTTACCAATTAATTTATATTATTATGTCTATTAATTATTTTTTTTATATTTATTTATTTTATATAATCAAGCAGGGCCTGAAATCAATTGATTTCAGGCCCTGAACCTGAAGTTGATTTTCCTATTTATATATATATATATATATATAATATATATATATATATATATAATATTATATATATTATACGTAAACAGTATATATATAAATTAGTATATTAAATAATATTTAATAAATATATTAATATATAACAAAGATTTAATTTATTCCAGATCAAGCGTGGGCCTGAAATCAAAAGATTTCAGGCCCACGTTGGGCCTGAAATAGAAATATTTCAGGCCTAGCGTGGGCCTGAAATAAAAGATTTCAGACCCTGTGTCGGCTTGAAATCATGTGTTATGATAGAGTTTTTTATGTAGGCCTGAAACATAAAGAAATATCTCTTTATATTTTTGAAATCACAATAAAAATCACTGAGAAAGATTACTTTACGTGAGAAATTCTAATTAATATAAAACGTACATTATATTAAAAACGAACTTTTATATATATATATATATATATATATATATATATATATATATATATATATATATATATATATATATATAAAATAAAATCAACTTAAGGTACAGGGCCTGAAATCAGGCCCTGCTTGATTATATATTATTAATAAATATAAAAAAATAATTAATAGGCATAATAATATATATTGATTGGTAAAATTAAAGATATAAGGATAATTTATTAAAATAAGCTATGATTCTATATTATTGTTATATCATTTTGTGCCAACTGATACAGTATGAGAACATCAATGAGTTTTGACCAAAACCCACTGATGGACCTCCCATATCTGGATTTCTGAAAACCCTATATCAATAGACAGGGTTGACCTAGGAGAAGATGTTTTAGGTGTCCAAACATCTATACACTCTATATCACCAATGCAATATGAGTAGTTTAGAAATATCAGTGGGTTTTGATCAAAATCCACTGATGGACCTACCATATCTGAATTTCTGAAAACTCCATATGAATAGAGATGGTAGAGGTAGGAGATGATGTTTTAGGTGTCCAAACATCTATATATTAGATATCACCAATGTAATAGGAGTAGTTTAGCCATATCAGTGGGTTTTGGTCAAAACCCACTGATATTTCTAAACTACTCCTATTGCATTGGTGATATGGAGTGTATAGATATTTGGACACCTAAAACATCTTCTCCTATCTCTAACCTCTCTATTCATATGGAGTTTTCAGAAATCCAGATATGGGAGACTCATCAGTGGGTTTTGGTCAAAACCCACTGATATTTCTAAACTACTCCTATTGCATTGGTGATATAGAGTGTATAGATATTTGGACACCTAAAACATCTTCTCCTAGGTCAACCCTGTCTATTGATATAGGGTTTTCAGAAATCCAGATATGGGAGGTCCATCAGTGGGTTTTGGTCAAAATCCACTGATGTTCTCATACTGTATCAGTTGGCACAAAATGATATAACAATAATATAGAATCATAGCTTATTTTAATAAATTATCCTTATATCTTTAATTTTACCCATTAATATATATTATTATGTCTATTAATTATTTTTTTATATTTATTAATAATATATAATCAAGCAGAGCCTGAAATTAAGATTTCAGGCCCTGCTCAGGGCCTGAAATCAATTGATTTCAGCCCTGTACCATAAGTTGATTTTATTTTATATATATATATATATATATATATATATGTTCGTTTTTAATATAATGTACGTTTTATATTAATTAGAATTTCTCACGTAAAGTAATCTTTCTCAGTGATTTTTATTGTGATTTCAAAAATATAATGAGATGTTTCTTTATATTTCAGGCCTACATAAAAAACCCTATCATAACACATGATTTCAAGCCGACACAGGGCCTGAAATCTTTTGTTTCAGGCCCACGCTGGGCCTGAAATATTTTTATTTCTGGCCCAACGTGGGCCTGAAATCTTTTGATTTCAGGCCCACGCTTGATCTGAAATGAAATAAAAGATTTCAGACTTTTTTAAATTTTAAATATTTGTTATATATTAATATATTTATTAAATATTATTTAAATATTAATTTATATTAATCAAATATAAAAATTCATCATTTTAAATTTTTAAAATCAGTTGGAAGATAACTTTCGTTAATGGAAAAATTTTCCTTCTTTACCTTACGTTTTTAGCCGATTCCTAAATATATTTTTTTAAAATGACAAATCTGAAAAAACAGATTCCGTTACCTCGGGATTTGTTACTGAGAAAGAGAAAGAGAATAAGAAAGAGAAAGACTTTTTTTTGGCGGAAGGGGTATAAACGGAAGTTCACTAAAAAGAATATGCCCTTTGGTAAAAGTGAAACCATGGTACACCTTTTGGTAAATACCAATTCTCAGGGGCGCCCTTTGGTAAATTGCCGTTTCTGTTTGATCGATCAATATGGGATATTCTGAATTCTCATTTCTAATAGAATCAAAATAATCTATGGATTGATCAGATCTTTCCAATTGGCTAGAATCCCTTGAACGAACTTAGATCTTGATCTTGTGGAATCATATTGAATATTTACCCTAAATATATATAATATATCTCATGAGTATTTAAATTTTTTTTTATCTTAAATACCATAATCAAGAGAAAAACTTGAATTCTAAAAGTAAAATCTTATTAGCTTAAATCCTCTATAACTCAACTCCTAAATCCTAAAATCTTAAACTTTAAATACATATAATATACCTAGTGAGTATTTAATATTTTTTTATCCTAAACACTATAACCGAAGAGGAAAGTCTGAATCCTAGAGAAAAAATCTCATGGCTTAAACCTACTATAACTGAACTCCTAAATTTTAAAATCTTAAATTCTAAATATATATAATATATCAGTGAACATTTCAATTTTTTATCTTAAATATTATAACCTAAGAGAAAAATTTTATTGACTTAAACTCATTCTAATATAATTCTTAAATCTTAAAATCTTAAACTCTAAATATATAATATATTAAAAAATAAAAAATATTACTGAATGAATCAATCAAGCACCTGAATTCATTCTAGATGCCTCGCTTAAAATGAATTCAAGATGGCAAAATGGTAAAGGCGATTCATTCACCCCACTCCTCACCAACCAATTTTAGGATAATCTTGGAGTGATAAATTATAAAAGTTACTAATTTAAATACTATAATTAACACATGAAAAGAACATATACTAATTTTATTAAATTTTAATTCTTAAATTTTAAATCTCAAACCTCAAGCTGATAAACACGTATTAATCATAAATTCGGATGCTTAATTCATTTCAGACATCCAGAATAATATCATGGATAAATCCATGTTAAAAAAATCCACAGCATATTAATTCTTTTATAAACATGGGTGCCGATGCACGAGTCGCGCGCCTCTCCTCCTCGTGCGAGTAGTAGTACGGGCGAGGTTGGTCACACAGGGGCCCACTCCTACTGTGACGTCAGACACCACTGAAGCATTGATTATTTGAAAAAAAAATTTGTAAAATTGAAGGTCTAACTAAAATGTTCTCAATTTTGCCATGACAATCGATCTGGCCAGCCTTGATCCAGCCCAGAACAAGGAAGCTCATCAACCGCCTAGAAAAGGGGAGATCCATCCCGCTCCGGATCTCTCTCTTCGCCGCATCTCAGTTTGCTGCCCTAGGGCTAGGAACCAGCTCGAAGAGGGCTTCCCCTCCCTCAACGCGCAGTACGCCATCCGCCATCCCCTTTTTCTTTGATGGCCTCCGCTAAGGTGATCTGATCTCCCTCGTTCTCTTCCTCGTTTTCCCTCTCTCGACTTCTTCTCTCGGTCCTCCTCATGCCAATGGCACATGGAGTTCCGATTTGGTGGCCTTTCAAGAATTAGGGTTTTGGTTCATTCTTCAGTCCGCTGTATTCATATCTCTGGTATAGGGATTTACTCGTTGTCGTAACGTTTGGTTCTTCTCGTGTTTGTTTGTTTAGGTGGATGATCGTGGCTTAGGGTCCAAAAGGTCGCGCAGTGAGGGTAGGGTTTCTATTAAGACAGTCGTCGCAAGTCTCCTTAATTTTACTTGATGTGGCTTTTCCTACCTGCATTTGTTGTATGCCTTTTTTACCTGTGGTTAGTGTCTGTAGAGTTCATCCTCACTTGATTTGGTTGTTTTTGTTTTGGATCAGCGGACTTACATTTAAGGAATGATTACTTCATTTATCTTCACATTTTATTATGTAGTTGAAGAACCTGATGAGCAATTTCGCTATGGTTAGTCTGTAGGTTAGTTCAAGTCTTCAAGAACGTTTTGTTCTTTAATGCATCTATCAGTTGCACTATTGTTAGTCTGTAGGTAGTTGTCATATTCCGTAAATAAACATTTGGATGCTAGTCTTGGTTGGTTGCAAAATTAGGACTGATGTCAGTGGACTATTTTTCTAAGATGTTTCCTTACTGAACGGGTTTGATACTGAGTTATGAATTCTGGTGTGTGTAGAGATCAAATTTGATTGAGTTCATAGAGCTGCGAAATAAGTAAATTTGAAATTTGGCAATAGTGAGATTGTATTATCGTGTTGGTGTTAACTTGCATGTGTATTCCAATAGATCTAGTTGCAGATTAAATTATTCATTGCATATTTTCATCAGTTGATGAATTGTAATTTCTTGATTGTCATTGTGTTTCCATTTATTGTTTGTTGTTGTTCCATTGTGTTCTTTCAGTCAAATCATTCAAAAAAGTTTATTTGTATTGCTGTTAACATTTTCTTTTGTGGATGGATGTTTTAAGGTTTTAGGCGTGATGGAGATTGGACCTGTCCTCAATGTGGAAATGTGAATTTCAGTTTTAGAACAGCATGTAATCGCGGAAGTTGTGGTGCTGCGCGCCCGTCAGCCAGTCCTGGTCCTGTAAGTTTTTGTTTTTTTATTGTTTTGGTTATTTTCATTGCATTATTAGTTTATGGAATTTCTCATCATTCCACACTCTTGGTCATAATATATACTGGTCTGTTAAATATGTTAGTGTGAGACATCATTCCTAGTTTAGAAAAGTAACAGAAGCATCTCACTTGGAAATTTAAGATATCGACTCCCTATTATTTAGGATGAGTAGTTACACAATGCATCGAGATACACAGTTATTTGATTTTAATCAGTTTTTCTTGCACAAGTTGAGGTTAACGACCAACAAATTGACTTTACTTCATGTGTAAATTTTTAGTGTCTTTTCATTATAACCTTTTATCAGTGTATATGCTTCGAAAAGTGTTCCTTCCTTGAATATCCTCAGCTTGGATCAGAGAGTTTTATTCACATTCAAATTTACTCATGATGTGTTCAAGTTGGTCTGGTTAGTATAACTCAATTTTTCTGTACTGCAGAGAACTGGACCAATACCTTATCTCGGCAGTTTTGATCGTCCAATGCCCAGTTATTATGGCGGTATGGGAGTTCCACCCCCTATGCCATTTGGTGTGTCAGGTGGATATGGTTCCCCCCTTCCTCCTTTTCATGGGATGCGCTATGATTATGGGCCACCCTCAGGTGCTCCTGGCCCATACAGTCTTATGTCTCCGTATGGTCCATCAGGACCACTAAGAGGTTCTTGCCTGCCTTTTTTTCTTCATGCCTGTGCATTTGTTTGATGATCCTCTATTTTGTGTGTACCTATGATTTTTCTAATTACTGTATTTGTTTAAAGTTTTTCTGAATGCTGGTCGCCATAATATCGTCGCCCACTTCTTTGTTTGCACATTGGTGGATATAATATATTAACACATGTCTAAAATTGCATTTGTGTACTGTAGGTTATGGTTATGGGCCTGGACCTGTCATGGATAGATATGGTGGTCCCATTATGGACAGATATGGTTATGGTTATCGAGGTTCCCCAATGCCTGTACGCCTTAATTTCTTCCACTTGCTAATTCCATATCCCCATAAAGTCTATGATGCTTAATAAAAATTGTTTTGTGTAGGTCCCAGATTCAACATCTGGAGAGCTGTTGGATAATAGTACTTCTCGTAAACGTCGCGGAGGTGATTTCAGCTTTTGTTCTTAAATATTTAGTGCGGGACAATTTTCTTGTTTAGTATTTGAATATCATGCGCTAACATATTAGTTTTAAAGTTACAAACTAGTACCGAATGCCAGTAGTGATGAGTTGACAATATTTTTACTGATGCACTTTTAAGAGTTACATAATTTGACAGAGAAGCACACATCTACTAAACTTGTTAGCATATGCCTCTGAGAGGCAGGATATTACAGAGAAGAATCTGGATTTTTATTTCAACCTTTTAAATTACTTCAAAAATTATGGCTTTGTATAGCCATTAGACCGCAAACCAAAATCTTTATCTACAGTACATTATTTGTTAAATTCTTTATCTTGTAAACAGTATTTTATAGCCGTTCATTGCTGCATATAAATTTTGGACATAAGTCTGGTTGTTCCTTCAACGGTGCAATTTCTGTTACCTTGTGTGTACTGTTTTTTAATGAAATTCTATGTGATTTGTTCCTTTGCTTGTGTTAGTTCTGATGAGCACTCTAAATGATTTTTCTGGTTCCATTTGTCTATGTATTGATGACAGGAGAGAAAAAGGATTTGTACTTTATACGATCTTGTATCTTACTCTTTTAATTGGATTGTGTAGGCCCTGATGGGTTATTTGAGGGTGATTGGGTGTGTCCCAAATGTGAGAATGTTAACTTTGCTTTCCGAACAACTTGCAACATGAAGAAATGTGGAGCTCCTCGACCTGCCTCTGTAAGTTATTTTACCCTTGTTATTCTTCACTTTCACCGAAGGCATAATGATATAATGTATGGTGCTCAACGTATTTGCATGGTAGTTTGGTCTAAGTTACCATATAAGCTGGACAGGAGCTTTGAAGTCTTGGATGTTAGATGTCATGGTAAATTTTATAAAACTGTAATATCAACATGGATTGATAATAAATATAGCAAGAATGTTGACATTACTAGAAAGATAAAAGGAGAATTCAATTTTAAGGACAATTGGGTGTAAGATGGTAAAATGAGAGAAAACACATTGATTGAGCTGGAACTCTAATAGATGGTAAAATGAAAAAAAAAACATTGATGTATTAGAAGATAATATAAACATGATGGAATCTATTATAATAATTAAATAAGTGAGTTGTAGGTGTATTAGGTAGAGGGAGAGAAAATAAAAATATTAATTTATGATTAAAAAACAATTTAATTAATTAAACAGTACTAGCAATATTCTGTTACACAGAACTCAGTAAGGCAAAACTTTTATTTAGCCCACCCTAATAAGTTTGGATAAATAGTATGATAGTGTTTGATGGTAATGGCGGTGGGTTGTACATAAGAATAGTGATTATCAATCAATTCGGTTCCTCTTGTCTTTTATGATTTGTTTCCACATAAAATATGAATCTCTTACTAATGTTGGTTTCTATCGTGACAATCCATTTATGTTAACATTGATTCGGATGAATCTTAGGCGAGTAACCGAACCAGCGGGAAGGATAAAGCTGATGCTCCTGAAGGCAGTTGGACTTGTGACAAATGCAACAATCTCAACTACCCATTCCGCACCATGTGCAACAGGAAGGGATGTGGAAGTGAGAAACCCCCATCCAGCAAATAACTATGAGAACAAATGTCTCCCTCCTTGCACTGTCTATGCTACGTGAAATTGGATCGATCACCCATTGCAATGAACTTAATATCCTCTGCCTATGTATGTTTTACATTTGCTAGTAGCCCACCTTTTCAAGACATGCAAACCTGGCATACTGTAGCTGTCAGAGAGCTTTGAATTATGTTCGCCTTGTTTAGTTGTAATTTTGGCTGACTTTAAAATTCATCTTCATAAGGCTTCGTAGTACTTGAATTTTATCACAACTGTTGGGAATGATGTTAAGCTATTGCAATTGGTAATTCTATTTGTTCTGCACATAATTTTATGGGATGATTCTTTCAGTTGTACATAATTAATTTTTAGCGTCGCCACATTATTTAATTATATTTTATAAAAGAAAATTGAAAATAAAACCCTCATATCACATTTTTAAAAATTAAAATATAACGCTTCATTAAAGTGCAATTATTTTTATGTAAACAATTTATGAATGGCTTTTATTATATTTTACTTAAATATAATTCTCGGGAGATTACATATATTTTTGTATGGATAGAAATAATTTTGGAATTTCATAAATTTAAGGCCTTATTGGTTGTTTTTTTAAAAAAAAATTAAGAGAGATTTTAGGCTTCATTTTACTATATTTTCCATATTTTACTAATATAGAGTTCGAGGGTGGTTACGCTGACGAGGCCAAACATGGAGCGTCTTTTTAATTCACTCGAATCATCTTTCCTATGCGCCTAGCACTTTCCATATCGGATCCATGGCTTTATCTAGGGTTTTCTCGTCCCGCCTCTCGTCCCTCCTCCGTCCCTCCGCCGCCTGCGCCTCTTCTACTCCTCTTGACCCACCTCGCCTCCTCGTCGAACTCTGCCGCTCCACTTCCCCTAAGTTCTCTTCTTCCCCGGCCGCCCTCTTCCTGCGGCACCTCTCCACCGTCTCCCGCCGTCACCCCTCCTCCCGCCCCCGCACTGTCGATATCGGTGCCCGCGCGCGGCAGCTCCAGAACCGCCGCCTCTTGAACTACGGCCTTACGTTCAGCTGCCTCGCCGGGTTCATCGTCATCGTCCTTAGCACGTTCCAGGACCAGCTCGTGTTCTATATCACCCCTACCCAAGCCATGGAACAGTTCGCCGCTAACCCTACCAAGAACCGCTTCCGCCTCGGTGGTCTCGTCCTCGAGGGCAGCATCGTCGAGCCCACCTCCACCTCTCCTGAGATGGAGTTCGTCATCACAGATCTCGTCACAGAAATCCTCGTCCGCTTCGATGGATCCGTCCCCGACCTCTTCCGGGAGGGCCACTCCGCGGTCGCCGAGGGCTTCTTGAGACCTTTCGATGAATCTGATGGGCCGGTCACGCGTGGATCAGTGGTGTCGGAGACGGCAAGGGCTCAAGACTGTTACTTCAGGGCTGTTGAAGTGCTGGCGAAGCACGACGAAAAGTACATGCCCAAGGAAGTTGCGGAGGCGATCGAGAGGAATAAAAAGCTAATTGAGGCAAAATCTCAAGCAGAAGCTGCAGAGACTACGAGTTGAAAACACATTCCAAATTCAGGTTTATTCTATCAGTATAAGTTTTGAATTTTTCAATCGATTATGCTGGTTGGTTGCCACCAACAGATAGATCAAAAAACAAAATGCTATCAGGATTTTGTTGTAACTTTTAATTGATCTTCTACGGGTCGAGAGTAAAAGAGAATATAATGTTTTTGGTTGAGAATAACATAGAAATAAAAGCTATTTATCAGTCCAATTATTCCTTGCTATCTGTTATCTTCACTTTTATCAACACTATGCTGAACTTTGTGATGTAGAGTATGACTTTATGCTGCTCACTTTGTTTTCCTTACTCTATCAAATTTCAAGCTTTTTTGAAATTGTATGTTGGATTCAACTTGCTATACAAATTAAAATGCCTCATCATGGTTTATAATTATTTTTGTCAAACTTTCTGGAGCATCTTTCAGTCTTAGCCATTTAAATTTATTGTTCCTTTTAGTTGCTAGCATTTTTGTTTTTTTTTGTTATTACATTTCTTGGATAGCTTCTATTCCATGACTGTTGGTAAAATTAGAAGAATCCTTGTGACTTGTTTAGAAATTTCCTATAAAGATGTAAAATTTAAATGATGGGGATGGTCATCCTCTCCCGCTGTCTCCAAGTCAGGTGGAGTTTGCCTATAGATGCACGGCCATGTTAGAATTGCTTCATAAATTTTTGATATTTTTGATGAAATTGAGCCGCCTCAATGGCGTGTTATGTTTACATGTTTTCGTACTATGGTTTTGCATGGGCATTGGTTTTCATTCCATCAATTTTCGTCTTTTACCCTATTTGCCATAGCGATTTGTGTAGATGCAAAACCTTCCGATGCATTACTGTTTCTCCTAAATTAACTGTACTATGAGTTGTTGGCAATCAAGTGGGGAATTCATCAAATTTCAATATAGTCATGTTTTTTACTGACAGTCATTCATAACTGATGCATACGAGCGGAGGAGGTGTAGTTTTATGTTTTGTTGATTGTGCTTGTTTTCTCCTGCTTTGTTTAATTTTAACTTGCATATTTCTAGGTTGTAATTGCTACATCAATTTCTTTCCTAGAACTAATGTTGATTTTGGAGATTTTGCATCTAAAAGCATTAACAAATGCAGAATTACTAATTGCTTGCGATATCAGTTCTTGATTGCCATTGCTTTGTTAATGAAAATATATCATCGAACCCTTGGGATTCGTTAGGTTTTATCTCATAAGGAAACTTATTAGCGTATTACAGTTCAAAGAAATAGGTAATAGATAACAGAAGAGTCCATTAAGTTCTGTAATATCCTATTGAGTTGTGGTCTTGTTTATCAGTAATATGACACTATTTTTTTCCTGTGCACATGGAAATAAGTTGTTTTTTTTCCCCTAAGACGACAGATATTCTTTGTAAGTTATTGTTGTTATGTTTCTAGCAGTATGGATATTCTTTATATAAGGTTATTGTTTTGAACTTGCTGACTGAAATGATCGTGGAAGCTGTTTGATGTGTAATTGAAGTTGTTGCTGTTTTCATTGTTGCAAAATGCTTGTTGAAGATTTGAGCAGGAGTTTCAAAACATTGCCAGGACTCTTGTTTTTTCTTTTTTTTTTTCCTCCGGGGATAGGGATACAAGTCAGTGGTGCTCCACTAGCACATTAGATTCTTGCCGTGTCTTGTATCACGTCGCTTTACTTTGGTAGGCATTGATATGGGGTTTAATTACCCACTAACATGGTAATCTTAGGATACATGACTTGTAGTATAAATGTCACTGCCAGTGATAAAAGCTAGTTAATTCATGTGGTAAAGGTAGCGCTGACGGTTGAACGAATTGATTTTTTTTGGACTACATTCAAAATTTACTATTAAAATGGAACAAACTGAATTAATTAATATATATATATATATATAATAATAAATATTTTTATTATTTATTAAAATATTTAAAATTAAAATTTAACGGATTTAATTGAAATAATTGACCGAAGTTATGCCCTAGCATTAGGTAATAAATGAGTAGTCAAAGTTGAATTTAAAATGAATTAAGTTGTTCAAATGATTGGTTAAGTTTGATTTGGTGAGTTTTTCAATTTAAGTTAAAATTTTTATATTTTAAATTTGTTTGAGTGATTATTGAATTTGATAATATAAATTTATTTATTTATTTATACTTATTTATTATTTTTTATCATGCTATTAAGGGAGTGTTTGGGAGAGCTTCTGCTAACTGCTTTTTAGCTTCTAGTCATGCAAAAGTGCTTTTGAGTGTTTGGGAATGTCAGATTCTGTTTTAACTTCTGCAACTTTTACTCAAAAGCTAGAAGCAACAATTTGATGCTTTTTTCTGCTTCTGCTTTTTGCTTATGGTGTTAGAATTAAAAGTGACATTTATACCCTTAATAAATTTATTACTTTACATAATTACCATCCTATTTTTAAATAAAATCTTATATTTTTATATAATTTATATTTTCAAAAAAATTTTATACATATTTGTATAAATTTATATAAATTTTATTATTTTATTATTTTTTATATTTTTATTAACTTTATATATTTTTAAATTATATATATTATTAAAAAAAATAATTTGAATAATAT